>PVIW01001999.1:0-68769 GCA_004026585.1 Noctilio leporinus | reverse complement strand
TCTCTTCTCCAAGCCACTGGCTCTCAGCCTTTGTTCTCAGTGGATCTTTAACACGCCGTCTCGCCCACGAGGGGCACCTCACTCACGAGTGCCTTCACCAGCGTCCAGCGGAGAACCCGACACACAGTAGGCTTCCAAAAAATGTCCCCTGGGTAAGAGAATGGATCTTTGTCTGCCATCAAGGCAAAGGCAAAGTGTGGAACATTCTGGTCTGATGCAACCGCTAGAAAACTTGGTTTAAGCTAGAGCCAAAGTGACCAACCCAGAAAATCCGAGAATGGAAAATCTATTTTATCCTGGGCTTTACAGAGGAAAGAAACACTGGAGGTCAGAAAGCATGGTTTTCAATGTTCACATTAGCAAACTATCAACATGACCTTTTTTTTTTTTTTTTTTTTAAATGAGGCTTCACTTTCATGCTTCCATTTTCAATGAGGTCCCTGTTTTTGTCAGAAATTTCAACCTCTGCTGGGTAGTTGCACAACCGCTGGCTTCTCTTGGCTTTCGTAGCCTTGGCACAACTGACGTTTTTGGATACATGCTGTAGGCAAGATTTTTATGAGCCTTGATTCTTGTCTTGACTTCATCGGATCGCTCACAACCGTAATTCAGCACGAAGATGAAGGCAGGCGGTGTCGCTCAGCACCGCGAGGGTGAGCACCATCAAAAACGAGAAAGCCTTTATCATGTCCACATCAACAGGAATGCAAGAAAACCTTCCCAGAAGTCGTGCTTTGGCACGCTGTATGATTTAAGCACCCGTTTTCAAGGGGCTAGGCTCTCTCCTTGATAATCATTTGTGATTTCCAGCAGTTTGGATGAGTTGGGCTCAGTGTGCCAAGTAAAATTTAAAATACATGTAAGAACTTCATCAAAATTCTTCACCAGAATCTCCTGTCCTTGTCTTTGGATCTAGAAAAGGGGGCATTTTTGGAGCCACTTTTCTTCAGAATACCTGTTCCAAAACTGAACACAGTGGCAGAGCTGAAGTTCCAGAAAGACTCCACTTTGTCCCCTTTTGGATTAAAAGACGCAAAAAGGTTTGTCAACACGCTGAGTTAGCAAAGGTATGTCGAAGCAGGCACTCTTGTACCTAGCAGGAGTGAAAAGTGGTACAATCTCTTTGGAAGGCAATTTGGTTAATATCTGTCCCAATTTTATATATGTGCGTACCCTTGACCCAGCAACTCCCCATCTAAGAATTTACTACATAGAGAGACTTCTGGAGATTTTATATATATATATATATATATATATATATATATATATATATATATATTCATTGAATACACACACACATATATATATATTCATTGTAGAATTGCTTATAGCAGCACAATAATTCAAAAAAGAAATACCTATCAGCCTTTTATATATATAGCATGTGTGTGTCCAGCCAGAAGAACATCTGATAGTATCTGGAGACAGCTGGAGCAGGCATCTAGTGCGTAGAGCCCAAAGATGCTGCTGCGCATCTCACAGCCCTCTTCTCTGACACAGAGAATTACCCAGCATAAAATATCCACAGGGCTGTGGTTGACAGACCCTTCTTCTAGACAATCTGGCAGTTTTCATAAGCAGCAAGAATAGTAGTTGCCTTGCAGAAGGGAAACTAGAAGACTGGATGAAACCCTTTGTCCTGATAAAAAGTCTGTATGTGCAGAGTTTGTATTTAATGTACTAACTATTAAGCAAATTTTAAAATATTTTATTCATTATTTTTATAGAGACAGGCAGGGAGGGAGGAATAAAGGGAAAGAAGCATCAATGAATGTATGGTTTCCTTTCACCTGCCTCCAGCTAAGGACCTGGCTGGAGACCTGGCTTGCAACCTGGTTCTGTGCCCTGACTGGGAATCAAACCAGCAACCTTTTGGTTTGCAAGCCAGCACCTATCCACTGAGCCACCAGCCAGGGCTTATTAAGCAATTTTAAAATGCACATTCCCAGGCTCTCTCAGGCAGGTTATTGGAAAGCAGTGGGGTCCACTGGGAGCATTCCTCCATCTTCTTTCACCACATATCTTCTTGCTTTGTGCAAATGACAGACACAGTGAGCAAGCTGAGGATGAGAAAAAGTGCTTTGAAGACACAAATTCCTAGGCCATTTCTGGTCACCCAGGGACAGAAATATCACTGATGTGTTGACTTTAAAAGTTAACTATGCTTCTGCTCATGTTGACTTCAAAACAAGATGGTGTAGTCAGGCAAAGTGCTCTCTCCTTTCTTCATATACACTAATAAGACAAACAGCATTAGGGATATACTTCTTTAATGGCTTGAATGGGCAGTTTCTATAATTCAAATAATAAATTCTCTCCTAATATGCTAAACACCAATTCAACGTTAGCATGTAAAAGTTTGCCTACAAACATTTGCCAAGATCAGTCTACAAGGATGTTCATCACATCATTGTTTACAAATGGTGAAAATCTCAAAGGCAGAAAAAGGCCTAGAGGAAAAATGTTACATGAACTATATATCATGGTCATTCTACAGAATATTCTGTTGATAGGAGATGATCTCTAAAATGTATCACCTGGGAAAAAAGCAAATTACAGAACAGTACATACATGTATAAATTTGTATCCTGGCATACGCACATTTTGCTTTCTGGTAAAAATAATAATAAACTCTTAACAGTGGGTCCTTTGGGAAAGGCAGGGGTGGGGAAATGTCTCAGGCAGCTCTCACTTGGCATTCGCAGCCTCACACTTGGTTTCAATGTTCTAACCACGTACATGTGCATTTTTTTTTCCTTATTTTTCAGAAGAGGCTATCAGGATGGTCAGAAGATGGACCATTTAAAATGTTTTTCTTACTGTTCCTTTTCGCTTCTAAAAAGACACACAATATAAAAACATTATAGAAGAAAACATAAAACACTGGCATGAAAAAGAGGCAAGGGATAATTGAATTAAAAAGGTGATTTAAAACGTTTCTTTCAAATTATAGCCATTTCACTTTAGAGTAAAACGGTGCATATAGGAGCAGTTGGCTCTGAGCAACACCATTGAACAAATAGAAATAAACACCTTGTTGTTATTATCATTACGACTATGGTTACCATCCCTTGATCTGTTAGCATTGTTGAGTGTCTACAATGAGAAATGAACATTGCCATTAATGCTATGAAGGGAGGTAGCTCAGATGTGGGTGAACGCCTATGTTCCTTGAGCACCCTGCTTGACTTGATGTCAAACCCCAGGGGAGTTTCTTTAGGGGCTGGTGGCAGGGGCTGTATCCAAGGGGAGCCCCTCCAGGGACTTTAGGATCAGTACAGCTCATCATGTCTAATGTCAGGTGACATGGGACAGCCCAGTCCTCACCCCAACAGGTGCTGGGGCACCTGTCAGCGTAGCTGCTACAAATTCCTGAGTATGCCGCGGAAAGAGCCAGCAAACAGCTATCTGCAGGGTAAGAAGGGGTTTCAGTAACCACAGGGGCCCCACCTGCAGGTCCCAGCTGTCCCTGGCCTTAGGAAAGCAGGCCAGTAGCCACGAGCAGGTGCCACCTATAACTGCTGTTGTCCAGAAGTTGATACCTTGATGGCTCAGCTGTTGGACATTCTGTGAAGCATGTGTTGTGGGTCAGTCACCACGGTGGATGATGCTAGCATTCAAAATTGTAAGCCCAGCCTCAAGATGGGCTGTGGTCCCAGGAACTATTTACGCAGAAAGGCAGTTTCTATTCCAAATGTAAACAGTGCCCTTTGATTCCACCAAATCTCCCATTGATGGCCTTTTTTTTTTTTTTTTTTTTTTGTCTTGAGGGGTTTTGTTCCTCTTGCTTATTAAAGGCATTTTGGAAAAGGTCATCATCAGGATTGTGTATTATTTCAAATTTAAATTAATCATTCAAAAAATAAATTGGGACTCTATTGTTTAACAGATGCATTTAAAGCAAAAATAGGAATGGTATGTACTAACCTGGAGCATAAAGCCCTCTGGGAAAGAAAGGAAAAGGAGAGGAAAGAGGAATTGAGAGAAGAAACTCTTAGCTATTTCTGCTAACTTAAAAAATAAATAATAAAAACTGCAAAGATCAGAAGCAAATGGAGCAAAATGCCAGCATCTATTAAATCTGGAGGTGGAATCTCTGAGGACACGTGTAATACTACTTTCTGTACTTTTTGGTACCTTCAAAATATTTATAATCAAAATAAACATTTTTTAATGATGGGGTAGAAAGGAAATAGACTTCATGGAACTTAGGTGCATTTGGGGGTTTCTTCAAGTCTGCGTATGATGATCTTGCCTTGGAGAGGAAACGGGAGATAAATGTCACATCTGGAGACGTAAGGCATAATGATAATTAGAAAGAACACCTACAGATGTGCTTAGTATGTGCCAGGCGCAGTTCTAAACATGTTACTCACTGACTCATTCGCTGAGGGGTTTCCAGCTCGGACTCACCTAGTGACGTTAGGCAGGGAAGCGTGCAGCCAGCCAAGACTCACCTAGTTCTCAATTCGAGGGTCTCAGGAGTTAGTGAGAAATAAGCCTGTCCCTCTGGTGTAGCGTCCTGGTGGGAGATGGGCCAGTGGAAAAGAGGCCCCACTTCACCAAGGTACCAGGGACCAGATACAGCAGGGGACAGACCTGCTGGGATGGCTGTCACTCTCCCACCCTTTAACCTTATCCTGACTGCTACCTAGCCCCATCAGTTACTAGAGCCTTCTTGTGACACATATAAGGGGCCTCCTTTGGATTGCATTGTTTTACTCAACATTGTACTTGCGAGATTCATTTATGTGATTGCATGTACCTGTAGTACATTCATTTTCATCCCTGTAGAGTTTTCCATCTTATGAATATGTTGTAATTTATCAATCCACTATTCTATTGATGGGCATTTGGGGAGTTTCCCATTGAGGCCACTATGAATGGTGCTATACTGAATGTTCTTGATTCTTTCAGTGCAAATATACATGTATTTCTATGGCACATGTTCCAAGGGTATACAAATGTTCAGTTTTTATAGTGGTTTTCCAAAGTGGCCACACCAACTCACACTCCCTCCAGAAATGGAAAAGGGTTCAAGTAGTTCTGCAATATCATCAGAACTCAATTTTTTTTTTTAACGAATGCCTCTTTCTGTTCATATTTTGTATTTCTCTAGGAAAGAGATTTCTGGTGGGACAAGTGCCTCCTCTTACACTGCTTTTCTTTTTCAAAATGTTTCTCGTTTCTTTTCACATGCACTTTTATTCTCAGTGAATCTTAGGACAAATTTAGGAAGTTCCATAGAAATGTTAGTAATTGCTAGATGAATTTAAAATTTAAAATTTTAACAGATACTGCTAAAGTGCTCATCAAAAAGACTGTGACAATGTATCGTTCTACCAATAATAAAAAAGGGAAACCATTTCCCCCTTACTTTCCCCAACATTTTACCAAAAGAGGCCATCATTACTTTGAAATTTGCATTTACCTCATTAATGAGGAAGAAAGTGAAGCATTTCTTCTTTCTTTCTTTCTTTTTTTTTTTTTTTTTTGCATTTCTTACATATATATTGGCCATGACTTGTCAGTTCATATTCTTGGCTAATTTTTCTACTGTTTCTCTCTATCTTTTTATTTTTAGTGCTATCTGTAGGAGTGTTTTATATTTTCTAGAGCTGCCCTGTCCAATATGAGTCTGCACCAGCCATATTTGTCTATGTAATTTAAAACTCATTTAATTAAGTAAAATTTAGAATTCAGTGTCTCAGTTACACTGGCCACATTTCAGGTGCTCAGATGACTAACCAGTATCCTGCTGAGTGGCGCGGAGAACATTACTATCATCACAGAAAGTTCTAGTGTTGGTCTAGCTAGAAGTAACTCTCTTTCTGTGTCTTGAAATATTTTCTGTCAGTCCATCCTATGCTTTGTCTTTCGAAGACTTTCTTTTGTGCCAAATAATAATCCTTTTTTGCATGGATCTTGCTTAAGAAGCCCTTTAGAAGTTATTAACATATATTCCCATAGTTTCTTCTAATTATTGACAAGATTTGTTTTGCTATTTAATATATCTTGAGAGCCTGTTTGGAGGTTCTAGCAGGGGAGCGCAGCTACTTGGATACCCTTGACTGACGGCCAGTCCTGTCCTCTAGTTGGGATGGTTGTCCCCTTTGACCTAGCACACAGCTTCCGGAGGGACACACATGGATCGGTGAGGGAGGAAGGGGACACCCGTTTAACCAGGCAGATAAGCCGAATCAACCCTGGCCATCAATGGGGTAACAGATGTCGCAGCCAGATCGCCCTCGCATCCACTATTTAATATATCTAAAATTAATTTTTATGGTAGCGCAGAATAGGAGTTCAGCTCAATTTTTTCACAATGGATAGCCTGTGACTCTGGGACCGTGCATTGTGCTGGAAAGGAGAAAACCCCAGAAAATATGGTGAACAGTATTCATAACCATCACATAATTGAGGTAATGAAAATGTTCTTCTGACTTTAGTTTGCTAAGCAGTGTTAGCAGGAACTGATGTTAAATTTTGTCAGCTGCTTCTTCTTGGCCTCTCAAGTGGAGTTTTCCCCCTCCTTTAACTGGGATAAACCGCACCCTTAGTCGGCAGTTAATACATTAGTTTTAATATACTCAGATTTGATGTGCTAACACTTGGAAGTTTTGTATATATTCAGAAACAAGATCGGCCTGTGTTTGGATGCAATGACTTCCCATCTATAGATGTATTATATTTGGTTTAGCCAGCTCCCTATAAAAGGACACTTGCACATTCCAATATTTTTCTAATAGGAACACTACAGTGCTGTTGCAACCCTGCATGGGTGTCATTCTGTACCCAGGCGAGTCTATCTGTAAGATCAAATTCCAGACACAAGATTGCTAACTCAAAAAGTAAGTTCACCGCCCATTGCCAAATGACCTCCATGTAAGTTTTTGCCAGGTTATACTCTTACTGCAACTGTATGAGAGTGGCTGTTTTGCTAACAGCACGTCCCTAAACTGCGAACCCCTTGGTCCTCACCTCAGTGAGGCCACGGGGCTCAGGATCTCAGGCAAAGACAAACTTCCTACTCAGTGGGCGAGGAATTCATGGCCATTTCCTCCAGGTCAAGAGGCTGAGAGCCCACAGCCCTTCCAGATCTCGTCTGAGATGGGGTCAGATGTGTGCAGGTCACAATGTACCAGGATGCTGGGACAAAAAATCCAGGGTTCCATTCCCTTCTCTGTGGCTTATGAGTTGGGAGCCTGGGGCAAATTACCCTCTTGGGATTCTTTTTTTTTTTTTTTTTTCATTTTTAGAAAGAGTATGTTTAACTAGGTATCTTATGTAAGTTCTCCTTTAGGGCAAACATGATATAATTTTATACTTTTAAAAATGAGGACTGTGTGAGTTCTACTGTTATAGTTTTAAAAACAACTTACAAAAGTATTATATACATAACATCTTAAGGGGAATGCAACACGTTACAAAAACAATCTGTATGTCTGGTGGCGGAATTGTCTTCCGTGTGGTTTTCTGTCTTTTTCAATTTCTGTACAATGGATATGTATTATTTTTGTAATATAAAAAAAAAAAAAAAAAGTATTTTGGTTTTTTTTTTTTTTTTAACACACTGGAAACTGCCAGAGGACCAAAAATAGAATTAAAACAACCCCAATTTTTATTGTAACCAGGATACCAGACGGAAGGCCCAACATCCCACATATTGCGGAGCATTTTAAGATGTCAGGGGGTGAGGATCTCATCTGACAGATGGACTCACCAGCCGCCCAGTCCCTCTCAGCAGCATCCGGGGACAGTGTTTCCATAATGACTCACAGGGACGGTGCCAGCCAGCCCCGGATCACAGCCTTTTCCATTTCCAGCTCCAGCGCTGTGCCGGCCTGACACTGTGGTTCTCAGGGAATTCTGAAGTGAGCCTGGCTGCAGCATAATGACTGCCTATTCAAGGCAGAAATGGGAAGGAGGATATGACTAATGACACTTGGAGGGAGTATGGGAACAAACCCAAAAATTACAGTGACTTGCTGGTTGGGACACACTGGATAGGAACAGAACCATGCATTCACATATCCAAGGGTTTGCGGCCTGAGCAAAGGACCAGAGCAAAGATAAACAGCAGACCTGCCCAATGTGTCAGCTGGAAGTGACGAGGCTTGACATGCAGAATGGACACCGACAGGTGGACCTCTCCCGCTACAGAGGCATGAGGGGCTCTCTCAGCTGTCCTGTGAACGCTACATTCCCACTTCCGCTCCTATATAGCCCGATGGAACCTTATTGTCATCATGGTGGCTTCAAATAACATCATTGCTATTTCAGAAGCTTAGCCAATCTGTGTAAAAGGCACAACTTCCAGGCGCGCCAGCTTCCCTTCATTAAAATAGGGGATCTTGCCCCCGAACCACAGAGGTCTCAGGGGTCCATGGAGCCAGAGTGACTGCATGTTCGTTTGCACTAGTCCCTGACTCAAATTCAGCATCTCTCCCCATAAAGCATGCTGGCGACAAAAGCAGTACTTTGACACTGTCACCAATACCAAGCATGGACACATTCAAATCACATTACCATTGTTGCACATATCTCAGAATATTGTATGTACCCCATGCTACTTAAAAATCACAGAACTAGGCCCTGGTGGTGGCACAGTGGATAAGGTACCAGCCTGAGAACCCAAAGGTCACTGGTTCGATTCCCAGCCAGGGCACATAACCAGGTTGCAAGCCAGGTCTCCAGCCAGATCCATAGCTGGAGGCAGGTGAAAGGCAACCATACATTGATTAAAAAAAAAAAAAAAAAAATCACAGAACTTATTAGACCCACTGCTAGATCTTATTATTTAATGCACTTAAAAATATTCTAATTATCTGCACTAAAATTGTTTTGTTGGCAGTCTTCTGTGTTTTACTCCATGCATTTGAAAACATTATCCTGAGAAGCTGTCTATAGGTTTCGCAGGATGGCTAGAGAGGGTCCACAGTATAAAACAGTTAAGAATGACTGCAATAAATAAAATTCTTGAGCCCAGGGTGGAGGCTCAGTGGATAAGGCACCGGCCTGTGAACCCAAAGGCTGCTGGTTCGATTCCCAGCCAGGGCACATAAGCAGGTTGCAAGCCAGGTCTCCAGCCAGGTCTGTAGCTGGAGGCAGGTGAAAGGCAACCATACATTGCTATGTGTGTGTTTCTCTCTCTGCTTCCCCTCCCCTCTCTCTAAAAATAATAAATAAAATAAATAAATAAATAAAATTCTTCGCTCGTATTTAATCTGAAGCTAACTCTTTGGTATTTCACTACCTCTGAGGATTTCTGCTTTCCAGCCAAGGTGAATAGCAGGGACTGGATTTGTTCTTCAACAGTATAATTAAAAACTGGATAAAATATATGACACAACTATTCTGAAGACATTGGCCATAGGCAACAAAGGAGAGTGACCCTCTGAGGTATGGGGAATGAAGGAGGTGACCCTTACCACCCCCATGCATACTGCCAGAAGAGGACTTCCAGGCCCCAATGCAGGAAGGGGAACCTGTGGGTCCCACTAATCTCCCTGGGTCTAGGTGCTGGAAGTTTTAGAGTCTGAGGTGAGCAGAGTTTCCAGAGCAGAATATCAGAGAAGAAAGAGTTGCAAAGAAAGAAGCCTGGGGATCTGAGGGATCCCCTCACATCTTCCTCTGAGGACAGATAAGCGCCTGTGAAAGAAAACGACCCATGCATGAGCAAAGAAGCACCCAAAAGAATTAAGGGGAGCGATCCCATTGGGGCTCCTACGGGCTGGTAAGGGCTCCAAATTCAGTGAGTATTGGTTTCGCCGTAGTAGTGGGGAAAACGTGAGCTCTAAGCTGAACACAACTCGGGTCCTTCCAAGTACGTGAATTTCAGAACAAAACTCAAGAATATTAATAGGAATAGGAATACGAAAATGCCCAGCACCCAACAAAGTAACATCCACAATGCAGGTGTCCAATAAAAAGAACCTGGCATGCAAAAGAGCAGGGAAAAGTGAAAAGAGAAACCTGAATCTACTGAAAATGACCCAAAGGTTATGGATGATATACTTAGGAGTCATGTACATAAAAACAGTAATTTTAACTATTTTAGGCATTCAAGATGATAAAGATTAAGCACCTTAAGTGCCTACATGGTAGATTTTATGTAGATATAAAATATAACCCCATTCCATAGAGGAGGAAAATGAAACTCAGAGTGGCTGAGTCCTCAAGATCACAAAACTGCTACGTGAACTTGAACCTGGGTCTCCTAGGATACCCCTCTGCATGTTAAAGAACATGTGGCCTTTTCCATAAGCAATGTCCTGGCTGCACCTGCAGCCTGAAATGCTGGCCCCATTTCTTCAGCTCCTGTCCAGACGTGGGACATGTTTCTTTATAAAGCGGCTATCCTGATAGAACTGTCCCCAAGCCATTATCTCCCACCAAACTGTCACCGTGTCTCTCGTCCTTGGATTTTCTCTGACATTTCCCACCACTTTCCCTGTTAGCTGTCTCCTTACTAGAGCAAGAATGGGGCTGAGCATTATTTCTGAATCTCCATTATACCTAGCAGAGGGTTTTATACAAAGCGAATGCTTGACATGCCAAATGGATCAGAATGAAAATATGAACCAAACCAAAGTCAATGGCAGAGACTTCGGAAGAAGCCAGAGGATGAATTTCTCTTCCCAGCACTAAGATCTAATTCCACTGTTGTAAGTAAACTAAGGAGGACCCGAAAGAGTCCACATTTTGGAAAGTGATATTGATATTAAAAGATTCTTATGTGAAGTTGGGAACAGGGTGGAGATAGAACTTTTCATGACATGTTTACTCATGAACATTCTTCTTGCTTGAGCCAGATTTCTGAACGCAAAAACTAGAGATGGGGAAAAAAGTACTTTTCAGATAAAAACTAACATTCACATTTTATTTCAATTACACCAACTCGCTTTTCCAGGTGATTTCCTATCCGATTAGATTGGACAAGGAGAATTTCAGCCTCACCTCAAAATATACAGTGTACAGTACACATACTTGCCTGCCGTAGTGTGGTAATAGGCTTTGCTAATTTAAATAAGCACAGTAGTGTAATAATAGATGAAAATGTGTAAAACAAAGACCTTTTATTCTGTAGGGTAGCAGCTCCTTGGGTGGTTAAGGGATGCATGTCACTGGGGCAAAATAATTTCTAAATGGGTGAAATTACAAGTATACAATGATTGTGGGACACTGGTAAACAGCAGCACAAACCTATGGTTCTCAAGAGAAGGGAAGTGAATCGAATGAGCTGATAGCCTGGAATAGATTTTAGGATGCAGGGCAGGGATGGGGCACCCACACAGAGCCCAGTGGTCTGAGTTAAAGGGTCAGAGATCAGAGTTTGGAGAGATCAAGGCAGCTAGAATTTCCAGCGCAGAATACCAAAAAGGAGAGAGATGCATGGAGACAGGGAGATACACACAGACAGGGATGTCCTTGGCTAAGTAGTCACCACTCTGTGGATGAAGAGAAACCCCCTGAGACCAGAGAAAGAATCAGTAGGAAGGCACTGTTATACACTGAATGTTTGTGTCCGGCCCCGCCCCTGCAAAGTCCCATGTTGAAGCCCTAACCACTAGAATAGTTGAACTTAGAGTAAGGAAATAATTAAGGTTAAATGAGCTAATAAGGGTGGAGCCTTGACTCAGTAGGATTAGTGTCCTTATAAGAGACACCAGAGAGTTCTCATATTCCTTCTCTCTTCTTCTTCCTCCTCCTTCCTTCCCTTCGCCTCCTCTTTCTTCTTCTTCTTCCTCTTCCTCCTCTCCTTCTTTTCCTTCTCTCTCCCGCCCCGCTTCCCTCTCCAAATCCTTCCACAAGACAGAAGTGGAAGGGAATTTTCAGTTCATTTTATGAGGTCCATGTTACCCTAATACTAATACTAGACAAAGGCAATAGTAAAAAAGAGAACTACTATTCCTTATGAACATAGATATAAAAATCCTTGACAAAATTTCAGCTGACTTAAATTAACAATATATAAAACAAATAAACATCATAGCCAAGTAGCATTTATCTTCAGGAATACAAGTTTCATTTACCATTTGAAAATCAGCCAATGTAATTCTCCATATTTACAGATTGGGGGGGGGGGGGGAACCCACTTATATAATCTTTTCAATAGATCCAGAAAATGTATTTGGTAAAAATTCAACATTCACTTATGATATAAACTCCCAGTAAACTAGGATAGAAGGAAAATTTGTTAACCTGATAAAGGGCACTTGCAAAAACTCCAGAGCTAATGCATGTAATTGTGAAGGCTGAATTCTTCCACTTAAGATCAGTGCATTGGAGGGCCCAGGTTGGTGTATTAAATTAGGAATATGCAAATGAATCACTTGCAGAGTGAGTAGGCATAGCCGTCCTTGTGGGGTTGGCAGGTAGATTCCCAGCATCCAAGCTCCCACCACGAGCAAACGGAGACCCAGGAGTTGTTTGGGTTACATCTGTTTCAGGTCTCTCTTCTAGCTTTCTGAGAAAGGTCCACCAATTCAATCTGGTTATGCCTCTACATTTCTTTTCATCCATAATCTGTTGCTTTATGTCACTTGTTGAAAGAACGGAATTACTTGTGGAGTGCACTTTTCCAGATTCTGTATTTGTGGCGTTGTTCAATTTATTCCTCTACTCCTGGTATGTCCTGCAAACTAAGATTAGATGTGAAAGCTTGATAGCTGTGTTCAGTTTTTGTTTTTCTTTTCACTTCAGCAACAATATTTCATAAATGGAGCTGTGTGACTTGCATTGCATCAAATCAAGGGGCAAACATAGTGTTTGGCTGTTACATTTGTTAGCAATGTTAAGATTGGTCAATATATTAGGTGTTTTTTGCCTGATTCATCTTTTATAAACTTCCTCATCAATATTTGACCTTGGGACTTCAGCAGTCATTGATGGCCATTGCAAGATGTATTAAGAACCTCAAAAATATTTAAATCCTCTAGTCCAAATACTATTTCTAGAAAGTATACTAAGGGAGAATAATATATGTAACGGAACTTTAGGAACAAAGATATTTGTTGCATTATTTAAGAAACAAAAACAAAAAAAGAAAGAAGGAGAGAAAGGAAGAAAAAGAAAGTTAAAAAGAAAAGAAACCAATCTAGTAATCAAAAGAGAGAGAGAAAGAGAAAGGGGGTGGTGAGGAGAGATGGTTAACTAAATGGCTGCAAATCCCATAATGGAACAAAATAGGTATAGAATTCTGAGTTCTTTCTGATTCTTTATCTTTCTCACAATTTTCATTTTTAAATATAAACATATACACTACTTTTATAATTTTTAAAAAGTTATTTTAAAAAGTTCTTAGCCAGATGGCATGTTACAGTCAAATCTGGCTATTTGAAAGTAAAAGAGAATAGAAAAAAAATTTTTCTAAGATTATTTCTGGATCTAAAATTTCATGATTCTCTGCTCTCTCTGGTTAGCTATAACTCAGAGTCCTATAATCCACATTTTTCTTTTAGGCACCAACACTTTGAGTGCAAAGTATTAAAAGTATCTGTGGCATGGGCAAGAATTATTTTGGTAATAAGAATGAGAAAGTGAGATGCTGTCTGGTGGCACAGTGGATAAGGCACCAGCCTGCAAACCCAAAGGTCGCTGGTTCGATTCCCAGCCAGGGCACATAACCAGGTTGCAAGCTAGGTCCCCAGCCAGGTTCATAGCTGGAGGCAGGTGAAAGGCAACCATACAGTGATGTCTCTCCCTTCTCCTCTCTCTGAAAATGATAAATAAAATCTTTAAAAAGAAATGAGAAAGTGAGATCTTAAAAAATAAGAAATATTTTATTTCTTTTGCCATCAACCTAAGACAAAACTATAAAACTCCCATGAATATTATTAAAAGAAAGCATCTAATAGAGTAGTTCTAATTTCTATTAGAATGAATGCCTTCCTTTAAAACAAAAATTTTGGTTTTCTCTTTTAAGAGCCTGTAAAAAAATTAATAGATAACCTATGTAATTTGAATTGTAAATTGTAATAATTTGAAAATAGTTAATACCCTTTAAATATAACAAGGAAAAAGGAGAAATTACTTTATAAAATGTGCATTTCAGCATGCGGATACTCAGGCATGTCTAGACTAGAAGACACATGAACTAATCAGTTTTGCACTAATATGCAGTACCACACTTTCTTATACAGCCTGATCCAAGAACGTGATGTTGAGGACTCAAATATCTTGAGCAGTATTGCTAATGGAGATGTGATTTTTCCTGAAGGGGGGAACAATTCTCAAGGGAGTTGCAAACAAAAAGCAACACAGTCTTTTCTGAATGTATGTGATAACTGCATTCCTGGAAAACTCAGTGAACATCAACATGTGCAAATGTTACTTTCTGTTTATTCATAAAATAGTGTTGGAAATGCAGATGATTATAGACTCCCCACCCCTTCCCCAATGCCTAGTAGGACAGTCTAAAGTTGTATGGGGTGGGGGACACCTCACTGAGTGGCAGGGCATCCCCAGAGGCTCTGCCTGGTGTCCCAGACCCCTGCCCTTTAATGCCAGTAGTATCTTCCCAATTACAGTGACAACCACAAACATTCTCCCCTTCCCCCAACACCATATTTCCAAAACCCCCCATTGTGACCACTGATCTCGTATGTGCCAGGCACTCTACTAATTTCCCTGTAAGTATCATGGGTGATTTCTTCATTTTTTTCCCATTCAACAAGGGTCACACCCCCTCTTACATGGCAGGCACTAAGCTATGCTTTGGATACACAGTTGTAAATAAGATAGTGGATGGCTCCTGACCACAAAAGTGAATGATGGAATTGAGGGGACAGAGGATAAAAACTTCCAAACAAATGAATGCATAATTACAACTGCGTCAAGTGCTAGCAAGGAGAGAGTTGGATACTGTGAAACAGAATAACACTTGAAACTATTTTAAAGAAGGCTATGAGGAAAGTCTCTTTAAGCCCACAGTGCAAACCAAGATCTAATGGATGTGAAGGGGGCAACCATAACAGGAAGAGAAATGAAACCTAGAAAAGTAATCAGCCCAAGGGCGCACTGCTTCTGAATAGCTGCACTGATTTGAACTCAAGCCTTCCCAGTTCCAAAGGCCATCAGCATTCCAGAGTGAGAACAGATAGATAATTTCTCCAACAAAAACCTACAAATGACCAACACGCACAGAAGATGCTCAACATCATTACTCATCAGGGAAATACAAGTCAAAACCAATGAGGTATCAGTTCACATGCAAATGGATACAGGGGGGAAAAACCAACCCAGAAACAGAAAACAATAAGTGTTAGTGAGAATGTGGAGAAATCGTAAATTGTGGAACTCTTGTGCATTGCTGGTAGGACTGCAAAATGGTTCAGCCATTTTGTATAATACTTCCTCTGAAAGTTAACATAGGATTACCATATGACCCAGCAATTCCACTCATAAGTACATATCCCAGATATTAAAAGCAGGTACTAAAATCCATTGTCTGTGCAGTTTCATGTAGTGCTGTTCACAACAGTCCAATGGACAAACAGACCAGCAAATTGTGGTATATACATACAACGAAATATTGTTCAACCACAAAACGCAATCAAGTTTTGATATATTCTACAATGTGAAATAATCTCAAAAACATTATGCTAAGTGAAAGAAGTCAGATGCAAAAGATCATATATTGTGTGGTTCCATCTACAGAATAGATAAATCCATAAAAACGGAAAGCAGGTTTTTTAAACCAGAGACACGAATTGTTCACTTTTTAATGGTTCATCTTATGCTTTGTGAATTTAACCTCAATGCATGTTTTAAAAATTAATGAATATGTGCTCTTCCCTTGTTAGTACCTCACTGCTTTGTTTGTGTATTTTCTACCAGTGTAAAGTCATATGTCCAGGTAGAGAATGCTACTTACCAGAAATTTTCTCATGAGGAAACCAGTTGAAATAAGAGAGGAACTCCCCTTCTCAAGTGCTAGGTCCTTCTGAGCTTGACTGGAAGGCAAGGGAAGACCAGGGAGTATGATGCACCAGGGTCCCATGCAGACCTGGTAAGGCAGACAGAGCAGCCTGTGGGGTCCTCCTCAGGGAGAGAGCACCGTGGAGAGGAGGGGGCCATGTGCTGGGAAGAGACCACAGGATAAATGAGGACCACCAGGGAGATATTGCTGTCTGGGGTAGGTGGGAGCAGGTTAAGGGTTTGAATGGGGTTTGGGGGAGCTCTCTGTGGTGTGTGCTGGGTAAGACCCCAGAGAACCACCTGCTAGTTATTTGTGGAGATTTCCAATGCATTTGTTTTCTCTGAGACTGTGAAGAAGTGTGGAAGGACAGGAAACTCACTTGGTCCCTGGTAAAAATGAGAAGTTCTAAGTTCATTTTTCCCTGTGACAGCGAAGGCTGTGACATTAGCTGAAAGGGAGAAAGACCAAGTCGGCAGAGGATCTGGTAGAGGGGCAACCAGTCCCAACCAGTGAGGATACAGCCGAGACTGAAGCCCAATTTTCTACAGTCCCATGTTGCCTACTTTCTAAGTCCAGGTTCACTTGTAAACACCACAAACCACATGAGTTATTTTGAGCAGAAGGGCATTTAGTACAAGGGACTGTGTCCTTGTGTTACACCAGGAGGCTCAGGCACAGGCCTCAAGGTGGACCTGGAGCCACAGTAACTTATGGTAGTGTCAAGGCATGGCTAGTGTGCCAGGGAGTTGTCACAACCAAAAGCAAGGGGCACCCAGAGTCTGCCCTAGCCACGTGGCCTGTGTGTCACCTTCTCTCAGTTGTAAGTGCCCAGGCAGCTACTGCAGAAACATTGGCTCTCAAGCCAAGATGTGATTCTTGGCCTACGCCAGCAATAAAGAAGCTGTGGGTTGGGCCTCTGGAGGTCAAGATTCAAACTGGGTGGCCTGATGTTACAGCATAAGCCAACATAGCCTCAGTGGCATCTGCCAGCAGAAATGCAAAATGTGGTCTCTACCTTACTTCTGTCTTCCAAACATTGTGCATCAGTACTCAATAGGCCAAAACAGTCATATACAAAAGCTGAGCTGCAAGGGATCCTGGAAAAAGTAGTTATTAGCATTCTAGTGTTGAGGTACACAAAAGTCCCTTGGGTGGGGCAAAATGAACCATCCATATGCCAACCCAGAGTATCCGGCCTACCATGAAGACTATTTCTTAAAGGTGTTATAAAGGGACAGTGGACCAATGCAATAGTGCAATCTAGAAGCTCTAACTCTCGTCTTCAGTCTCCTGTAGATTGCAAATCTTAAGGGAAGGGGCTATGTGAGGTGTTGATTTCTTCACGGAATTTCATCTGTCATAGAGAATCCGAGAACTTTGGAGGAAAAGGGATATGGTTTGTCCTCACATTAGAGCTGGAGAAAGACAGAGAAATTCAAGCCCTTGATGCAGCACTCAGGCACAAAACTTCCCCGCAGAGAAAATAATGGTTGCTATTCTAGAAGGAAGCTGCTAAAATCATATTTTCATAGGTTTTAAAGAGTTCATGGACTATACTGTCAGATCGGTAACTGGGCAGTCTGTTTATGCCTGGGGCAAGTTCCAACTGCCCCTCCAATTTGCCCCCCTAATTTGCCAAACCGTGGCAAAAACCAACCTGCAATTAGAGGTATATTTTTAAATTGTCTAAGTTTTATGTGGCACTTCCCCCCTACCACCACCACCTCCCATTTGCAGTCTCGCCAAAATGCTGTTATTTTCACAGAGGAAATACAAAGAGTGGGTTTAAAATTACAAGTCACATTCTAAGGCAGAAAAAGGAAGTGGGTTCTCTGGGGCCACCTCCAGGCTGGAAGCTATGCAGTTTGTCCCAACCTCAGGACACTGCAACATCCAGCACCTGGGACAGCCAGGTGCCGTTGAAACATGAAGAGGACTCTTGCTTCCAGTTTTCCCACGTAGATGTGCGGTACCTTATTGGCCGCTAGATGCATGTGCCAAAGGGCCGGTGTTTGGTTGGGGCTACTGAAGAGGAAGTTTTGCTCCCCTCGCTCCACATCATTTAAATGTCAGAAATGTTCTCATGGCCTCTGCTGGTGAAATGTCCTGGCCCCACACCCCACTGAAGCTCATGACATTTTATCTGTTCTAGAAATGACAAAAGGCAGATCCCTCTGGGATTCACGCGCCTCTGCTGGGATTTTCACACCACTCGCCATGTTAACATGAAGCAACAGCTGGGCTGAAGAAAGCAGATAAAAATAGCAACAACACCCTGCAAGCAAGCTGCATGGAGAAGAGGGGAACCAAGTTTTTAATGTAGGGTGGCACTGATTACTTTTTCCTGAGTTCAGAGCTGGTTTTCTTTCTTTCTTTCTTTTTTGAACACCCACTTTTTCAGAAAGAGCAAAGTGGGTTTATCTTCCCTCTAAGTGTGGTCTGAGAGAATATGGAAGACTGCTTCCGTCCTTCCCTGCTCCCCACTTGTAGGCATCTGGTACCCCTAATTCTTAACTGGTAGATCGTGGAACCTGACAGTGTAACCCCTGAACAATGGAGTTCAACACTGGGGACTTGGTCAGTCTTCAAGGTTGCTACGTATTACTGCAGAAACTTCCTGCTGTTACTCTGTCTTTCCATTCATTAATGTGTAGCTTGCAATTGAACATTCTGACATAACATAGCTGAGATTTTTGGCAGCAATGTTAACCATATTCCAGCGTTTCCTCCAGACGATGTTAAATTTTCATATCCTCATGAATGCTTGCCACCTTCTTTTAATAACTTGAAAAAACAAGCTTCTCAGGAACTTCATTGTTCCAATATTTTCCCAAGCACATATTCGCTTCGTTTGGAAGGATGTTAGGTGTGTATATATTTATAGAGCCAGGGTGTACCTAGGTAGGTTAGAATTCAACATCTAACTTATAAAAAGGCAGCAATATGAGTGGATCTTGGAGAAAAGTTATTAGAAGTCTAGTATTTTCTTCATAAGATCTAAAGTTTCTCCTTTTAAGCTATTTGGTCATTTCACCACAAAATTATATTTTGTAAAAAAAAAAGGGGGGGTATATTCA
Source organism: Noctilio leporinus (assembly GCA_004026585.1). Lineage (NCBI taxonomy): Eukaryota > Metazoa > Chordata > Mammalia > Chiroptera > Noctilionidae > Noctilio > Noctilio leporinus. The sequence continues at coordinate 49,770 of PVIW01001999.1, read as the reverse complement.
CTAACTCTGAGCTGTGGGGTTTGAAAATAGCCTTAAAAATAAATAAGTTTAAAAAAAAAACCCCAAACATGTAGAAGGGGAGGTAGTAAAGTGAGGGTTTCTTTCCCTTCCTCCATAATGAAAAATTTGTCTCACCACTGTCTTAGGAGACACATTTCTAATAGAAAGTTACTTGGTTTAAACTTCTAGCTACTTAGACACCTGGAAATATAGCCATTCTTGTTAAGATGTAAAGAAATAAGTGCGCCAAATGCCATGGGAGGCTCAAATACATAATTTTACACTCATGGGAGCTTTGTACTCTTCTTGGATGGCAAGTGGTTGAGCAAGTTCTCTAGTTCTCTAAATCAGAGGTGGGGATGTTTGCAGGCTGAATTGCAGCAACACAGTCACGGTCCCACAGAACTTTAAAAAGCGTTATGTAACACCACACAATGCGGCTTACTAAGATTTTTAACCCAAAGGATGATGTTCTTGAGCCCAACAAGCTCCACTTCAATGTGGAAATTGAGGTCTCTCCTCCCGGATCTCTGATCTGCCCCTGGGCCTCAGGACTGAGTTGTAAACTAGCCTAGGGCAACAGCAGCAGTGGCATCGGTGACGTCACCTTGTCATTCACGCAGCCAATCCCCATCTCCCGGATTTTACAGACAAGGAAAGTGGTGGTGAGACGCGTGACAAAACCTGCCTGACCTGTAAAGATGTTGTCAGCTCCAACTTGTTTGTTTGGCCCGATGCTACAACTGCATCGCAGAGGTTCGGGCAGCTTCTGAGGAAATGGGGGCTGCTTCCTGTGCGCAGGTGTCAAGTCCGCTGTGGCTTTAAGCCCATCCACCGCTCGCCGTGGTCCCTCAGGCCGGAGGAGTGTGTGCTTTGGGAAGACAGGCAGGGTCCAGCCCCGCCAGCAGCCCAGTGCTGGGAAGCCCTAACAGCAGGGCCACGTGGGCACCCTTATTCCTCCGAGGGGAAAAACAATATTACGCGAAGTGTAAAGAGGAGTCAGAGGCCTGGGTGGGCAAGGGTGTATGGTGCAAAGGAAGAGACTTCGAGGTGTGAGGTGTGGGGATGGAAAGGCGGACAGGGGCTATGTTATCTAGACACCTGTGAAAGGGGAGGAAGAAAACCACATCTGCGTGGAGAAGAGTCCGGGCCAAGGACGTGGCTTTGAAAGGCAACTGCCTCCATGTCCAGGCACATTCTGGAATGCTCCCCTGCACCGCTTGTTTCACTCAGGGCACCCTTGGGGGTGCAAAGAGACCCTTCCATGAATGATCTTTAGTTAAAAATAAATGTTCTGCTTCCAGCAGCCCAACTGTGAGGAGGGCGGGTGAGCACTGGCTAGGCAGGCAAACGCGCGCTTTACCTTGGCCTCTCTTCGTGGTGGGCTTCACCCTCCCAGCCGCTTCGCCAGGAGGCAGAAGAGGCGGTGCCTGGACCTTGCATTTGCTTCCCTTAAGATTCCCGACCACGGAGGGAGCTCTCCGATCCCGCCCCGCCGCCGCCGCCGTCGCCGCCTTCCCGTTTGAAAAGTCCGGTTCCGCCACGTGCTCGCCGCCTGGCCAATCCCTGCAACCGGGGGCAGGTGGGACGCTGTGATTGGCTCAGCTTTGGTCACGGGACCCTCGATGGAGAAGGCGGGGCAAAGGTTTTCCGCAGCGCGGGGCGGGCGGGTGGACCCTAGGTCTGCTGTGCTGTCCGCACCTTTTTTTAAACATGTGGATGAAAAAGGTCGTTGACTTGATCTATCTGAACTCAGCTGAAAAGAGCCAGGTTCTCCCCACTGAGAGTCATTTTAGGACCTCAGCAGTTGGAGGCAGTTTGCATCGAGTGTATAAATTATGTCATTCATGTGATTTGCTTTGACTTAGGGTTTAATTTCACTTGAAATTTCAAGTAATATCGAAGCAGGCCACACGATAGTTACATGGATCCAAACGGGGCATGGATTCAAAATATTTCAGAGGGAGCTTCTCCAACTGTCCGGCCATCAGTGAAATCCATTCCCGTATGCACTGAGGCTGACCTGGGCTCTTCAGTTCTGGGGTGAATGGAGGATAAGATCTAAAATGATCAGCCGCATTCAGAGCGAGTGAGGGAGAGGCTGCTAGGCATCCTGCACATCGTGTGCACTTTCCCAAAATGGCCCCATTTCAGCCTTCTGGCATCCCAGCGAGGTGAGGGTTCTTGGGGTTATTTGTCCTGGACACATCCCTTTTCAGACGAGCATCTTGGTCACTGGCTGAGACTCTCTTTCAAGGTGCTTTCAAGTTTGCTGCTTGGCGAACAGTCCATCGTGTCTGTGTCCAAGTGCAGAGAGGATTGATGAGATGGTGTTGGCAACACTGAGCGTGATGAAGACACTCCTTTCGGTTCTGAAACCTTATTAGGATACCGAGCGTTTTTTCGATCCTGAATCCGCTAGGGAAAACTGGTCATGCTGTAGCCTTGAAAACGACCAGCCTGTTTTCATTTCCTGCCCAGAGCTGGCTTTCAGCACAAAGCCGTGGGGGTGAGTGACGGGCTGGCTGACCACAGACAAGACGGTCTCCAGCCACATGGACTTTATTGTGAAATGATCCTGAGGACTTGGACCTACTAGGGTGTCAGGGAGTTGCGGAGGATGACAATCTACAGCATCTGGCACAGTGCCTGGCACATAGGATTGCTGAATCCATGCAGCTAGTGCTTTAAAGGGAAGTGCAAACATCTGCCAACTTGTTTTTATTTTATTTATTTATATACTTACACCCTTAGCTCGGAGGCCTAGCTTTGCTCAGCTTCTGGATGCCAGCCAAGCTGAATTAACGCTTTTATCTTCGGGCCCTTGCAGCTGGCAGCCTCCCCGTAGGTCCTTGAGGCATTCAGTTTAGGCTCAGCCGCGTCCTGGGCCATTCCAGGCTGTCCTGGTGAGCAGGGGCCCCTTTGCCCACTTGCAGAAGAGACCACGCTGGGCTCTGTTTCTGAGGCCAGCAGAGGCTGCAATGGCGAAGCCCCATTTGTGGCTCACAGTGGAAGCGCAAAACACCATTCTGTGAGAGTGAGGGAAGGAGCCATAGAAATTCAAATTAGTCGTCTGCTGGGCAAAAGTTCACCCCACTTTGCCAGAGCGGGCCCAACTAGATGTATTTGATCCATCTGGCAATATCAGCGGCACCCTGGATTGCTGTCCCCAGGTTTTCTTGGGCTGTGCTTCTCATACTCTGAAGCATATGTTATACTACCCCTCTGGGAATGGCTTCAATTGGTGGGGCCAGAGGTACCCAGGATACTACCTGATGACCACATTGTAGGCTCCAAGACGTTCTTTAACGAACTTCAGTCTTGGTTTTTGTCACACGTCCTCTGTTTTATTATACAGCTAACACTTTTTTCCCAAACAGACGCACCTCTCAACTTCAATATTCCCATAAAATCACAGCTTTGAAGAGTGATTTTTATTTTAATACACTGTTTTTAGCTTACTTTTACGAACTTTTTAAAAATTCATTTATTTTCCATTTGCTGTTGATGTACAATATTATAGTAGTTTGGGGTGTACCACCTAGTGATTCGAGATTTATATAGTCTTTAAAATGAACACACAACTGTTAAAAGAAGAGATATATGTCTACATTTTATGTTCCATTGATGGTACAGCACAGAACGAACACAGGTAAGAGAGGTTCTGCGGGGAACTACAGCCTGGTTTGCCCAGAACGTCTCCTTCACACTCTTGAAGTGCAGCCGAGGCGATGTTTCTGTGGAAGCCCTGGGAATTCTGGAAGGGAGTTGGGGTCATTTTTGGACAATATATTAATTGCAGCCAAGAGCACCTTCCTATCCCCACTGGGCTATGTGGGAGCAAAACCCTCCAATTAGAAGCAAGGGCACCTGAAACCCAGATCCAAAATGTTTGATCTGCTTGGCCACAGTTTTGTGAAAACCTATGGAAGGACTGCAGAATAGAAAAGAAGAAGAAGGAAAATAAAAAAACTAATTTCCTTCCCACTCTGAGGTACTTGTTTACAAAGTGAAAAGTCCCTGGCAAGTCATTTCATTTATAATTAAATCTAATAAGGAGCCATTGTGGCTAAATGAAATTTGAGCTCATTCCACGGGAATTCCGCATCCTGCATCACTTCTGAACAAAAGAGTTGGGTGTCGTACAATCTGACTCATGCTGAGGCCAGGCCTCCAGAAATGAGCTCTGGGAGGCCACTGAATAAATAGCATGTTTAGGGCTAATGCTCAGGACCCATGGAGGTGAGAAACACCTGGATGGTAGGTCCAGGAAGGAAGTTCCTGGAGGCTCTGTGTAGGATACAACAGAGACTGGTTTTCTGCTCAGAGCACCAGCCTCTGGAGAGCCCTTGACCAAGGCAAAGCTTCCCACTAGAACTTGATCCCCTCTGGCCACAGCCTAGGGAAGTCCCCGAGCGAGCCACAGGTGTCTCTCACAGGTCCTGTAAATACCTGGGTATGCCAAACACTCTCACAAACAGGACCCCACTTCATACCCCGTTGGAGAGAGGTTTGCAGGTCTCTCTCTCTCGATGCAACAAGAAAGCTCAGAACCACTTCAAGTGGACACCCCCAGAACTTGAGTTTCCACCTGGACCCAGTGACTTTGGCCATGGTACAAGTCCTCATGGAACTTGTACTATGAAGAATGCCTTCCCCATGCAGGACCTGACATCTCCCAGTGAGGAGTTTCAAAGTTTCTCCGGAAGCTTGCTCCTTAGAGTTTCAGATTTGATTCTGGTTCCTGATTTGGCTAGAACAGAGTGTGAATTATTCTCTGTTCTATGGCGGGAAGGTGGGGGTCCAAGAAAGCCCCAAGGTGGGAAAGCCTCAGACAGGGGAGGCTGAGGATGCCAAGGATAAGTTTGGAAGAAATGGTCACACACAGTCTCCCTTCCTCACGTTGGCTGTCTTTTCTCAGATTGCTGCATTTCTGGCTTTGATTTACTTGTGTAAACAAATCAGACATCTTCTCAGGTCATCTGTTAGTCTCTCTTGGACTGCATTATGACCTCACTTACTCAATTTGCCATCCGGTGATCACATCCAGTAGAAGACGCAGGATTATGATTCCCACAAATGGACAAATTGCAAACATCCCACCGTCCCTGGAATCAAAGCTCTGAAGGTGTATGAGTCTTAATTTTCATGAACAGTAAGCGCTTGCCACTGTACCAAGATTAGCATTTTTTTTTTTCCTGGTCATGCCAATGGTTTGAATTATTAAGATGACCTTTGAAAGAATTCACAGAGCTGGTCCTTCGTAGGGCTTCTGAGGTGACGCATTTAAATTTGGTCGGTTTTGCAAAAATAAAGATTAGGTCAGTGATAGCGTTCCCGTGTTTCCTGTTGTCTTGGCCTGCCTCGCCCAGACAGGTGGTGTCTGAAAGCACACGTAGGTCATTGGTTGGAACATCTGGAGTCCTGGGGAATGGGCAGGGAGGCAGTTTGCCTGTGCTGGGGCCCGGACAGCCTGCCATTTATGTTCCTGAGCAGGCTGTGATTTCCAGCCGAACAACCTGGACACTTTCCCAGCCTCTACTAGGCCTTAACTGTGCGTTAAGTGCAATCAACATCCCTTTGAAAAGCTCCTAACAACAATCTGAATTAATGGGGCTGTTTTGTTTCTTACCAAAGGAAGCCGGTGGCATTAGCAAGGAAGGCCCACCCCAGCACAGCGTGACTGTAAGAACCAGGCAAAGGGACAGGAGCCATCTCATGAGCCCTCGGTGTCCTCGCACAGCTGAGAAACAGCCAGAGAGCACCTCCAAGCAGTTGGTGATCTTCTTGCCATGTTTCTTCTCTGTCATCTGATGGCTTATACTCTGACCTTCCCAACAAGCTGAAAAGCAGCTGTGACTGCTCCCCGGAAAGGGGGTGGGGGTGACCTTTAAGTGGAAACACTATCCTTGTGGGCAGGAGACCATAGGCAAAGGTCAAAGTGCAGACCCAGAGGGAGCTGCCTTGTGTCCCCACTCAGCCTTGGCACCCCCGCCTCCTTCCTGTCCCCTCGAACGAAAATGGGATGTGGTCCCTGATGGAGACCTTTGCCTCCCCCTTGCCCTGCCTGATCGCAGCAGAAGCTGGTTCATTTCAGTGCAGTGCGGCCCATTATTGAATAACTTCTCTTTTGGCTGGTCAGGCACTCCTGACACAATGGTCCCTTCCCCCAGTTTAGTCATATCTTCCAGTCCTTATAAGTCCTCGGAGGAGGGCCCAGCAACAGGTGAGAGTGCTTTATTGTGATTCTCTGGCTCCTAGGCCACCAGCCTCTTAACACTTGTCATACCTCTGCTTTCCTCCCCCCAGGCCAAATGTCTTTGTCACCTGCCTGCCGGCTCCAGTTCCTGGGAGGGGCTTCTGAGACATCAGAGAATCTTCGTAGCACCTCTTGAGTGCATTCCTTATGTGGAAAGAGGAGTCTGGTCCCTGTTTTAGTTATCTAGCATCTTTATTTGGACAATCGTCAATTGTCCGAGCCCATGAGGAGACAACCCATCTTCCCATAGGTGCTGTGATGCGCAGATACCTCCTTTCCCAGACTGCCTTGCAGCTGGGGCTCAGAGCAGGGCCTGGTTTCTGCCTGGCCGATGCACCAGCTCAGTGGCTCAGGAGGGGGAAGGGCTGGTGCTGACCACAATAGCAGTGACAGTGGCGGCCAGGCACAGCTCCTTGGGCTGAACACTGCATGCTCAGGGCAGTGTGGGCGCTTCCCCCGAAGCCCAGATCCATGTGGTTTGATTTGTTGTTCCTCAAGGATCACCTTTGAACCTATCCTCCAGCTGAGTAGTCCTATAAGAGACCCCTTTTCTCGTAATTGAGCCAGATTTGGATTCTGTGGCTTGCTACTAAGAACTTGATTGCAAAGAACATCTGTTTCTATCCACCTGAAGGGCTAGCACAGCCCCTGTCCTCGAAAAAAATTTTTTTCGTTACCCTATTTTCTTTGCTGGCCTGCAGCCCCTACACAAAAAGGGAAGGAAAGTCATTTGAATTTCTAAGTGGATTTGTTTGAACAGTGACAGTAATACTTTTTAAAAAGCCAAAGGCTTTGGCTTTTTGTTTTTGTTTTGTTTTGTTTGTTTTTCACAAATACATTGAAGGAGACAGGGAGAGACACAGGGGAAGCAAGCCTCTTGGAGAAATTGCATGTGCACCGTGGCATCAGAACAAGTCAGAGTATGTAGGTACCTTAGCAGATGGGCCACAGTTGGTCTCCCAGAGCTCCTAGCACCTCAGGGTGGGACAGCCAATGCCAGAGTGAAGGGATAAAGAGGTCGCAGAGGGACCTACTTGGATCTGGCAACTGGACAGTAGCGGGGTCACAGAGACAGGTTGGGTGGAGTAGGTGCCAATGCTCTGGGGCCAATGAGCATTGAACATCTTGGGTCACAACCACACAGTACCTCCCAACACTCTGAGTTAACGCCTAGAAAGAAGGGAGGGAAACAGGAATGAAAAAGTGTCACTGATTCAGTTTTTAGCCAAAGGGCACTGAAAAAAATCTGGAAGTGATTGAATAGAAGCAAGGGCTTGGGAGCTAAATTGGAACATATTGTAGAAAAATAAAGTAAGTTATCTGTTTGCATGAGTCTGCAACATTTACACCCTCCTCCCCTCCTGGGGTTGCCCTAGCTTTGATATGGACTAGGTCCTGGAGTCAGGTGGAAAAGGGCACAGAGACCCCATACTTTCTCCGATGGAGCATTATCTTTCCAGGCTTTCTGAACTGGATGCAATCACATCTCTGAGTTTATTGACAAGAGCCACAGGACTGCAAATTGGCCTTGAAAAGTAATGCCTACAGGCAGGTCATCGAGAAGGGCCAAGACCCTTATTCTGGGAAATTCTCTGCTTTTCTGGGAAGGAAAACACTGCAGTGAATGAAAACGAGGTGAAACAAAAGCCAGAGGGATCGATACACTTCCATCCGCCTTCGCGGCCTCAGCCTCTGTTTTGGGAGACCAGGCTCAGAAGCTGTCGAGAGCCTGCTGGGGAAGTTTCCAAAAAGATCAGCCTTCCCGCGTGGTCAGGGCTAGTTCTGGAGCCCCCGTGTCCATTGCAGGGTCCCCTTATCACCTTGCAGCCTCATGTTGTTCTAGAAAAGTCCCTACTTCAGCGGCATCTTTCCTCAGACTCCACAATGATGGCACATGTCCTGCTGCTCGGTGCCCTCCACCTTAGAGGACAGACACCCTGCCTGCTGTGAAGTTGGGTGCCCTGGCCAGCCTTGTCATACTCCAGGAAGCCTCACTTTATGCCGGATTCCAGGGGCTCTCTCATGCGGCACCAGACTCCCGTTGCAGCAGATGGCTTGCTCGTCTGCGCAAATGCTACGCATTGTCACCATGGCACTGCTCGAATCAGAGTGTCCCCTGCCAGGGCGCCACGGCCAGGGCACGGGAGACATCGACGGTGCCATCTGAGAAACCCCCGTGAGCTGAAGGTCAACCCCTTTATCTAAAATCAGACTGTGAGCAGTGCGGCTTGGCCACTGACCAGATGTAAGATATTGCAGGTTCTCCGGCCTCGCCAAGCCGCCACTTCCTCTTTTAGGGTCTGGGTGAGTAAGCCCTGTCTGCCATGCTGGTTTGTGCTGCTGGACTCCCTGCCGGGGTGGCTTCCTCACGTGGCTTTGGAAAGGCCTCGGTTTCTTGCCTCCTTTCCACAGGTCTAAGATGCACCCCCACAGTGTGGCAGCTGGCTTCCCCCAGGGCGAGTGACTCAGGAGGGACGGGCAGAAGCTAAAATGTCTCTATCACCTTGCCACAGAATACCATGCCCTCACAACACCTTATTTTATCAATCACGCCGACCAGGTGAGAGGGGACTCATGGATACGCAGAGGCTGGGGTCACTGGGGGCTGTCTTGGAGGCTCGCTGCCATTGTGCCCCCTGTCTGAAGTTAGTTAGGCGACACTTGCGTTATCAAGACAGCTGTTGGGAGCTTTCTTAGGGGTGCCTTCCCTTGGGGTCCGTCTCCTGCCCCTTTGCTGCCCAGAACGGGAAGGATCTCATGGAGCTGGAGAATAAAGAAAATTCTTGTAGGACACAGAGCAGTGCTGGGTGCAGGGTTCACAGAACAGGAGCCAGGGAAGGGATCAGAGGACAAAAGTGCTGGGAATGGCCAGGGGCACAGCCCATGTTGGAGGAGTGGAGTAGGATCCTGTTCCCATCGGAGCTCAGTGCATGGTTTGTTTTGTTTGAAAACGGGGAATAAGTCATTTCTAGTTGCCCCTGGCATGAGTGCGTTAAGATAAATACCTTGAATTCTATAAATGTGCTTGCTTTTCTCATCCTTCTTTGTGATTTTCCCTTATTTAGCCATGGTTTCCATCGCTGTCATGAGCAGTAGCTGGAACCGAGGGGAGAGGAGAAACTGGAACGAAGCAAGAATGCCCAGCGCCAGCCGTCCAAACCAGCTCAGAAGCAATAGCGTTGCAAGCCAAGTGTTCAAGTACACGATCAGGCCATTGGGCAAGCACAGCTTTTCCTAAGTACCAGTTCAAGGGGGGTGAGCATGGAGTTTTCACGGCAACATGGCCCGGGTCCCACGGGGCTGGGATATGGGGGGCGGAGACCGAAGGCATTTTCAGTTGTTATGTGGGTGTCTCCAGTGACTAAACCTCATCTACCTGAACACCTCATACCTTCATTTTTAAAAGGAAGACTGTTAAGTATACTCTTTTTCTCAGAGTTTTGGTCCAACACAGATTAGCCAGGCAAACAGAATGAACACACAAGTCCCAGCACCTCTGCACCTTCCCTGCGTCCCTTAGTCCATTTCAAGGGTACAAACACACATGCACACACGTGTGTGCGTGCGTGCTCCTTCATACCCAGGGAGTGACCCCACAACACACCCCTCTCGCAGCAGGAGCCTGCAGGATCCACCCCCACTGCCCCCCCTTCTCTAACTGCACTAAAGTCATCTCCGGTCCTAAACCTCAGCACACCCTAAATCATAGCCTGTGTGTGTGTGTTTCAGCAAAATACGGATGCTTTTGAAACCACTTTCCCCTCTAAAGGCCTGCGCCTTCCTTGTTAACTCCGGGCTGAGCTGGTTCATAAATAATGCAGCTCCCTCTCTCATCTCCATTACAAGCGTGGACCGCTCTTTGTTGTGAAGGATCCGACTGGCCTCTTTGGGGTTGCTGCCTTGTTTCTCAAGTCCAGCCAGCAGCCACCCTTACCGGCTCTGGGAGGAGAGGCCACACGGACCCGCTGCACGGGAGGATTTGTCCCAGGCTTAGTCGCTTTGTTAAAAGCCCTCTGAGTCCTCGCTGCCTCTCTTTGCCGAAAGCAGACTTGGTAGCCCTGTTCCCTCCCTCCAGTCTGTGGGTCTGCATGGGAGGTACTTTGTGTCCACAGTTTCCAGGGAGCAGCCTTTCCCCCAGGATCACGTGCACACACCATGTCACTAGCTCCAGGGGACCAGGGTATCTGACATCAGTGTTCAAATCTCAAGGGTTCTAAGTCCCTGCCTACTTTAGGGTAAGGATCCTGAGGCTTGCACACTCTCCATAGATTTACCAAATTGTGCCAGTCAGACCTGAGCGTGCGCTCCCCAGCGTACCTAGGAAAACTGGCTGTCCGTGAAGCCAGGCCCTGCTCCCACTGCTGGCCCTGTCCCCATTGTCCAAATCTGCCGGTGCCCTCGCTGAGGCTGCGCCTACCTGGGGCTGGAGGCTGGGCACTTGCCATTCTCCCTGCAGAGAAACAGATTCTCCCTGGGCCTCTGGAAGGAACCAGCCCTGCCGGACACCTTGATTTTCACCCAACTGAGACTCATATCAGATTTCTGACCTCCAGAACATAAAACATTTGGGTTCATTGGAGCCTCTGAGTTTGCGGTAATTTGTTACAGTGGCGAAAAGAAACTAATACCCTATAGAAATCGGTGGTCTATGGGATGACAGCTTTCCTGTCCTGAACGAAATGAAGGGCAAAATGCTATAAGTACTTAAATAAATTAATTAACTGTCACTTGGGTCACCTGATCCCTTACCTCTCCCTCTCTGTGTCCTTAAAGCTTGGGGTCCCATCATCTAGACACAGTGAGACCTTCTGATGCGAACTCTGACACCTCGACCAGTCTCAGAGACAGAGTCCATTTAAATCTCTTAATCAGCTCCACTACATCTAACACATAGTTAATGAAAACAGGAGATAACATTTCACATTAATTAATGAGTTGTTTTTTTTTTTTCCTTCTCTTTTCACACTTCCTTGTCAGTGACCTGGTTTAGCAAGGAAAGAATTGAGATTTATAGTTAGATGAAAAAGAAAAAGAGACAGCGTCCATTTCCTGACATTCAGGATAGATTCCTGAAGTTCATTCCCGAAATAAGAGTTAAGTCCTGCAATTGTAAGGGCCAGGTGCTTACGAGAAGGAAGTCTTCTAAATTCCAAAAGCATCTGGTTCCGAATCGAGAATCAAAGCCAGAAAGACAAAACATGGAGTCGTTTTGCTTTATTGTGATAAAAGATACATAACACAATATATCATCTTAACCATTTTTCAGTGAACTTATAGTTCAATAGCATTGAGTACATTCACAATATTGTGCGACCATGACTGATATCCATCCCCAGAACTTTACCATCTTCCCAAATTAAACTCTGAAACAATAATAATAATAATAATAATAATAATAAACCCTCATTCTCCTCTCCAGGTCCCTGGCAACTACCACTCTATTTTCTGCCTCTGGATTTGATTTCTCTAGGAGCCTCACATAAAGGCAGAACTTTTAAAGAGCAGGATGCAACATATGAGCAATTTCTTGCTGCGTAGAAATGCAACGCATCTGATTTTCTTGGGCTAAAGGGAGAGTCTGAAGACAGAAGGTGAGTAAAAGACTTGAGGCTTGAGTGTGGGGCCTCTGTACCCCTGTCCCTGGAATGAGAGAGGACAGGGACCCCCACAGACTTGGGGACCCTAGAACAGAAGGTCTGGCCCTGCTTCTGGCCAACAACAGGAAGCCCACATGCCATCTGGAGAACCCAGCCCCCGTGACAAGGTTGTACACAGGCATCCCCATCCTCCATGTGCCACCGGGAAAGACAGAGTTCTTCAAGGAGGCTGGAGTCACTGGGCGAAATTGCAAACTCCATGGGCCTCTGCTCTCCTGGAGGGACAAGGTTGATCATCCCCACTACTGAATACAAACAGAACTCATCAACAAATGGGAGCCCTGAGCTGTTGTTATGGGATGACTTGGCCCCCCCAGAAGTCATGCATTGAAGTACTAACCCTCAGTACCTGAGGACATGACCTTCTTTGGAAAGAGGGTCAAGTGAAAATGAAGTAATGAGTAATCAAGTTAAATTGAAGTCAGTAGGGTGGGCCCTAACCTGATATGACTGATGTCCTAATAAGGAGGGAAAAGTTAGACAGGGACACACAGAGGAGAGACGATGTGGAGACACAGGGAGAGGGTGGCCATCTACTAGCCGGAGCGAGAGGCCTGGAAAGGAACAGGGCTCAGAAGGACACAACCTTCCATCTTAGATCTTGATTTTGGACTTCCAGTCTCCACAACCGTGAGACAGTACATTCCTGTTGTGTTTGGAGCCACTCAATTTATGGTTCTCCGGTGTGGCAACGCTCACCAGCAGACCTGGAGGCTTCCATGGTTTAAGCCACGTAAGTCCACATGTGTACGTTCTGGTGACAGTGCCGGCTGAGGTCCCGACTGACAGCCAGCATCAACCACCAGCCAAGCGAGCAAAGATTTCTCTGAATGATTCCAGCCACCCGCTACAGATCACCCTCCTTGTCCACTCACATCTTTGAGTGTCCCTAGATATCACAGAGCAAGGGGACCCTTCTGTACCCCTGTCTAAAGTCCCGACTCACAGAAGAATCTGGGAGGACAATAAATCAGGTTTCGAACGGGAAGTTGTGAGTTCTGTGCAGCCATGGCAACGAAAGCCGTGCCACAGCTGGGGAGGGACAGAGTGCAGGTCCTCTCCACGTGCCAGCTCAGCAGCCCTGCCGTCCCAGAGGGTGTCTGGCTAGGAGGATCTTTGCTGAGTCTTGTCTCCAAGCCAGCAGGGCTGGCCCACATGGGCCAGCCTCCTGGTTAACCCATGAGGACTCTCCGGCCTCCAAGAAAACCAGCAACTCCCAGCCTTCTCTTCAAGCTTCTAGAGCGGGCCAGGCCCCCAAAGGTGGCCACCAAGTGCGGGCTCCTCCAGGTCGTACTTCACAGAGAGCTACCACTTTAGGTACTGCTTGAACCTAATGTCCACGGTCATTTTGCTGATGGCTTCATTTACCAAGAGCACTGCTGAGAGGCGCAATATAATCTGGGTGTCTGCCCTCATTTCAATTCCTGGCTGTGGCTACCGACTAGCGGTATGGCCCTGGAGGATTAGTAGAACCTCTCCAAGCCTGTTTCTTCACCTGCAAAATGGGAAGATGATAGCACCCACCTGGCAGGGGCCCTCATGAGGTTCTGGCAGGGCATTCTCGAAAACGCACTGAGTCAGCCCACAGTGTATATAGGAACGCTACTGTGGTTATTCATCAATATCAACCCTTTGCTTGTAGGGATTTGTCTGTTTTCTTCCAGGCTGACGGGTTTAGTTGCTGGGAGAGTCCCTGCAGAAGAGCGGGGAAAAGGTAGCTTTGAATAACCCCCCAGAACATTGAACCCTTTCAAAAGGTAATTTAAGAAATAAATAAAGATTCCAGACAAACCTAAAGCAGCATTGTCATTACGGGTTTTATTGTTCCGAACAGCCTTGGAAGCTCGGAGCTTTGAAGCTGCAGAAGGTAGCAATTAGGCCCCTGTGAAAGTCATCACAGCTCCTAAAGCCTTAGCCACCGGGCACAGGGCTGCACTTCCTTCCGCTTTTGCGGCCACCTCCTCTGGGGTGTCTGCGTTTCCGGACCGGGGCCCAGGAAGGAGCAGTGGGCGAGTTGCGCGCCCCCTCCTCACCCATTGCTGCAGGAAACGCTGCCTGCCACCCTGATGACTCCCCGAACGTGAGGGCGGACAGGGTGACTCAAAGTGAACCATCTCCTCCCTCCACCCACGTCCCTCCCACCCTGCGAGCTGCAACCCTGACATGCCCCCTCTTCTACGGGCAGCACTGAACCACCGCTCGGGCCCCTGCGGTGCTCTGAGAGCCCCTTGGCCGGGCGCTGGCAAGGAGATCAGACCGCAGGCTGCCTCGGTGGAGGGGAGCAAATTCTCTCTAAGAGGCAGCCTGCCTGCGCGCGCACGGCGGCACGTTGTCAGAAATGATCTGGGGGCCGGCCGGCTGCTGGCTGGCGGCGGAGTCTCCTCCTGCTCCACGCGGGGCAAGGCTTGTCCAAATATTTGGCTTGATCCTGCTTTGTGATTCATCCTGCGCAGGAACCTCTGTAATTTCATCTGCTGCGTGACTCAGATGGGAGCTGAGCGAGAGTGCCGTTGCACCCGAGGCAGCCCGCGGCCAGCCCCTGCTCCCGGGCCGGCCTCCCCGGCTTGGTGAAAGATGTGGGCGCTCTCCCCCGCCACCAGCCTCCGATTAAATCTCTTTTGTCTGAGATGATTAATGGAGCCCCAAACACGCCTGAGCACAAGGGTGTGAGGTGCACTTTGTACCTCTTCCAAGTCTTTTTTTTTTTTTTTTTTTCATGCTAAATCCATTTGCATCTCATAAATTATATTGGCTCCAAAATGAAATGTTCCTGACAGCAGCAGGCAGGGTGTGGGTTCTACTAACACATTTTCCCCTGTCGTCCCCTCTCTCGCTCTGAGACCCTAAGAGAAAGCCTGCTCGTCTTCCAGAGGAGGAGGGAGGCAGCGGAGTGACCTAGATTCCACATGTGCAAGACAGGTAGAGCCGGCAGGCCTGTCTTCAAAAGGCTGCCGGGCGCGGGGTTCCAGAAGGAGCTGGCCGAGGAGGCTGTCCCCTGGTGCCGCTTGGACCCACCCTCCTATGGGTGACACGGTCCTTTCCTCTTTCAGCAGGTTTGTCTGCTTAAGAAAGGCCACAGGTTGGGCTGGTGGGGCCCCTGAGCCCAACTCCCACCGTCACCTAGTGTCCTTGGGTAGGGGCCGCAGGGGAGGGGTGTAACTGTCTGCAAGCTCTATTATGCCCTGCTGGAGCGGCCGGGCAAGGGAAGGGGTCTCTGAATAGCAGCTCAGGCACCGGGGGCTCCAGGAGTCAGAGACAATGGACCTAAAGCCTCTTCCCACCGCTTTCTAGATTTGTGGCCTGGGACCACAAATTACGTGCCCTCTCCTCCCTCCGCTGCTTATCCACGCAGCGCCCATTTTCTGTGCTCTCCTTCTACGTCGGGCCTAGCCTGCCTCCTTGGCACCTACACTCCAGAGGCTACACAAATAAGCCCCACCACATGTATGTACGTCAGGTAAGATAGTGCGGGACAGAGAGTCCTCCGGCTCTGCTGCGTGTCCTGGGTCGGGGCTGGGGAGATGAGGGGGTTCAACCCCGGGCACTGAGAAGGTGCAGGCCGAGCGGCAGGACCACAGCAGAGGGTGACCGTGAAGCCCCTGCAAGCCCCAGCGCGGGTTCAGGAACTGTCACTGCTTTGGTGGCTATTATGCAACCCCAGCAGTATGCTTGGGGGTGAAGAGGCTGAAGGGAAGAATGAAGAAAAGCTGGGAGGAAGGTGGCTTCAAAACCGGGGTGAAGGGCGCACGGCCACACTGCGACGGGCGTCCTGGTCCTGGCCGCCACGCCACGCTCCCTCGTCCCACGCTCCCGCTGTTCCGTGTCTCCCAGGCACAGGCGGGCGGCACTCAGCCGAAAGGTCAGCCTGCTAGGGTTTCACGAGCGGGCATTCCAGGCCTGGGGCCCGCGCAGGGAGCGCCCGGCCCGCGGTCAGGCCTCCAAGTTCCCGGCGGGGACCAGCTGCCGAGCTCTGGCCCATTCCAGTTGGCCTCAGCTGCTTCCAGGCCGGCTCGGGGTGGGCGAGGGGGCAGAGCAGCTGTCCTCGCTGGAGAACCAAGCCAGGGTCAGGGGCACCGCAGGCTCTGCAGGGAGGAGACACAGAGTGTGGGTACGTGTACATGGAAATGAGTGCGCGGACGTAAATGTATTCCAGCTATGCGTTTTATAGTTGACTTCCTTTCCTTTCCTCGGATTCTGGGCAGGGACTGTCATCTGTCCCCATTCGATGAGTAAAGAAAAATGAGACTCAGGGAGGCCCAGTAAGCAGGGGACAGACAAGTTCAAAATGTGTTGTGTACCTTCAGGTGACACAGCAGGAGGACGCAGCCATGACATCAATTGGGTCTCTCTTCTGATCATAGAATGTCATTAGGCTCCACTGAGAGAAGCGAAAGGAAGGTTTTGTGTGTCCTGTTTTCAAGGCTGAAAGAGAGTCAACAGAAGGAGATGCAAGTTAAGCGAGGTCCCCCGTGACCCCACTGCCCACCTCTGGGAAGCCAGCATGGTGACACTGTCCACCGCCTGACCTTGCACTCTCGGCTCCTGCAGGACCCCTGTGGATGGTGGGTGGGCCCCACGGAAGCCCACACTCAGCACTTTTCACTGCTTCCTTCTTTCTCTTTCATGTCGGGGCGCTCCCTGGGTCTGTGGACATAACATGGTCACCTAGGGTCCCAGGGCTCCAGGCACGGTAAACTGCCATTGTATGTAGGTTCTGAGATGGGGTTGGGGGAGCCCTTTCTCATGTTTCACCTTTATTTCCCTAAGGGAAACAAAATGAGTCACAAGCCAGGCCAGGGCGCAGCTTGGGTGACCTGTTCACAGCGTGGAGATTCAGCTGAGAAATACAATTGTACCCAGGCTTTCTGCGGCTGCTGCGCAGAAGGCCATCAGGTGACAGGACAGAAAAGCCACCTGGGCCTCAGCAGTGGTGGCAGGCCAGCCTGACACCGAAAAATCTGTCTAGGTGGGAACAGACCTCAGAAGGCAGCCACAAAGTGGTGAGGGTGAGCCTTTCTGATGGGGAGAGCTTTACAGAAATAAATGAAAGTCACCCTTCTATCTTGGGGAAGTTTAAAGACACCTAGAGAATGAAATCTTAGATTCCACCTTCCTGGGAGGTGAAGGCTGGGCATAATTCTCTGTCTTTGTTCCCCTCCTGTGTCTCAGGTAAGCGTTCCTGGCCGTGCTGTACCTGTGGTTTTATTGTCATCCCTTTGGAAATGGACAGGGTATAAAGTCAGTGAGTGAGATTTTACAACCGTAGTTCAGTGGCCTAGCATCTGCGTCGACAAAGGAGAAGCAGGCACTTAACCAATGTCTTGGGAGGCTTGTGATTTGCATGGGCTTCCACTAAAAGATGCAGCATGACCGTTGGTCCTGGGGTCACCGAATAAGCAGGCTGGGGCCTTGCTCTGCGACCCTGATCCTTGCAGCTGCTGGGATTGTCTGTCCCATGGCCAACTCCGGGGCCACCCAGGAAGGGGGAAGAAGGCTGCTTGCTGCAGCCAGCAGTGAGTGTCCCCCTTGCTCACTCACCTGGGAAAAAGGGCAGAACCTTGTTCCTCCCCTGTCCGCTCTTCTCCCACACCATTTTGCCACCACAGGTGTCCCCAGGACTCTCCTCAGTACACAGCAGAGATCTGTCTGACATCACTGGGCACTCAGGGCCCTCGGGAGGGCCCCCACCCCACAAAGGCCTGAGGGAGCTGTTTTGCCTGTTCCCATGCTGAGCACATGGTCCTAGAGTGGCTGGGCCTTGGGGAAGGTGACAGGTGTCACCATCACAGCGGAGGGCTTATTAGCAGTGCCAGCACCAGAGACAACGGGTTCCCTGAGTTGGGGGAAAGGTCTGAGGAAGGACTGTGGAATCCTGGGCAAAGGGTAGAACAGGATGCTTTAAATATCTGAGTCAAGTTGTGGGGGGAAGAAGTATTATGGTAAGCCAGCCACCTGCCTTCCTTGCTCTGTTTTTTGTGTTTTGGGGGGGTAAGGGGGAGGGAGGGTTACAGCCGTGATGAAAACCTTCAAGTGAAGTCGAGGTCAGTGTACGGTCCTGAGTCATTAACACACACAGATTAGTTGGTTAACGCAGAACCGTCAGATGAGTTACACCCAAAAGCTGTGCCTGTGTCCTTGGGGTTGACATTGAAAGGTTTAGTTATTGTAGGAAGAGAGTGATGCCTGCTTAATTTTGAGAGGGCTTAATTATTGTGATAACCGTCCTTGGAGTGTAACTCTTTCATGTCACCTAGGGTCAGAATAAGCATTTCCACCTCAACTGGATGTGAGTGGACTGGTCCCTTCCCTCTCCAGCCCCTCTGGGACCCTTGGGGAGTAAAAGCCTAGGGTTTCAAATGGCTCCGTCCTCCTCACCTGGGAGTGCAGGGACACTTTTGGTGAAAAGTGACAGGAACCCATTCCAAACAAGTCTACAAAAGTTACTAGGAGAAAATAGCACTAGGTATTGGGTGACCAAAAATCCACAAAGCTGTCCCAGTCCAAGTGCTGGTCATTCTGCCTACAAAGTATTCTCCCAGATACATTTAAAAGATAGTTCTCAAAGCCTGTCCTGCCTTTCTGGCTTCCTGGCCTTGACCTTACCACAGTGTCAGCTGCGACAGCTGTGGTTCTCCAGATTTCCTCCACCTCTTCCCCTTCCCCTTCGCCCAGGACTCACTTCCAGAAACACACACTGACCTCGTGACTCTCACGTGCACAAAACCCCGATGGCTCCCAACCACCTGAGGGACAAGAGGATTCAACTTGGGACCCGAACTTGCTTCCTGGCTCCATGCCCCCACTTCTGGTTCCAACCTCGGGCCCCATCTGCCTCCATGCCATGGTGCACGCTGATGCTCTCCCTTGCTCTACCCTGTTCCCTCTTACTCATCTTTTCCAGGGCCCCAGGCAGACATGGTCTCCTCTCCTAGGCTCCCTGGGCCTCCAACAGCTGCGATTGGCAAGATTTCATCCCCTCGGGGATTTGACTGCCTGGTCTCCCACCTGGAGGGCAGAGACCCACTGCGGAGCCAGGCGCAGTGACCGCACGTCTCCTGAAAGCCTGGTTTGCTGGGGCCTCCTGCCCCTCCGCTGGGTTCCTGGTGGCAGGGAAAATCCCAGCCGACATCATTTCCTGTTCTTCAGCTCCGCTCAGATCTTCTTTGTCTCAGGCCCTTCCTCTCAGGAGAGCTCCTTATCTGAGGACGCCCCAGTGCACAGCAGCAAGCCTGGAGGAGCCATCCTGCCGATTTCCTGCCCCAGCCGCTCGGGGTTGAGTCAGAGGAGCTGAGTTAGTTGGGAGCCAGGCTTTGAATCTCTTCCCAGCTCGGTGACCTTGGCCGTGGCTTTCACCTCTGCTCAGCCTTGCTTTCTTCATCTGTCAAATGAAGTGTTTTCTTGTTTGGCACCAGCTTGTTGAAAGGCAAACTGTGCCTTTCAACCAATCTCTCCCCGTGAGGGAGACTCTGGATCCTGTGTCAACCTGCTTTAGATAGCTGCTGCTTCTGAGACTAATCAAGCGGCAAAAGTGGTGGGGGCGCTGCCTTGTTCCCGCCAGGTAGAGGCAGAGGTCTAATTCTCCCTTTGGCCCCTGTTAACATCCTGGGGGAGGAAGCTCCGTATTTCTGCTGGTCCAGGGTAGAAATTCCAGCACCCTACTTGGCCTCAACTGGTACCGACTATCCCATGGGAGGGGGAGGGGCACCCCATTACGGCCATGTAGGGGTGGAAGTCTAGGTGCTCCCTGTGTTCTCCGCTGGCAATGCTGGGGGCAGGGGGCTTCATTGTTTTCCTTTCTAAAAATTGCTGCCTTACGCCGGCCTGTGAACCCAAAGGTCGCAGGTTCGATTCCCAGCCAGGGCAACATAACCAGGTTGCAAGCCAGGTCTCCAGTCAGGTCTGTGGCTGGAGGCAGGTGAAAAGCAACCATCCATGGATGTCTCTCTCCCTCTCTGCCTCTCTCTCTTCCCCTCTTTCTAAAAATAATAAAATAAAATCTTAAAAAGAAAAAAAAATTGCTGCCTTATTCATTTGTACTCAAGTGGGAGTTTCTAGAGCCCCGGACATGGAACAGTGGTTTCCAAAGCGAGGATTCCACGCAGTGCTCAGCCCTTCAAAGAGAAACACAGGGAGCTTGATGAGGCGTCCGACCGGTGGGTCCATCCACATGGATATGGTCCATCCATATCCAACTTCTGTCCCGAATGTTATTCCCAGAGCTGCCGGGTAGGGTCTCATTTGAAGAAGTGATACCATGGCACACACTTTTGGAAACCCCAGTGAAAATGTCTGTTTCCTTCCATTTACGAATTTCTGTGCTGGGGAGAACCTGAGAATGGCACGGGCACGTTTGCTGGGCTGCTGGGGGCGGGGAGCATGAGCTTGCGTATGACGGGGCTCTAAGAGCCTTTGAAAACGGAAGAATTTGCCTTAGACCGGCCCCGAAATACAAACCACCTTGGTGCATTTGAAACAGCGTGGGATTGATAACAAAGCTAACTCGTATCAAATTCCTGAGACCAGTGGCAATTCTGTGAGGGGCCTCACCGTTTGGAGAAGAGGCTCTGGAGATCAGGGATTTCAAATCGGGGCAGGTCAGGAGGCTCCCAGGGGCAGGGTAGTGGCAAAAATGTTCCTCACGTGGAAAGGGAGGTCCCTGGCTGGCAGATTTCCTACCATCTCTCCTCCTGACGGCCCAGCCGCTGTTCCCGTGCTGCCCCTGGGCTCACTCTCCCCAGCAGCTGCCTCACGTTCAGCTCATGACACCTTTAGAAACTCTGATAATAAATGCGTACCAGGGAAGCCTCCTGCCCATGGGACCAATTTCTTTCTTTACCACCCGTGGCTTTGCAACATGAAATTAAAGGCAGCGGCAGGTAATTGCAGTGGGTGGCAACTTCCAAGGTTCAGCTGCTGCCAGAGCCTGGCTGTGTCCCTCCTCCCCTGGGTCACCCCCCACCTTCCGCTCAGGGACAAAGCAAAATGTCGGGCTTGACTCTCTCACACAAATGTGGCTGCTACACTGACAACACTCGTTAGCACTGGGGTGGTTGGCGGAGGCCAGGTGAGGTGCCCTCCAGCTGCCTACCCAGCGCAGGCCACTGTGGGGTCTGAGCTCCATAGACCAAGGTTAGCCAGAAGGTGTCCTCCCGGCCAGGGACATCATTCTCAGGAATGGGCGGCTGGCCCAGCCAGGTGGCTTCCCTGGGAACTGCCCCCCGCGCAGGGCTAGGAGATGGAGGCTGCCAGCCCTCCGTCCCGGCTCAGGGCCAGGAGTGCTCCTGGGAGCTTCCTCCACCCCGCGACTGTAGCTTCTTCTCTCTGCCCTGGCGGAGAAGGTAAAAGAGAGGGTGGGTTTCTCACGCTGCCCACACGGCCCTGGCCAGCGTCCCCCGTGACAAGTTAGTGCGACAGGGTCCGAATCAGCCGTGTGGAGAAAAAGGGAAGGCGAATTTGCTGAAGTTTTAGATACCAGCAGCAAGAGACGTCAAGGATGTTATCTTGGCTTTGGGCCCGAGCTAAGGAAGGATGGCGTGGCTGAGGTATCAGGGGGAGTAGCTTCTGGGGGTGGAAATCAGGAATGGTGGTGTGGGGAGGAGGCAGCGGGATTTATGAGCCCGGAGTTCAGGGCAGAGGGCCCGGCTAGAGATATAAATGTGGGAGGTATCAGCTGGTCTGGACATTCTTTCCCCACCTACTTCATACCTGGCAAAGGCCCTATTCCCCCGGAGTTAGAGGCTCGCCCCCCTGGGGCTCCTGCCCATCTGTCCCCTCTCTGCAGAGACCAGGCTGGTGGGCAGGGCTCCTGGCCTGGCAGGCTCCCCCTTGCGCTGGGGCCCCAAGCAGAACACCCTATGATAAGCTCCCCCAGCCCACTCAGGGCTGCCCACCCACACCGGCCAAGTGTCACAAAAGGAATGTGGTGGCAGCTGGGCCCGAGTCACAAGACAGAAACACCCAGGACATGTATGTCAGGCTGAGAAGTGTCTCATGAAAGGGAGAAGCCCAAACAGGCCACGGGGTGTGGGGGTGGGGGCGGGGGCGGGGTGGGCTCAGAGGAAACCGGTGCGGGTGACTCACCCTGCACTTCTATTGGACACAGCCATGTGTTGTCAGAAAAAAAAACAAATTCCTCAAGCAGGTTTATCTCCTTGTGGAGGAGGACTAATCGGCAGTGTGAAGTGGCAGGGAAGGGAGGCCATGTGCTGCTGCCGGAGCCAGGCGGCGTGGACCGGGGTCAGCTGGGCAGAGCAGACAGTGGTCCAGGAGCGCCAGCTCGCAGGATGGAGGCCTGCGGTGGCCCACGTGCACGAGAGCTGCCACCATGCCGCCTCAGGCCCAGCCCGGGCTGTCCTGGGGTTGGTGGCCACAAGGGAGTTGGAGCTCCTACAGAAGAGGCGAGGGACAGAGGGAAGAGAAGTTAAAAGAAAATGCTGGCGCAGAATTTTTGAGGCGCCACGTGGAAATCTCCATGGAGACATGGAGCTTTCAGGGGGGAACCTGTGAGGCTTGATGGTACAGGGAGGCACATCTCCCTTCGATGTGCATGCTGACACCTGAATTTCTAGAGCACGCACCCCGCTGGCTGTCCCTGGGTCCCAGTTCTCCATCCATATGGCGGTAACTATGGTACAAGAGATGGGTCCCCGTTCTCAGCAAGTGCATTTGGGAGAACCTCGTGTAACGATTAAGAGAATGGGACCAGGCAGGCCGTGCTCAACAAAGGAAGTCACACCTTAACAGTGGCCCCTCTTTCTTCTGCTCCAGTGGTTGTCACCAGCAGCAGCAGCCTCTGCAGTTGCCCCTGAGAACCTAGACATAGAAATTCTTGGGCCCTGAATCAGAACTCGAGGTGGGGGATTCTGGTGTCTGAGAGTCTGAGGGGCACAGGTGACTCGCCACCTCAGAACCACCTAGGGAACTTGGAAGAATGCCGGTGCCTGGGGTGCCATCCCCAGGGATTCAGATTTCATTGGGCCCCAAGATCTGCAACTGCTTCCCAGGTGAGAACCTGTTTGCTGACGTGCTTGGCTCAGGTCACTGTCTGGAACCAGAGGCTCCACCCAGGAGGGGGTGGCTGCACCTGCCACCTCATAGGTCTCGTCCTCACACCTAAGGGGCAGTGTGTGGGCTTCCAGGTGCACCAGATTCACGCCTCTGCCGCAAGGAATCATCAGTGCAGACCCCTGGGCGCGTCCCCCAGAAATTCTGCAGGTCTAGAGAGCAACCTGGGGCTGTACTTGGCCAGAGAACCACTACTTAGGATAAAGAGTGGTCCTTATGAATGGCAGGATGCAGGTAGAACTTGCTGGAATGTTGTTCCGCTGTCCACCTAACAGTTGAGCACTAGCGGAAGGCCTCGATTAATTAATGTGCCTGGAAGCAGTGAAGGGAGCTGTGGTGGGAAAGTCAGACCCAGGGTGGGTGGGTGTCATTTGCAGCTGCTGGCAGCCCTGCGGTGGGGGTGCTGTAGGTCTGAGCCAGGCTTTGGTTGCATGCTGGGGTATGGGGTGCATCCCGAGATCCTGGAACCCAGCTCGAAGACCAAGAGCCCTCGAGGTCAAGAGGGTCATGGGCGGGGAGCTCTTTCCTGAGGGGCTCCATGACCGTTGGGACCTGGGATTCTGCTCAGCTGCCCCTGACCACAACCAACCACAGCCACTTTGCATGACAGGAGTTTCACTTCCCCACAGAACATGGCCAGGAGCAGACAAGGCTGGGGGATCTCTGTGAGGAGCACCAGGGGCCCAGGCTCCCTTGGACTCTGGGCTCTGCCATCCTCAGCGTCACCAGACGGATAGACAGCCACCCCTGGCTGGACCTCACTTCTGCATTCAGGCAGGAAGAGCAGGAAGCAGCTAGGAGACAGGGTGGTGATTGTGTCTGGAACCAGTCCTTCCCCTGCTGCCGGCACAATGCCACGTGCGACTCATTGGTGCACTTGATCACATGAGGTCCCCACTGCTGAGGGGGCCAGGGAGTGGGGTGGCCTGGAACAAAATCCAGGGGGTGAGGCGCAGGGTGGAGGTGGGGCCAGCTCCCGGGCTGGATGTGCTGGATTCTGGTACATGCCGGCTCCACCTCTCCTTGGCCACTTTACAGAGGGGCACTCAGACCACCGTGGGGCATAGCAGATGCCCTGCCTCCAAAAAGCCCAGGACATTCCCCAAGAGACTGTGCCATCGGGACAGAGATGCTGACTGGAACAGACTGGGAGATGACTTAGGCCATCGAGGGACACACCCCTGTGCCCCAGAGCCTTGGTTTCCATGACTTTCCCTGGTTACCAATTCAAGAATCAAATGAGGACAGGCCTGTAAGAACCACAAAAGGGGTAAAAGTCTGGCAGAAGTGCCAGGTACTGAGCCCTGGCTTGCTTCCTCCCTCCTCCATTTTTCTCACAATCGCACAGCGCACTCCCCATTCCCCTGCTCGGGGAGGGTTTGCACTCAGGGTCTCCTCTGTCTGTCGCTTCCAGCTGTCCCCCTTCTTGCTTGTACCCTCTGGGCTGGGGTCCCTATCCCTGCAGCCTCCACCCCGTACGCCTGCCCCATGCTCCGCACTTGGCGATGCTGAGGCCCCGTCACATCCTGGGCTGTGTAGGTGTCTGACCTTGGCCGCTGGTAGGCCTTTCTCTGTCAGCACTTCTCTACCTGTCAAGAGGAGATAATAGTGTTACCTCGACTCGGCTGGGGGCAGGAGGGAAGGCAAACAAAAGGCCCAGCGCTGGGCCAACCTAAACAGCCCTGAAAATGCTTGGTAATCAAAATGCTTTTTTCCCCTTTTTGAAAGCAGAAATGGAGGGATAATGTAAAGGACCAAGACAGGGCAACAAGGTCACCCTTTCGGTGGACAGGGAGAGGGAGAGAGGAGGAGGGGAAGCAGAGCCTTCACTGACGCCTGTAGGAGGGGGCGGGAGCAGCCCCCCTGGGGGCTGTGAGTACCTCCTAAGGGATCTGGTGGCTGAGGGTGGGTGGCCAAGTCCTTGTTTGTGGCCCTGAACAAATTGCAGGGTGTTCTCTGTGGGGTGCTGCTTAGTGGTCCCCAGCCACACAGGAATGTTTGAAGGGAGGGCTATGGGTGTGACTCCATCCCATTTATTGAGGGATGAGGGGGGTGGGAAGCACCCACGACACCTGAGCAGGAAATCTGGGTCACTTCCCCCTAGCGGTGCCATGGGGGCCATCCCAGGGACCCTGACTTCACCATTGAAGCAGAGATGTTTCAAATGATGTTCATCAAACAGACTGAGCCTTTGGAAGGATGGCCCCATCTTCTCCCTTCAGTGTAGCCTTGTCTGGTAGTCCGTCTCCCCAGCCAGCTGTGTCTCCAGGTGTGCAGGCTACCGGGCGTCAGGCTTCCAGTTTTCCGGCTTGTCACAGGGAAACCGTGGAGGTGAGCCTGTGACCTGTGATCACACCATCAGAAAAGGGGACTGCTCTAACAGCAGGGAGGGGAGCTGGAACTTCGACCTGAGAGAAGTCCTGAAGGTCCGTCCCTACCTTCCATGGGGGGGTGGCGGGGGGGCATCTGTTCCCCCATGTGGCTTGTCCTGTCCGGACCCCACCAGGGGCAGGAGCGTACAGACTAAAGCAGGAGATACTGGGTTTGGACAGAGTCATTTCCTACCTGCAAGGTAAACACAACTAATCCCTGGCATCGGTTGCAGAGGAGGTGGCCAGCCCTGGTCCTGGGCCAAGGATTTTTGTTTTGTTTTGTTTTGTTTTAAAACATTTTACTTATTATTTCCAGAGAGAGGGGAAGGGAAAGAGGCAGAGAGGAAGAGAAGAATCAATGTATGGTTGCCTTTCACCTGCCTCCAGCCACAGACCTGGCTGGAGACCTGGCTTGCAACCTGGTTACGTGCCCTGGCTGGGGAATCGAACCAGCGACTTTTGGGTTCGCAGGCCGGCACCTTATCCACTGTGCTGCCAGCCAGGGCCGGGATTATTTTTATACATTATTTATAAAAATTATAAAACCAGTACCCTGACAAGGTACCAAAATGCCAGACCTAAAGCAGCGGTTCTCCACTGGGGTTCCTGGACAACCAGCAGCAGCAGCAGTGTCTCTGAGACACTTGTTAGAAATGCACATATGGGGCCCTTCCCAGACCTGACAGCCAGATACTCTGGGGTCCATCCAGCAGGCTGTGGTGAAGGGGACGCCCCAAGGAATCCTCAGACACAGAGAAGACTATGGCAGGTAAACTCTGCCTTGCTCTCAATGACCTCCCCGCCCCCCACCTCCGAGGGGATCTGTATGGATTCATGTTCTCACACAAATGGGAGCACATATCTATTCACCCTACTCAGCGCTCCCTAGAACCCCTTCCTCTGTCCCCTGCAAGCCAGTGGCCCTGACCCCAGCTGGCAGGGACAAATGGGAAAACCTGGGGAGGCTGGACGGGATTTAGATAGAGGTTTGGGCTGGTGGCATGCTGGGGGAGGGACAGGTCAGAGTGGCAGACAAAGCTGCTGGGCAAATCCAGGAGACAGCCCGGCGTGGGGACTGTGGGGCCTCCCTCTGCTGTATACTCAGGTCCCGGTGGAGGTTCTTCATGCAGGGCAGGGGCCTCAGGGGCCTTCCGTAAAATGGGGGCCTGCCCCTCGAAGACACCCCACCTCTGCAGGGGTAGGGGCCCTCCACTCACTTTGAGGGTCTCCAGATTCCCCACCTGCCACCCCAGTGCTGAGCTGGGTTGGGTGTGGCGTGGTGGGCTGTACCGCTCCTGTGATTTGGCCCCGATGCCCAGACAGGCCGGGGTGCTGTTCCTGCCCAGCTCTGCCTGCTGCGGAAGCCATGCCGCTGAGTGGCTCCCAGCAAGGGCCCTGGCCCAGCCAGGTGTGTATGGCCTGGGGCGGGCAGACGGCTGGGCAGGCTGAGCGCCACTTGTAAAGGCTAATAACCCAGTGCAGCAGGATAATCGCCCCTTCCCGGCAGGCAGACGTGATCTCATTAGCGATCATACAGGAGGTCACGGGAGGACTCTGTGCTCCCCCGGTGGGGGAGGTGCTCACAGCCCGCGAAGTGCACCATCTGCTCCAGGTAACAAACGGGACCAAGCTCTGAGTTTGGGGAAAGACGGGGCGTGCCTCACACAGATGGACTCGTGGGCTGTGCTCCCTGGGCTGACAGGCCCACATGACCTGGCACCTCCCGGCCATGCTGCTCCACCGCCATGCTTGAGCTCAGGCTGTGTCCCCACCAGGAACGTCCCTCCTCTGCGGACACTATGAGCCCCGGTTTTGTGGGAAGAGCTCTAAGGCCAGGCCACCGTGCCAGCCTCTCCCTTTCCTCTGAGCTCCTTGCTACGGTCCTCTACACACCAGGGTTGAAGGAATGAACTACCTACACCCCAGTTCCCTGGAGGCATCTGAGCTTGCCGGTTCCATGCTTTATCCTGGGTTATACGGTGCCCAGTGTCTGCTGTTTGTCCAAATTCTACTCTCCTAACTCCTTTCCTCCATCCTAGGGGTTATTAACCTGGTTTTTTCCTTGCTTTGTTTTGATTTTACTTATTATTATTTTTCGAGAGAGGGGAAGGGAAGGAGGCAGAGAGGGAGAGAAGCATTAATATATGCTTCATATCATATATATGGTTTACCTTTATATAAAAATCATCTATATGGTTGCCTTTTTCACCTGCCTCCAGCTTCAGACCTGGCTGGAGACCTGGCTTGCAACCTGGTTCTTTGCCCTGGCTGGGAATCGAACCAGCGACCTTTGGGTTCTCAGGCTGGCGCCTCATCCACTGAGCCACCAGCCAGGGCGGTTTTTTGTTTGTTTGTTTTGTCTTTTTAATGCATAGCCACTTTGGAGATCCTAGTAGAAGCTGTCCCCAGAAGAATATCCATAAAAAGAAAATGTTTTTCAATAGCAAGGGTCCATGGATCTTCCATGCCAATGTTTTCCATGGTATCCATCAGGATCATCCAGGGCTTGTTGAAAAGGCCAATGTCCAGGCTTTGTCAGCTGGTCTAGGGCATGACCAGGAATCTGCACTCTGGCCCTGGGCTCAGGATTTTCAGAGACAGGTTCCAGAGATGCACTTTGAGAAACTACTGGAGGAACCCATGGAGTCCAGATGAGGAGGCCCTAGCTCCAAACCCACCTCCATGATAAACGGCCCTTCAGTTTCCCCAGGAAGCTGCAAACTCTCTGTCGGAAGGGCTCACATCTTAAATCTCTCCGCATCTGGCCCTAGTGCCAAGACCTCATTCAGTAAGGTCTCATTGACTGTCCAAACTCCTCTAAGGTTCCCTGAGGAGGTGTCTGGGACAAATCCAACCAGATCAATAAGGGGAGACACTATTTCTTCCTCTGCCACCCCATGGCAGAGGAATAACAATTGCCTTGTTGTGATGTGAAAGGATTCCATCCTCCATCCTCCATGATGCCCCATGGGGTCCACCTCGGGAAGAAGGCTCTTTGCACAGGTGGAAGTATTGACACCGCCCCCCACCTTTCCTGCTCAGGCTCCAGGGGCCCGTGTGTGCTGTCATTTCTATGCCTCTGTGTTAGCTAGTTGGAATTTGGAATTCTAATCTGATTGACTTCTACTCTGATTACAATGGTAGAGTTTGTTCTCCATCTGCAACCATTCAATCTTCCATCTCATTAATTGTGCAAAGGTCTTTATGAATATGGAGATTGGAAAGGGAACAAAAGATTATTTGACCTTGAGGAAACATGTAACATAGGCGTGCACTCTCCCAGCCTCTCATTTCTTCTTTATGCAGATGCAAAACTTGGTCAGGTCTCAAATCAGGCTGCACTGGGTGATGGGCAACCTGGCAGCCAATCAGGACACAGCGTTCTGATGAGCCACGGAAGTTTAATAATTAGTGCAGCATTTACACGCGAGCTGCTGGCTGCACGTTTGCATGCCAATAAAAAGGTGGCTGTCAAACCAACCACAAACAGCCTGCTGATGGAAAATTCTTCACAGGGTCCGGTGTAGAAAGGTAAATCCCCGTGAAGGAAGGAAAGTTGCGTGTCACCTGGTGTGAAGTTGAGACCATTATGAAGAGCACTCATTTTAAGGATAAATCGCCTTCTGAATTTACCTCCCTCCTTCCCTTTTAGAAATACTGGTGAGGTGTCCTCTGCAGGCTGGTTAGTTGCTTAGCTGGTTAGGATCCTGGCCCTGCCACCAACTAGTCAGGACCCCTCCCTGAGCCTCAGTTCCCTCATGTATAAAATGAAGAAAATCCCACCTTCCCCTGAGGCCCGTGAGGCTCAAATGAAATGAGACTGAATGTAGAGCTTTGGGTGCACAAAGAGTGCCCATAAAAACGCCCGTTTCCAGCCCTGGCTGGTGGCTCAGCGGATAAGGCGCCGGCCTGCGAACCCAAAGGTCGCAGGTTCGATTCCCCAGCCAGGGCCCATAACAAGGTTGCAAAACAGGTCTCCAGTCCGGTCTGTGGCTGGAGGCAGGTGAAAAGCAACCACGCATTGATGTCTCTCTCCCTCTCTGCCTCCCTCTCTTCCCCTCTTTCTAAAAATAGTTCAATAAAATCTTTAAAAAAAAAAAAAATGTCCGTTTCCAATTTCTTTTTCTTCTCCTGACAGCACCCATGGAAGGCTGAGGAGAAAATATTTTCTCAGCAGTCAAACTGACCCATGGGGAGGGGTCTGGTGTTGTCCCCAGGGAGAAGGGAGGAAATGGCAGGCCACTGGTGCTGGTTGCACTGAGTGGGCTGTGTAAATAAGTCAGAGCAGGGAGACAGGAGGTCCTGGTTTGCAGCATTTGGATGAGATATGAGCACCCCACTCTGAACCATACATGACACAGTCACAGTTATCAGAGGCTGCAGGGTGAAGAAGACCAGACAGATGACGTCGCTAATAGGGAAAGAGTGGGCACGGTCCTGAGGGACGGTGCTCCCCTGCTGCTGAACATGGGGTGACAGTCCCTCCTGAACCCCTCAATGTCTTTGGCACATTAGCCCCTTTTGATTAATCTGCTATGGAGTTGGATCTAGCGGGTATGAGGATTGCTGAAGGTGGCTTCCAGGACAGTGTGTGGAGACAAAAGGAGAGCCACCCATGGGAGCCCATGGTCACACCTGGGGCAGGTGTTCAGCCAGTGCTCCCAGTGACGGCTCTGTTGGATATTAAAACTGGTCATCCCTTCAGACTGCAGCCCAGTGACTGCTTCTGCTACTCCCGCTGCTGGCCACCCAGTCCCCACCCAGGGCCCTTCCAGGGGGCCCAGCAGTTAAAGGATTAACCCCTGTCCCCCTCAGGGGGTGCGCTCCAGCATGCAACACCAGCCATGTCCCCTGATTGGGTGACGCCCCTCCAGCTCCAGGCTTCAATGTTGTGGTGTCATGGCACGTCTCTTGTTGCCTAGGTCTGCACCAGATTCCAGGGTCATCTTGCAAGTAAAATTTCCAAAGGCAAACTCTTCGAATGAAGCCTTGTCATCCTCGAAGGGGGAAGCCATGTGTACTCTTTTCCAGCTCGGTCCAGCGAGTATTTAAGAGAATGCCCTGAAGGGGGCACTTGGCCACCAAAGCACCCACTCTCTGGTTCAGAGGTCTCATACCAAGCACCCAGGGTGTGGGAGCTGGCGGGAAGAGGTCACAGGCTGGGGGAGGAAGAGCGTGTTTTCCTGGCTAGTGTCAGGCGTGAGTTTTGGCTCCTAGCCTTTGACATTGGTTTCTAATCTTTTCCATTCCAAGAGCCTGCAAGGAAAAGCATGTGTGATAAAGATGGGGTAGGGTGGGAGGTACTCCTCCTCTGCTTGCCTTTTTCGGAAGCAGAAGAGGGGGATAACATGGCTATTATTGTTTTTCATCTTTACGTGTGGAGCAAAAGAGAGCTGAGTCACTTTAATAGTTAATCAGTAGCTTGCACATTCCTTTTTGTATTCAAGCACCAGTGAGAGAACTCCTGGCAAGAAGATCAACTCCATAGATGCTTGAGTGATGGAAAAAAAATAGTGACATGGTTTTTCCACTGCAAATCACACAGATATGATCTTATGTTAGTACAGGGAAATGTTTAGGAGCCGTGGGATCGAAGGGGGGGCAAAACAAAAGTCGGCATGTCTACACTAATTCAAAGTGTGCAGAAACAGCTCTAAGTACGTCAACCAAGACCCGATGCAATCAAAGCTATGGCACCGGCTGGACTCTCTTCCAAATGCCAAGTAAGGTTTGAAATTGTTCTGGTAAGTATTAATTAGTGATCTGGACCAATAGCTCCAGGAGGAGGGTGGCATTCCCAGGGACTAGCCGAGTGTTTCACGGACGTCTGGTGACAGCCCCTCCCACCCCAGGACAGACACTGAGGCAACCTCTCTTGCTGCCTTGGGTGACCTATCTGAAGCTAACCACTGATAGGGTGGGTTGGGGATGTTCTCCAAGACAGGAGGGTGAGGGAAGGAAGCAGAAGAGCGCTCACAGTAAGCCCCAACATGTGCACAAAACATACCCAAACACCAAGGCTAGGGAAAAATATGTGTCTGGCTAGACAAAAGTCACTGGTCCCTTTTTTGGCCTTTAGAGGGTAAGCGAATGGCTTGGGGGATGGCGTGGGAGTGAAGCGTCACTCAATTCCACTTGGAGCTGTTCTAGAAAAAATAATAGCCTTCACGCATTTCCTATTCCGAAACTGCACTTATTAATTATTATAAAGATTTAAATGGGCCTCATTAATGCACATGGTCCAACTCCAAACAAGAGACCCTTTTTCTTTTTTTAAAATATTTTATTTATTATTTTTCAGGGAGAGGGAGGGAAAATTCAGTATATGGTTGCCTTTCACCTGCCTCCAGCTACGGACCTGGCTGGAGACCTGGCTTGCAACCTGGTTATGTGCCCTGGCTGGGAGTCGAACCAGCGACCTTTGAGTTCACAGGCCGGCGCCTTACAAACAAGAGACCTTTTTAACACTAAATCTTGTTCATCCCTTTGTTTCCAAGTTGACCCCCTCTACCTCACCGCCATGGTGCCAACAGTGCTGACAGCTTTGTCCTTCCTTGGCTCATTGAGCAGGGAGACCATGTCTCAAAGGACTCCTCCCTGAACTTTTCCTTTCCTCGGGTCCTCACGCCCAACCTTTGCCTGGGGTCAGTCAGAGATGGCTGCACCGCCACTGCTTTCAGAGGAAGGAAAGTTAGAGTGGCAATGAAAAAACACAAGAACTGTTGGACATGCACTTTAAAAAATATCTGAGAGCTTTTTGGTGAATCAACAAAGAATCCTAAGACAAGCGAAGTGTTTGTATCTTAAATAATAGAGGGAAGACAGAGAGCATCCTTTTCTGGCAGATGGGGGAGTCTGTAGGCTGGGGGAGGGGGAGGAGCCGGGTGGGCAAAATTTTGGGAGGCTTGGGGTTGGGGGCAGCGACTTAAGGACAGCATGGGGTCTGAGGTAGGGTTGCCACATAAAATAGACGATGCTAGTTAAAACTGAATTTCTGATGAATGAATACTTTTTTTTGTTTAAAGATTTTATTTATTTCTTTTAGAGAGTGGGGAAGGGAGAAAGAGAGGGGGAGAAACATCAATGTGTGGTTGTCTCTTGAACACCCCCAAATCTGGCCCGTAACCCAGGTCACATGTGCCCTGACTGAGAATAGAACCAGCGTCCTTTGGTTTGCAGGCTGGCGCTCAATCCACTGAGCCACACCAGCAAGAGCAACAACGAATACTTTTTAAGTGTACATGGTGTTGTAGACAAGGACACTTCCCCATGGATTTTGGGTGAAACTGGACTAAGGTGAAGGCCCCTTTCCACTCCCCAGCCATAGTGATATTCCTGACTAACGTCCCCTGACCTTAGAACCCATCACCCCAATGTTCTGTAGGAGGAAAAGCTGAGACCCAGAGGGCTTGAATGATTTGCCCAGCGTCTTTGCAGTTACCCACCTGGTTAGTGGCAGGTCTGGATTCCCACTGAGAGCCAGGGATCTTGCCGTGGCCTTCGGAGGAGCTAAGGGACCCCAGTTGGGTTCTCAGGCTTCTGGCTGCTCAGATGAAGACACTCAGGAGTCACTGGATATCCCCTGCCCTGCCTGGGGAACCATGCTGTTTGTTGGGTTCCTTGTCACTCTTTCACCTTTGGAAGCAACGCCTGTGGAGACATTTGAACTTCTGAGATTATTGTCAGGCCCTGTGACATGTCATCATGACCACAACTAGAAGCACCTAAATCACAAACCCACCCACTCAGGAGGAGGAAGCCCCAAGGCAAGATACCACTTTCCTGGGAGTGGTGCCTCCTGGCCTGTCCCTTGTGGACCGGATTCCAAGCTGGACTCCACGAACGCACAGAAATGGAGGAAGAACCATGCTTGGGGGAGGGCACTAGGATGAACCCCTTTACCCATGAGAAAAATGAGGCATAGAGAGGTTAAGTACCATGCCTGAGGTGGCCCACAGCTTCGGCAAAAGAGCCACGCATTCTGACTCCAGATTCTGGATATCAAACTGCCCTCTGCTCTTCTGTCTTTCTGCGGGACCCAATGGTCCCCATGTGACACCACTGTCCACAACTGTCCCTGTCTCCAACAGCTGGGTGGCTGAGGATGGTGCAATTTCTCAAAGTGGTGTGGTGGAGAAACCCTCCCCACCCCACGCGTGGCTACCCAACGTGATGGCGTTTGAGGACATAGCTATGTACACTTACAAGGGGACACATGAACCAAGGGGACATAGTGACATGCAGAAAAGGCGACAAATTCAGAGTAAGAGCAGTTTATAAAAATGCATCGCTGAGACTGCAAGGGATGGAAAAACCCACTTCAAGCAGGCTTAGGCAAAAAAAAAAAAAAAAAAAAATCATTTCCATAATACATCTCTGTGTGGTGGGAACTATTTCAACCTCTCTTTTATAGATGAGAAAATTGAGGCCGAATGTGGTTGAAACACTTACCCAGGCTCACCGGGCGGATGACAGAGCTGACAGGAAACCCAGACGGCCCTTTCACCTCGCGCCAGCCGCAGCGATGCCACCGGGAGCTGGTTAAAAATGCAGAGTGTCAGGCCCTCCTCAACTCCTGATCAGATTCTGCTCCTGCTTCTAACCAGGTCCCAGGGGACTCACCCTGGGGTTCCAATTCGAGACAGGTGCCCCAGAGAACTGTCGCCTGGTCTAGCTGGAGCTGTCGCACCGGGGAGCTGATGTGCAAAACATGGCTGGCAGGACTCTTTTTGTTTCCTGCTGTGTTTCTGGCCCCTGGAACCATGCCTGGCTTAGAGTGGACAGGCGCTCAGTAAGTGTTTACCGAGTCGGTGAGTGAATGAAGGAATGGATTTGGGTGTGTGTGCCTCAGGCGCCAGGCTCAGAGCGACCTCGAAGACCTTCCTCTGTATCGTGGTGGGGTTTCCATCTGGGCTGGTACCTCTGTGCCCCAGCCTTCTTGTTGGGAGCGGGTGAGATGGGTCTCCAGCAGGGGGATTACTCATCATTTGGGATTATCCGTTTCCCTCATTAGTAGAGGTAACTGGCAGGGCTCACCTTGGTTGGTCCATCCCGTGTTGGCTCAAATCATACAAATGCCCAAAATCTCTCCGGAAGCAGACTCTCTCCAGCCACGGTCCTCATTGCCTCCTCTTTGTGAAGGTTCCTCACCTGGGGAACATCTCACATACCTGCGGGTGATTTTCAGCCACGTGTCTCTGGCCCCTGCGAAGGTTTTATTTTTGTTCAGCGAAAAAACCTTCAAAGGCCTCTTTCTGAGCTTTGAGTGTGGCATGGAGCATTTGAAACGTTTAATGGGAATTGTTATTTTTTATTTTATTTTTTTCCCAAGGAGGAATTATTCTCAGCTAAGTCTGGGACTGGCCCGAAGGAGAGAGCCAGACACCTCCAGGTAGAAAGAGCTCCCTGCTGCTGTTCCGGGGAAAATCAAAGAGGCCCGGCTGCTCTGCCCCCACACAACGCCTGGCCTGACCCCAGCCTTTCATGCGCATTGGCCATGGGGAGGAGGGAAAGCACAAAACCAGCACAAACCCCCCAAAGGAAAGGCCTAAAATGAAACCATTTCACAAGGACAATACCCTGTTCTTCTTTCAACTCTCCCCGAGAACAAATGGAAGTCTTTTTTCGGGGGATAGCCTGGGTTCCAGCTTTCATCCCCAGAGGCCTTTATTTTGGGTACCGCTTCCCCTTCCTTCCTTTCATTAGTTCCCATCTTGCAAGGTCAGGGGAGGACAGAAGTCGCCAACCCGCCTCGGGGGGCCGGCTTTGGCCTGGGTGTGGGGACACTTGGTCTTGGGCCAGCGCAGAGCTTGGGGGATAATGAAGGGTCTGCTTTCATCCGTGCAATTCGGAATAAGGTAAGTCCGAGAAACTAAAGGTGAGGGTACCCTCCCACCCCTAAGCAGAAACTTGCCTGCCATCTCCTCTGCCGCGAGCAGTCACAGGAGGGTCACTCCACAGCTGGCAGCGTTGGGTGGACACCTGGATGTTAAAATGAAGTACTGTCATCAGCCCACCCAGCCGCGTGACGCTGGGTCCTGGCACCATGCGCAGAGCAGATGCAGCAGAAACGTGGCGGGGAAGGCTGGGCTAGCCCTGTGGCCCTTCCAGGCAGCCCGTAGGCCCAGGAGGACCAGCGGAAGTCTCAGGGGTTCAGGGCGGGCGCTGCTCACCCCCCCAGCAGCGAGGAAAAAGCACCCCTACTCGGCTGCAGGCGCTTTGAGAGGAAGCAGAGCCCAGGTTTCAAGCGCAAGGTTGCTACTCTCTTGGGAACGAGCCTTCACACCCAGGGGCAGCTGGGTAGGTCATTGTGGTCCCTGGCCTCTGTGGCCCAGGGCTAACCCCACTCCTCCCGACCCCCTGACTCCGCTCCTTGGGGAGCCTTCCTTGTGGAAATCGTCCCAGCTGGAGGAGGCAGGAAAGCCCACCCCGTGCTGAGAGCCCGGACTCCAGGCTGGTATGCTTCCTGCTCCGCTCAGCGCATGGCCAGAAGGAGGATATAAAGCAATGAAAGAGGGGTACCTGGGGTTGCTGGGACCAGAGAGGGTACAATGAGAAGGGCCCCTGCATATAGCCCAGCCACCTCGCCCTGGGGCCACCAGCACGGAGGTCACCCACCTGCCTGCCGGCTGTCAGTCCAGGCCGGGGCCCAGGGGCTCCCAGGCAGCGATGGGGCTGATCTAGTCCAGCTCGGCTCCCCGCCACGCCCTCTTCCATGGGTGCTGGTCTCCTCTTGCTGCCTGATGCCCAGGTTCCCCTCCAGACAGGTCCAAATCAGGCCTGAGTGTCGCAGGGGTGCCTTGGGAAAGCCAGCGGCGGTTGTTCTCCCAGACAGGCCGTCAGCCATCCTGGGAAGACGGAGAGAAGGTGGGCACAGGAAGGGGCTAGGGAGGCAGAGCCGGGCTGGTGGGCAGCAGGGAGGGACCAGAGAGCCTTTCCCAAGAGCTGGCTTAGGCCGCACAGAGCATGTGACCTCACACTGACTCCATCTGCACTGCTCAGCAAACACCACTCACTCCCACCTGCATGCGGCCCGCTCCCCGACCAGGAGCAGGAAACAGCTGGTGGCAGGCTACCCTCCTGCCCTGTCCCCACTGCTCCCACTGCTCTGTATTGTCCCGGGGAAGGACTCTGTTGGTATGCATCCACACTGCATGGGGAGGGGTGCTGTGACCCCCAGACCCACACCCTGGGTCCCCAGAGGCAGACGTACTCAGCTGGCCCAGGCGCCAGTGTCCTCATGTGGCCTCGGACTGAACAGCCTGCCTGAAGGTGGCTTCAGCACGCAATGCCCACCTGCTAGGCCACCAGGTTGCTCCCCTGGGGGATGGTAAGGCCGCGAGGGCAGCCGCTGGGTCCTTTGGTCCCCAGCAGCCAACCCAGGGCCTGCCATCACCAGGACCGACTGACTCCGCAAAGCTGAGCAGAGAGAATGGGCAGAAGCCAGGAGGGGGGTAGGCTGATGTCCCTTGGGCTTTAAGTGGCCTGGAAGCTCTTCTGTGACCCAATGCTCCCCGCAGATCTGGGCGCCACACCTCTAACCTCCGAGCTCTACGTGTCTGGGACACTGAACCATCCTGACACTCAAGATTCCTCATCTTTCAGGCAATAAAAACGAGCAGGCTCTGGCACTCTGCACAGAAACCGAAGGTGGCGTTTCCTTCTCTGAGGCTGTGGAGACAAGGGAGGAAGAAGGAACTTCTCACCAAGTCACCTCGGGGCTGCCATTCTCACCTGCCCACCTGTAAAAAGAGACAGTGTATCAGATTAATAAATTTTCCTTTCTTCCTCCTCCTCCCCTCCCTTCTCTCTCTCTCTCTCTCTCTTTCTTTCTTTGTAGCAAGAACTCATTTCTGAAGTGTCCTCTCCTTCAGAATTCTAATGCACCACCCAGGCAAAAGCCAAACTGTCTGCTTGCAGGTGCGTATGAGTGGGGGTTGGGCAAGGGGCAGAAAGCCCGGCTGATTCTTCCTCCTCACCCATCCATGGAGCCCCAGGGTGCCAGGGACCCCGGTTTGAACATTACTCTGAAGGCCTAGACTTTTCCGGAACGAATTCCAAGGCTGCAAACAAAGGTGCCAGAAGGGAGCCTGACCGCCAGCTGCCAAGAGGCCTCACGCAGGCCCCTGCAGGTACCCGGGGCAGCACCCCTGGGGTGTCATCCGCAGAGGGTGGGGCAGTGAGGGGCTGTCCTCGGGGGTAGAAAAGCTGAAGCGGGCTGGGTGCAGGCCCGCGGAGGCCCCTGGGCTGCTGGGTTCCCAGTTGTCTGCACCCCTGTCACCCGGCTCCGCCCCTGCCAACCCCGAGTTGCGCATAGGTGGCTCTGTCTTCGTGCCCCCGCCCGCCTCCCCGCACACACGCACACGTCCCCAGGCTGGCACACCCTGCAATTACGGCTGCTGTTTCCCTGGCTCTCTGTGGAGCCCGCCTCCCCTGCCCGCTCTCCGGGGCTAATTGCTGGGTGCCACCCTTCACTGTTTCCTCGCAGTGCAGCAACGTGAAGGCCCGGCACCCTCAGCCCCAGGCACTGGCTGTTTCAGTAGCTGCAGAGTAAAAGAAGAGAGAGAGAGAGAGAGAGAGAGAGAGAGAGAGAGAGAGAGAGAGAGAGAGTGGGTTTCAGCTAGGCATTTCTCTTAGCCTGAGAGAAGGGAGCATTTGTGGGCCGGCCACCAGCGTGTCTCAAACTGGAACATGCACTTACTTGTGACCTGGGATTTGTTAAAAGGCAGACTCTGGTCCCATGGGCCCAGGGTGGGGCTGGAGGTGCCACAGCCTGACCAGCTGCTGGTGACAGCCTGAGGGCCTCAGTGTGAGGAGGAGGGTGCTGGGAAGAGCACAGTGGATGCAGGGAAGCCAGGACTTGCTGGTCACCTGGGAGCAGGTCCCCTGCTGCCCTGGTGGGTCCAGGTCCGGGGTCTTCCAGGCTGTGGCAAGAAGCAGAGAGGGGGTGGGCTTGATTCTAGGCCAGAAGGGTGCTGCTAGGAGCAACAGGGACCCCGGGGACCTCCCTTCGCAACTGGCTGAGAATGTGTCACCCTCTTCTGAGGAAAAGATCTTTCGGGTCCATTCTAGGAATGTTTACCGAGTGCCCATGGCCTGCCAGCTGCAGGTCTGGTTCTGAGAAGGTTGAGTAAACAGGACAGAGCACATGGCTCCCTCACGGAGCTTCTTTTCTCCGGGGAGTGGGGGTGGGATGAGACCCAAGGCAAGATAAGGAAATAAAATGCAGAGGGCACCGCTGGCGATACATGCAATGCAGAAGGTGAGGCAGGAGGGCTGTGCGATTTTCAACACAGTGGTCCTGAGGCTCCCCAAGGCTCCCAGGTGGACTTTTAGAAGATGGATTGCCTATGAGCCAATGGTCTAAGGTCTTTATTAAAAAGGGGAAAGAAGTATTCTCTGAATGTGTGACAAGGACAGGAACCCCTTTGGCACCGGTCTTGTCCTTCCCTTTCTCGGCCCCTGGGAGTTCCGTGTAGCTGCCCTGAGGGACAGGTGGGGGCCATGGGCAGGCTGACTGTCAGGAGCTGGCAGGTGTCAGCGTCAGGGGGTAACTCTAGGCTGGGTGCTTGGAGTCAGCGGTGTCATTCAGTGCTCCCCACCCAGCTCTGCAGGGCCTGTCCGCTTGGCAATGGGGGGTCGGCTGGTCCTCTGCCTTGATCTAGGGGAAGGAAGGCAGAAACCGTCACAGGCTCCTGAGCCCTCCAGCCAGAGAAGGTGACTGTACATGGTCATCGGCCCGAACTCCTGTGTGGTGTCCCAGCCATGGGAAAAGTTACCAGAAACCCCAAGAACCTAGCAAGGAGCCCAGGGAAGCCCTTGCTTCTCAGGCAGGGGGATGACGGAGCCATGATTGCTCTTCGTTTTGAAACTTTTTGCTTTACTGGCCTCCCAGGGGTTAAAGCTGGCCTTCGGCTGGCAAGGAGCCACTTGTCCCGCTGGCCGGCTGTGCTGTCCGACAAGGGGGGTGGTCTTCCCCTCCACCCGGGGCCTGCCCTGCAGGTGGCCTCTTAGGGCCTCTGTCAGGTCAAACCCAGACAGAGGTGGGGGCGGAGGGAGACACCCCGCCAGGAAGCTGCAGAAATAGCTTTCAGGGGGTGGCAGGGCGTGGTGCTTACTGAAGACCGAACACCCACGCTGGGCTGGGTGTTGTTTCTCCGTCCTCCCAGGCCAAGGGGATTTCACAGAGGCAGGGTTGCTTTCCCTGGAGCCTGCATTCCGTGAGGTCCCCACCCCATCCCAGCCTCTGCGCTTTCACTGCTCCCCATTTAGCAGCTGGGAGGGGACAGCAATGTCCTGCGGGCCATCGTCCCTTGACAAAAGGTAACTGAGCCAAGGGTCCCACCTTTAGCCCCTGTG
Organism: Noctilio leporinus; assembly: GCA_004026585.1. Classification (NCBI taxonomy): domain Eukaryota; kingdom Metazoa; phylum Chordata; class Mammalia; order Chiroptera; family Noctilionidae; genus Noctilio; species Noctilio leporinus. The sequence continues at coordinate 10,060 of PVIW01001999.1, read as the reverse complement.
GTGGATTACAGGAAAGAAAGAGGGGCCCCAGAGAGCCAGGCACGCTGTCCTGAGCAAGGTGCCACTCGCCTAGCTGGCTGCTGAGGATGAGTCCAGGGCCTTCCATGGATGGTCCCCCTGCTCATGTCCACCAGCTCTCAGACCCCCACCCCCTGGCCTCTCCCAGGAGGGCCTGACCCCTGCTTGACCTAGACCATGGCCGGCTGGCAGCCCTGTCTCCTAGGCCCTAGCTAGGGGTCTGGCACCCAGTGGGTACTTACCACTCATCTGGGGAGCTGAGGTTTAGGGTCAAATCAGTTCTAGGGGGTCGATGTGGGGTACAGGGTAAGTCACAGAGACAAGTCCAGCCTTGCCTGTAGCTGCTGGATTAATCTGGTCTTCTTCTCACCCATGTCCGGTCACCTGCTGGCCACAATCTCAATATCCTCACCAGGCAAGGCTGGAGATGATAAGGGTCACAGCTAGGCAGGGAGGCTGGGTGAGATCGCTCATCAGCCACTAAGAAATTGTCTGGCTTTCCCATCCATCCCACCGGCAGACAACAGGGATTCGGAGCAGAACTGAACCCGCCGTGAGGTGACCTGCCCAAGGTCACGGAGCCAGCGGGAAACAGATGGGGACACAGCAGCATGGGTTTCCGGCCTACCTCCACGGGGGGGCGGGCTGCAGTTGACCTCACCACAGAAATCAATAAACAGGAGGCTGTTAAAAACCACCTCCCCATCGAGCCTGCCGCTGGCCGGGAGCCGAGGGACGCTCACCTCACAGCCCCCCTGGCCCTGGGGCTGGTCCGCACTGGGGTGCAGGGCACGCACGTGGGGTTCAGACAGGCGAGGAGGAGGCAGGGCCGGGCCTGCAAGGTTATGCACACACCTCTCACTCCCTGCGTAACGCCGCATTCCTAGGGAGAGAGACATCGGCTCTCAGCAAAAAAACAGGGCAAGTGTGAAAACAGTTTTTGATGCCAACCGGGGCCTCCATGTCCAAGGGAGGCCCTCCCGGGAGGCCACCGGTTCACTGCCATTCCTCAGCCTGTCTTCCTATCACAACCCCTCAGCAAGCACTGTTACAGGGTGAGCCGCGGGCTGGCTGGGTGCTTTCCAAGGGAGGGGAGGGGGTGGAGGACGTGCCGAAACATGCCAGGCTGCCCACAGTGTCGCTGAAGGACTGGCCAGGAAACCTAGGTCCGACCCCCCAGGAACCTGAAACCCACCACGTCACAGAAATACATCAGATGATTTTCCTGGAGGTACTGCGACAGTTCGGGCTTGCAGCTCCCAAGATGGGGCTGGTTGTGCTGCAGGAATAAACCCCAAAGTCTGGGTGACCGACAACGAACAAGGCTCCTGCTCAGCTGGGACTGACCGTTACCCCTCCCGAACCAGGTGGAGAAGGCAGCCACCGCCTTGAACTTCCCGGGCTGGCTTCTGTTCCAGAGGGAAGGGGACCTCCGGCCTTGGGGCGCCCCATCCTGGAAGTGTCACAGTTTACTTCCACTCGTCGGCCAGCACTAGGTCCACGGCGCTGCCCAAACACCTGTGTGTCCAGCCGCTGGGCGATCAATAGCACCAACGACCACCTTCTCCTGCTCCCACTCTTAGGCACAGGCCACACCCAGCCAGGAGCCCCCTCCTCCCCTGCCCGGCCCTTCCCGCCACCGCAGAGCCACACAGCCCCGTCAGGATGTGTTTATGGAGCTGGGGCGCAGAGCCCGGCTGGAGCAGCCCGAAAAACTTGATGTTTCAGCACTTGGGTTTGAGTTTCCGAGGGGGATTCATGAGCTTTCTTATTCCTAAAAATAAAATAGTTACACATACACACACTATATATATATATATATATATATATATATATATATATATATACATACATGTTTTATATATGCACCTATGCATGCATGCAAATATGGAAAAGGTCTCCAAAAACTGCAAATCATACATATAAGTTCACACACACATATATATATGTTCATCATATATATATATATATATATATATATATATATATATGTATGTATATTCCTGCAGCTTTTCTTTAAAGCGGTTCCTGCAGCTTTTCTTTGGGGCTGCCTTAAAGCGCTGGAGAAACCTGGGGTTCAAGTACCTTCCCCACCCTGAGCCAGGGGACCTACAGATCAGCCGGTGGATGGCACGGTGCTGTGGGAAGTGTCCCTGCAGTCCTGCCTCATCGGGCAGATAACCACAGCGTGAAGGCGGGGCCCCAGGATGCAAAAGGTGTCTGGTGTCACCGGCTACAACCAAGGCAATGACTCCTATTCTGTCTGAGGATCTGGGCCCCTGCAGAGTGACGTCTGAGGCTTTGCTCTGGGGCAGCCATTCCCGGCCAGGTGCCATTGATATCGGTGCCCAGCCTGATGCACAGCCACCCCTGCCACCAGATCATACATGACCGCCTGGGACCATGAGGGCTCTGGGCACTTCAGTCAACTTACCTTCCTGCCACTCATAGCTCAGAGGGCCTGAAGAGTAAGAGGAGACAAGGAACGCAAGCACCAGGGCACTCGCCACACCTCTCTTCAATCCAAGAGGACATTTTTAGTCAATTTTCTGCCTAGCAGAGCCTTTACACACACATACACATATACGTACGTATATCCATCCACCCACCCACCCACCCACCAAAGCTTTCCTTTCCTTCTTGCTTACTGAGCATCTACTGTATGCCGAGGGCTATGTTCACCAGCTGAGGGTACAACTGGGACACTGGCCCGAACATAGAATAAGTGACTGCTCTCTGATCCCTCCAGGGAGCATATTTGCATCAGCAGAAGAGGTCCAAGTGGTAAAAGGAAGAAGAAGGAGAGGGGCACAGAACAGTGAAGCTGAGGCTACAGAGGGTCTTCCCTTTACTCAGATTCACAGAGCAAAATGGACTCCAGCCTGCACCCCAGCAGAGAGGAACCTGGCAGCAGAGGCCCCAGAACCACCCAGGAAAGGCCATTGTGGGCTTGTGGGGTCCTGCCAGACCTGCTGACCAAGGACCTGGGAGAGGGTGACATCCATGCCCCCCAGGTGTGGGAGCAGGAAACAGCTTGAGGTCCATGGGGACTTTCGCTGTGCAGAAGCGGTAGGATAACAAGTCAGACGGGCCGAAATAACTGGTTGTCTCCATGTTTTAAAATGCAATTTCCAGGCCCTTGTCAACTTCTATATGGCCAACAATGGTTGATCTAATTGGAGACCCCTCTTCTTCGCCAGCGCTGCAGGCTATTCCAGAGTGGAGGCCATCACCTAAGTCAAAATCTGCTGTGGTGTCCTCACCCCTCGCTCAGACAACACTCCTTAGCCTGCACCACAGCCCAGCCGGAGCTGTCACAGGACGCCATCTCTGGGACTGTGCGCTGTCCCCAAGGAGCTGTCCTGCTCTCCTGTCAGCTACACCCGCTGTCCCCTGGGGGCCTTAACAAGGTCCGCTGGAAGGCCTGCGGTTATGGTTACACTTGCATGGTTATTGGCCGGCTTTGATGGTTCAAGAGGGGTCTCACCTGGGCCACCTTGTCTCTGAAAGTCAGCAATAACCTTGAAAAAAGAGGGAGGCCACTCAGCATCATGGAAAAGATGACAGCGTCAGCATTCCACAATTATGGGACCTCACCCTTCGTCATCGTGAAGTGGGGGCGTTTCATAGACTCCACGCACCCAGCAGTGGTCATGAGGATCCAAAGACAGTATCTCAAGTTGCAAGATGCTAGAGTTGTGATCAAAGGCCTAACTCTTACATCTGCTCCGTTTCCTCGGACACAGCCCGAGTATACAACAGATGCCTAATCAATGCAGGGAACAGTGACGCAGGGCTGTGGCTCGTGGAGGGGAGGGAGGTCAGGGGATTCCGCTGAGGTACTGAGTTGGCTCCTTGGAAAAGGCCAAGGGAGGGCCAGGGCCAGGACAGACGGCCCTGCTGTGGCAGATCTTGGATGATGGATGGAGATGATTGGGAAGGAGGTTGGAGGATGGAACAGCAAGGGGTCCGGGGGTCTTTGCGTTCCCTTCTCTGCCTTCACGCCCTGCCTTGCATATCTGACAGGGCTTCCATGGGACCTTACAACATTAACCCCAGGCCTGGCTTCCCAGTGGGCAGGTAGCACTCTCCCTGCCCCTGGTGGGTGGTGCCACCTTTTGCTCTGATTTAGCTGAGGCAGAGCAAGACCCAGGCTGGGGGCCAGACGCTCATGCCAATTTGGCACTTGGCCTGAGCTACAAAATCTGAGATCCTGCAGGCAGGGAGGGTGCAGCAAAAGCATTCTGCACCCACGTGGGGACAAAGGAGCCACGGCCCTCTGCCCCAGCCCCTGCAGTCTGTCATCCAGCAGATCCCCCCACCCTCCACCCCCTCCGGTGGGTGTCAGTGGCTCAAGGGAGGTTCTGGTTTCGGTCAGATTCTTGAGACTCAGGCAACCTGATTCTGACACAATGACAAGCCTGAGAACAATCCTTCCCGGCTCCCCCAGAGAAGCATTTCAGGCCCAGCCAAAATGCAGCCGAATGGAAAATGACGTTGGGAGGGAAAGGTCAGGTGCTGGGCCTCCTGCGGCCAGGAGCAGGTGGCTGCTTGGGCCAGAGGGCCAAGTGACATGGTCTGTGGGCACAGGTGAGTGGCATTGACCCTGTAGATCAGCCTGAGCCCCAGCTGCGGACACAGCAGGCAGCAGCCCGGCCAGGCTGGCTGACCGGCTGACCACCACCCTGGCTGGAGCACCTCAGGACAGGGCCTACCCTCTTGGCCAGAGGCCAGCTTGGTGTGTCCAAGCCTGATTTTCCCTGAGCCCCAGGCTGCCTGCAGATGCACCAAGAGGAAGTGGAATGGAGGTGGCAGAGGAACCCAGAACCCAGTGTCATTTCATTCAGGAAGATCACGAGGCAGGTGCAGTCCTCACTCAGGGAGCCACCCTGGCAAAGCCAGCAGGTACAGAGCCTCTGCTGTATGCCAGGAAGTACATTTGCTATTGCTACTCACATTGGCCCTGCCATGTGAGTACCACTAGCGCCATTTTACAGAGGAGGAGAAGGAGGCACAGGGCGGATGCCATGCCCGTCCACCTCCCGCCAGGCAGACTTCTACTGGCTAGGAAGTTGCTCCCTCCCCTGCAGGCAGAGCCAAGACTTGCCAGGAGCTCACACCCCTGTGGCCTCTCAACCCACCAGATGGGCGCCTGGGATACTCAGCCTGCTCCCCGCACCTCTCCAGGGCCCAGTGGCTTGAGCCCCGTGCTGGTGATGGAAACCCTGTCTCATCCTTACTCAGGAGCCTTCCTCCCTCCCCATCTTTCTTCTTCACCTCTGTCCTGTCCTTCCTGGGATCATCTTGCAAATAACCCCACCCCCCCAGCTGTTTCTGGGGCAGTGCTGGGGTCTGTATGGGCAATATGCAAACGAAGACAGAGGAAGAGCATTGAGGGTGGGATGCCAGTGGTGGTGATGATCAAACACCCGTGTCTGATTCAGAAGTAAATACGAACATGGGAGTCTGCTGGGCAACCTTCACCCATTGAATGGGGAGCAGAAGTGGGGTAGAATGGCAGTTTTCAGGATGCTGTGGGTTGCAAGCAGCCGGAAGTCTAGCTGCAAATGGCTGGGGAGGTGAACGAAGTCTCTGGATGGTGGAACCGGAGTCCAGAGGTGAGGGGTTGCAGGGTGGGTTTCATCCGAGGCCCCTGCTCTGGTCCCTGAGGTTTCTGCGTGGTCCCCCTCCACCCGGAGGATAGCCGATGGCTATGACAGTTATAGGTTCACATCTACTGCCACAGTATCCAGAGGGCACCACCTCTAGGGGCTCATCCTGGGCCCTCCACCAAGAAAAAGAAGTGGGATGACCATGAACACAAGCTGGGTTCTTGCGATGGAAGGAGGGGTGGCAGAAGCTGGGTGAGTAACCAGACAGTGCCCGTGAGAACGTCTTCCTGAAATTCAACCTCCTCCAGGCTGAATTCTCCATCAACCATCAGTGACTGCTAGCAAAGGCTTGCCTGCTGGCAGACGGCAGCGGTGACAACAGCAATGAACATGCAGCAAATTAATCCTTACGGAAAAGCTCAGAAACGGCCAAGCCTCTCACAACATTTCTGGGTACGGTAACCCCACGGGCTGTGGTTAGCTGTGTGTAAACATAATAAAGTTGTATTATGTGAGTAAACCTGTTCCTCATTTGAGGAGCAGATTTAAATGTAAGAGTGTTACGTGGCCTTCGCCAACAAGCTGGGCTTCCCGTGGGGTCCTGCCGGCGGTTCTTGGGCCTCCTGGGTTTGACATGGCTACTCGCCTGTGTCTGACAGCTGAGCTGGTGGCCAGGACAGCAGCAGCCATTTCAGGTGGGCCCAGTGCGGGCTGGACCTATCTGGGACAAGACCTTGTCTCCTTCTTGGGGAGGGTCCTGAGGCTCCCCAATGTAAGATAGGACACACTTCTATCCCTTCCGCAATGCCAACCAACAATTTTAAGACCTCGGCACCTCCTCTAAGTAATTTGCAGCTCCTTGTCTTCATGGACTGAAAAAAGGCTTTGAAATGTGGCTCAGCCCTGGAGCCCCCAGTTCCCACTTCCTCCTCTTTGCAGGGTAACATGATGTAGTGAAGCTGCTCAGCTGTGGGTGACCCTGAGCAAGGAAGCCCACCCTGTGGGTCACCAGCTGGCCTGAGAGCCTGTGAGAGGACTGTGCCCACCTTGCAGGGCTCATTGAGATGGAGTTAGTGTGGCCCAGGCTCTGTGGCCACACTGTTCCCTCCCCCGCCAGTGCCAATCCTATTCATACAAGCTCTTAACCACTTTCCAAAGGCCGACCTCTAAGTACCATCGTATTGTAGATTAGGGTTCCACGTGTGAACTTGAGGGGACACAAATATTCGGTCCCTAGCACCCTTCCTTCCAGACCTACTTTCTCTGATGTGACAGGCCACACACCCAAACTATTATGTCAGGGAAACTGACATCCACTCCCCTCAGGCAGCCAAGATTATATAGATTATTTATTTCTTACAGCTGGTAGCAAAGACAAACGTCCCACCCCTTGGCGTGTGAACTGTGTGTCTGTACAGAAAGAACCAAGGCACAAGAACCTAGTATAAAGGAACCATGGACATGGACAACAAGTGGGATTGACTTTGGGGGGGATGGGTGGGTGGGGAGGGGGACGGAGGGGAGCAAAAAGGCGATGGATGTAATACAGCAACAATTTTTTAAAAAATGAAAAAAAATTGATTTTAGAGATGGGAAGGGGAGGGAGAAAGAGGGAAGAAGAAAGAGAGAGGGAGAAAGAATAGATTTGTTCTACTTAGTTATGCATTTATTGGTTGATTCTTAATAAAAGAAAATTTTTATCCTTAAAAAAAAGAACCAAGGCAAACTACTGAGCCCTGATGTCCTCTCTGGCGCCCCCTGCAGGCTCAGCCTCCCACCCGCCCCTGACTGTGGTGTTTGTCCATCTGGTCCTAACTGTCCACCCAGATGGACTGAGGGCTTCTTCCCAGCAACACACCACCGAGCTGCGCCGAAGGTGGGGACACACAGGGTATGAGGCCACAGGTGGAGGCTGAGAAGTTGAGAAAGGCAACCAAGGCAACGTCAGCTCCTGGAACTCTCTACCCAGCGGTCTAGCTTGCGTTTCAGTAAGAATCAGGACTGGTTTTCTTTGTTTCCCCCCAAGAATCTGCTCTTTTCTAATATCTTGCCTGCAGAAGCATATCCAAGTCTCTTCTATCCTTCAGTTGGAAAGAGTTTTTATTTTTAAGAAGCTACCCTTGGCCTATCCAAACCCCAGGGCGCAGCTGGCGGGGAGCCTGGGGACCTGACGCGGCTGTGCGGCGTGCCTGGAAGGTTGCCGCTGCTTCCCAGCAAGACTAAAAGTTCTTGTCACACACCTTGTGAAGCCAAGTGGATGCCTCAGAACAAAGAACACGTTTAGTGATTAAAACGTTTTGAGGTTGGAGAATCACCTCTTTGCAAGCAAGAAGGTGTGGAAGCCACTGTTTCACATCTGCCGAGTCACACAGCCCAGGGGGCACACGTCCTCATCCTGACATCACATCTGTATTTCTCTCACTTCCCGGCAATGAACACAGGTGCCCTTTGGCCCCTGGCCATGTATGGCCGATTACTCCCACCACAGCGCGCCCAAGGTCCCCAGTGGGAACCGGTGGTTTGCCAAAGAACAGGGAACAAGGTTCCTGGGGAATCTCCCCCCTTCTCCTGGGCCGGTCTGTCCTCTCGTTCCATGAGGAAGTGACACTGAAGTGACAGGATGTCGAGCCGGAAGCCCAGGCCCCTGCACTGTTATGGCAGGAGTCATTTCATTTCCCTCCACTTACTTTCCCATTCCTTCATTCGTTCACTTTAGAGAAGACTTGTCTCATCTTTGGGGTCACCCAGGACTGTGGTCTCCCCGAAGGGTTTCCTTTTTCCCAAGGCTCCATTTCCTGGAAGGATCTTGCTCTTCTCCCCATTATAGTGGGATCATCAGGTGCCCTGGAGCTGCGCCAGTTGGGTTCACTCTTCTCATGGTCAGAAGCAGCCTGGTCTTAGCAAGTCTGGGTCGTTAGAGAACTATGAGTGCAGCACCGTATGGGTCAGAGAGGGGAGAGCTTGCTGCTGACCAGCGGAGCTGAGCAGGGATGCCGGTCCCCAGGACAGGGAAGAGTGAAGACAGATGGGCTTCTGGAGCTCAGGCTGGACTTCACACCATCACAGTCACTGTCATGGGTAAAGAACAGACCTTACCAGCAGAATGTGGGCTCTTACAAACCCAGTGTCAGCAAGAGGACCCCATTCTGCATCCCACAGAGAGTGGGCAGGGCCAAGCCTGCAGGTGGATGTTCCAGGAAAGGTTTCTGACTTCGGTTCCTGTCCCTTTTTATAGGGGCCACATGAGAAGGCAGCCCTGTCATACAGGGAATGCCCAGGCTACCAGGTGTCAGGAAGTCTGGTCTGTGATGCCAGCTATTTACAGGAACTGGCTGGCAACTGGACACCTGGACCCAGGAAAGGGGCAAAGAAACCACCTGTCCCAGGAGAGGCTGAGCCTGGGGATGATGGCCCCTGTCTTTGGAAGAAGGGAGCCCAGGTCCCAGCTGGCTCGATGTCTGAGCAACATAGAATGATCCCTGGGTTTGCAAACTGCCCTGTCTGTTATGGTAAAGACATAGTGAGGCAATGAGGTACATCTAGATAGAATGAATAATTTTGCATATATAAAAAAAAAGAGGACCAGAGAGCATTTTGTAGAAGAAATTCAGAGAACCAAAGAGCAAGAAGAGGTTAGTACAAGAATGACTTAGTATTTGGATAAGTAACAGCAGGCAGGGCCCATCTGTATGTAGGGAGAATGGATAAACCTTCTCAAGTCTTGTAGGATGAGGGGTACTTTGTTGTATCAAGTTTCTTCTCACCCACCAATGCCAAGTGCCTTGGACCCATGTGACAACCCACAGCACTGCCTCACAACACACACACAAAGGCTGGAATGCTCCCTAAGCAGAGGTGACCATGTTGCCAACCCCACACCAGAGAGTTCTAGAAGGATTTTATGGAGCGCCAGTGGACCTCAGGTGGGGTGATGATGGAGGCCAGTCTGGATTTGAGATGTGGCCCACTGACAACTGTCCAGACGTGGGATGTTAGAGGGAAGAGTCAAGTGTAACTCGTGCTTGAGGCCAGAGATGGCTTGCAGGTGGCCACGGCAGGGATGGGGAGGCCAGTCCTGGGCTGGACCAGGAGTGCTGCTGCCCTTCTTCCCTTTGTTTTGTTTCTTAGAGGCTCACTTAGGTATAGCATACATACAGTAAAACATACCCATTTTCAGTGTCAAGTTCACTGGTTATTAGTGTGTTTACTGAGCCGTACAGTGGGCAGCACAAGTTTAAGGAGCTGTGGGGCGTTCATGGGGCTCAGGAGGCAGGCCCAGCCTGGGGCGTGGTCAAGCCTGGACATGGACCCAATGAGGCCCCTCCAAGGTGAGGGTGGGAGGCACAGGCTGCGGATCATGTACGAGGTGGAGCATCCAGTAGACCTTCAGTTCAACATGTTGGGCATGGAGTTGACTCCATGAAAGAGAA
>PVIW01001998.1:0-248139 GCA_004026585.1 Noctilio leporinus | reverse complement strand
CCCCGCCCACTCCGCCCACCCCATCCCACCCTGAGTCCCCGCCACCTGCCGCCTCAGGGAAGCAAATGATCGAGACCTACTTCGACTTCCGGCTGTACCGCCTTTGGAAGAGCCGCCAGCACTCGAAGCTGCTGGACTTCGAGGACGTTCTGTGACCGCCCGGCTGCCGCTCGGGCCCTGGGACACCGGCCCGCGTCCCGACTTGGGCCCCGCGGGCAGCGTCCGGCTCAGGTCCCCGGCCGAGTGCTCAGCGGCGGGGCGGCTGCGGCGCAGGATAAGTGCCATTTCCTCCGCCCGCTGAGCGCGTGTCGCGCGCCCCGCCCGCCGCCGCCGCCGCCGCGAACCCATCACCAGCACGGGCGCCGGTCCGTCCGCTCGGCCGCGCACCCTCCGCCCGCTCATCCCGGCGGAGCGCCCCGCCGGCATCCTTGTCCTGTGCGCGCGCCCCAGGGCGCCCCCTCCAGCCGCCCAGCGAGCTCCCCGCCCGCGCCGCTGCCGGCCAGGCACCCGCCGGGGATGGGAGCGGGTTCTGCCGGCCAGTCGGGGCTGGGCCCCGTGCGCGAGGCCCCGCTGGTCCAGAGGCCTCACCGGGGCGCCCCGGGCCGAGGGCGGAGCTGCGGGTGGACATCCCGGCGGCGCGCGCCTGTACAGAGCTGGGGCTCGGGGGCAGGACCCCTTTGCAGAGCCCGGGTCTGAGGGCGCCTGGCTGTGCCCGAGGGCGGGGCGGGGCGCGGCTCTCACGTTGTACGATACCCCGTAGAGTGACCATTAAACCTGACCCTCGCTGCGGCCGGCCTGCGGGGTCCCTGTCTCAGCGCCGCTCGCCGGCCCCTTTCAGCACCTGCGTCACCCGGGCCTTCCCTGCCGAGGCCTCCGCTGTGGTGGCCGCCCGCAAACCCTGCTTGAATGGAAGGCTCTGGCCTCCGGACCCCTCTGGCGGGGGACCCGCTCCAGCGGGTGGGGGAGAGCAGCCCTTGGGACGCGTCTGGGAAGCGGGGCCTGTGGCCTGGCAAAGGGCCGAGCAGAGGCGGGTGGAGAGCACAGGTGCCCCAACCCCTTGCTGCTTCTGCCCCCTCCCCGGCGCTGGGCAGAGGACCACCGCTCAGGTCCTTCTCCACTGACATGTGGTCAGTCGTATGGCCGTTGCCCAGGGCCAGGAAATGCCCTTGGGACCCGCTGGTGCTCCTTAGCCTTTCAAAATCCTAGACACGCCATTGCCACCCAGCGCTAGTGACCACACTGTCACCGGGCGCAGCCAGGCCTGCCTACCCCAGTGGCCTGGGGACGGAGCTACAGGCACCAGCTGGGCTCATCCGAGGCCACCACGGGCTGGGGGTGGGGAGAGGCCTCCGGCAGGTGGCTTGGGTGCAGGCTGGAGGGTGCCTGGGCCGGGGGGCAAGCAGCCCTTGGTGGGGTAGGAGCACGGCCCTGCACCCCCAGCTCCCAGGGTGTCCCAGGCGGGGTTGGGCGGCGGAGCAGAGGACTTGATGCAAATGTAAACAGACAAACTGCGAAGGATTTAGATTCAGCCCCACGTGCCAATCTACCCACGTTGATTAAGTCACATGACTTAGGCACCCTCTGCTCCTTGGTCCCCAAGGCCTGACATGGCTCCCCTGTCCCACAGGCCAGGCATCTGCCTGACGCCGCCCGCCTTTCTGCTTGTAGACAAAATGCAGCGCGGCCCGGGCAGGCAGATGCTGTCTCCAGCGTGACCCGCCCACCTGAGCACCATGGGCACAGAAGGCAGGACAACCTGTCACTCGCTGTCCTGACCCAGGACGAGCCAGAAGCTCAGTCATGTGCCCCTGCCCCTCACACGGCCTCTAGGGTTGAGGCTGCTTCAGAGTGTCCACCCCACAGTCCTGGCGGTCAGTGCAGTGGGTGGGGCCGGGAGGTCCCCCGGGCAGGAGGCACAAGGTCTGGTCTGGTTGACGAGACTCCCCTGTGCCTGCAGCCACCCAGCACAAGGGCGGTGCCGGAGGAGGTGGCAAACCCCGAGGGTGACGAGGGACAGACGTGGAAAGGCGTTTGGGGGAAATACAAAACCAGGAAGGTGATGGCAGGCCCCGAGGTGGGCCGGGTGGGGGCAGCACCGGGGGCCAAAGTCTGCTCAGGCCGCTGCAGGGGTGGCCTGTCCGCCTGCCCCACTGACACACGAGCAGGCAGCAGCCGGACATGGTTGGGGAGGGGAGTGACCGCAAGTGGGGGAGAGAGGGTTAAGGTCCTTAACGTGTAAGAAGTTTTTCTGTACTAATAAGAAAAAGACAGAAACAATAAGGAAAAGTGAACAAAGGTCTGAAGAGGCCACTCACCGAGGAGGAAACCAAACGGGCAACACGTGCCCAGGGGTCTCGGCCTCATGAGGAGTCCAGTCAAGGACAGCAGAGGGAGGAGCTGTCACCTCTTACCTGTTGGCCTGTCCAACAAGTGTGAAGGACATGGGTGCCCTTTGCTGGTGAGCGTGTGGGGCGAGGTCATGTGAACTGCTATCGTCCTTTTGGAATACAATCCGGCACTTAAATACAGTGAATCATGATGAAACAGAAAGCCTGCACAGACTGGTTATTAGCAAGGAGATTGAACTCGTCATCCAAAACAGGATGTCCAGGGCCAGATGACTCCACTGGTGAAACTGACTGAACAGCCAAAGAAGTAATACCAATCCTTCTAAAACTATTCTCTAAAAATAGAAAGTGTGGAACTCTTCCAAACACATTTTATGAGACCAACATGACCCTGATTCCAAAACCAGACAAGGGTGCCACAAAATAGAAAATAACGGGTCAGCATGCCTGGTGAACGTAGATGCCAAAATCCTCAACAAACTATTGGCAAACTGAACTCAGCAGCACGTTGGAAGGGTAGTTCGCTACACCCATGGGAACAGAGATGCAGGGATGGTCCAACACCTGCAAACCAGTGTGATGCACCATGTACATACAGATCATACGATCATCTTAATATATGCAGGAAAGCATCTGACAAAACATCTGTTGATCTTTAAATCTCAACAGGGTAGGTATAAAGGGGACATGCCTATATAATAAAGGCCACATATGACAAGCCTGCAGCTGATGTCAGAATCAGTGGTGACACATTGAAAGCTTTTCCTCTAAAATCAGGAACAAAAAAAGCCCTGGCTGGGTGGGTCAGTGGAAAGGTGCTGGCTTGTGAACCCAACTGTCGCTGGTTCAATTCCCACCCAGGGCGCATAACCGGGTTGCAAGTCAGGTCTGTAGCTGGAGGCAGGTGAAAGGCAACCACACATGGATGTCTCTCCCTCTCTCCCTCTCTCCCTTCCCCTCTCTAAAAATAATAAAATCTTTTTTAAAAAGTAGGAACAAGACAAGTATGCTCACTCTTGCCACTTTTTTTAAAAGATTTTATTTTATTTTTAGGAAGAGGGAAATAGAGAGAGGAAGAGAGACATCCATGTATGGTTGGTTGCTTTTCACCTGCCTCCAGCCACAGACCTGGCTGGAGACCTGGCTTGCAACCTGGTTGTGTTGCCCTGGTTGGGAATCGAACCTGCGACCTGTGGGTTCGCAGGCCGGCGCCTTATCCACTGTGCTACCCAGCCAGGGCCTCTTGCCACTTTTATTGACCATAGTGTTGGAGGTTCTAGCCAAACTGATTAGGGAAGAAAAGAAATACAAGACTTCCAAACGGAAAAAGAAGAAGTGAAACTCACTACTTGCAGGTGAGGTAATATTATACATAGAAAACCCTAAAGATTCTATCAGAAACTGCTAGAACTAATAAGTTTGGCAAAGTTTCAGGATATAAAATCTGCACAAAAATCAGTTACATTTTCTACGTTAATAATGAGCTATCAGAAATTTCTAAACACAATCTCATGTGTAGTTGCATCAAAAAATGAAATACCTAGGGATAAACTTAACCTAGGAGGTGGAAGACCTGTTTATTGAAAACAAGGACATTAATGAAAAAATTTGAAGGAGACACAAACAAATGGGAGGGTATCTGAGCACATGGGTTGGAAGAATTAATATTGTTAAAATGTTCATACTATCCAAAGCAACACACAGATTCGATGAATCCCTACCAAGTTTCCAGAGGTATTATTATAAAAATAGAACAAACAAACCTAAAATTTTTATGAAATCACAGAATGTCCAAATAGCCAAAAGCCATCTTAAGAAAGAAGACAAAGTTGGAGGCATTTCATCCCCTATATTATACAGTATGGTATTGGTATGAAAAATATTAATGGAACAAAGGACCTGGAAATACACCCATGCGTGTATAGATGGCTAGTTAATTTATGACAAGGGAGTCAAAAATGGGGACAGGATGATCTCTTCAATAAAGGATGCTGTGAAAACGGGACCCCTGCCTCACACCACACACCAAATTAACACAAAATGGATTAAAGACTTAAACATAAGTCCTGAAACTGTAAAACTCCAAGCTGGGAAACAGGTGGTAATCTCCTTGGCATTGGTCTTGACAATGATAACTTTTAAAAAAAGATTGTGTTTATTTATTTTCAGAGAGAGGGGAAGGCAGAGAGGGAAGGAGGGAAACATCCATGTGTGGTTGCCTCTGAAAAGCCCCCAACTGGGGACCTGGCCCGAAACCCAGGCGTACGCCCTGACTGGGAATCGAACCTGTGGCCTTTTGGTTTGCAGGCTGGCACTCAGTCCACTGAGCCACACCAGCCAGGGCAGCAATGAGTTTTAAATCTGGCAGCAAAAACCAAAAGCAACAATACTACATGGAACTAAAAAAAGCTTCTGCACAAGAAAGGAAACCATCACCAACCATAACGAAAGAAAACTTGCTGAGTGGGAAGGAATAATTGCAAATTGCAAATCATATATCTGATAAAGGGCTAATCTCCAAAATAGATCAAGGTTTTGTACAGCTCAATAGTGAAAGATGGTAAACATAATCCAATTAAAAAGTGAGTGTCCCTGGCCAGGTAGCTCAGTTGGTCAGAGGAGGGTCCTCATGCGCCAAGGTTGCAGGTTCCATTCCGGGTCAGGGCACAACTCATGATGCATCGCTAAGTGGAATAACGAATGTACATCTCTCCCTCCCTCCCTTGAGAAAAGAAAATAATGGCTATTATTCTGAAAACTAGAAAATGCTGGTGGAAAAAAAAAAATTGTAGAGGCTTAAATTCTATATAAATTGGTGTTCATGGGTTTGAAAACTCAACATTATAAAGATATCAGTTCTCCATGAAGTGATCACAGATTTAACATAATGCCAATCAAAATTTCAGGAGTACAGTTGATATATATGGAAGGGCAGAGGAATTAAAATAGCTGAAAAGCCCTGGCTGGTGGTGGCTCAGTGGATAAGGCGCCAGCCTGTGAACCCAAACGTCGCTGGTTCAATTCCCAGCCAGGGCACCTGACCAGGTTGCAAGCCAGGTCTCCAGCCAGGTCCGTAGCTGGAGGCAGGTGAAAGGCAACCACACACTGATGTCTCTCTCCCTCTCTGCCTCTCTCCCTTCCTCTCTCTCTGGAAATAATAAATGAAATATATTTAAAAATA
Source organism: Noctilio leporinus (assembly GCA_004026585.1). NCBI lineage: Eukaryota > Metazoa > Chordata > Mammalia > Chiroptera > Noctilionidae > Noctilio > Noctilio leporinus. The sequence continues at coordinate 242,610 of PVIW01001998.1, read as the reverse complement.
TATATTGCTCAGAACTAACACATCTTGAGCAACAGCGATGCTTCCGCCTTGGATGTCCCCGTTCCCACCCCTTTGCTAAGCGCCCACCTGGGTCCCCACCGGCTCCCCGTGGGCCCCGGCCAAGGCACTCGGCTGTTCCAGGAAGGACGGAGATCGGAGCACAGGTGTAAAGGCTCCTCGTGAAACTCACACGTCAGGGGAAAAAGAGCCTCGTGACCAGGGTTAGGGGCAGAGCTCCCAGCGTGGACATGAGAAGCCCCGTCGGCAAACTCACAGGTCGGTAAATGGGCCTTCATCCAAAACGGAAGGTTGTGCCCCGTGAAACACCCGCGAAGACCATGGGAAGACAAACTACGGACAACGGGAGCGTTTGCCAACCACGCGGACGACTAGGAACTAGACCCGGGAGATAGAATCCACGAAACCTTCGCGGAAGAAACCGAACAACTCAACGTAAAACTGGCCAGAGGACCTGACCCTTCGAGGGCGCGTGAGCGGCAGTGAGGCCGTGGGAAGGTCGGCCCAGCGCAGGCCACCGGTGTGAACCAGAGCCGCCCTGCCCTGCGGTGTCAGATCCGATCACATGGGCGAGAATGAAAACACCCCCCACCCCCACCCCCGTGCCGAGCAGGACGCAGAGAGCCCGGCTCTTCCCTTTGGGAAAATCGCGGGCGGTTCCGCGCCACCTTCAAGTGGCCTGACTCCTGGGTCAGCCCAGCGGAGGCCTGTGCCCGGGGGTTCCCCGCGCCTCTTCAGGGGCAGAGGGGGAATCCAGAGCGTGTGGGACGGGGCAGGCTCCGCCGTGCAGCCGGGTTCCATGCGGCCGCCGGGAACGGACGCCCAGGGCTGCAACAGCCCCTGAATCTTGGCCCCGGGCGGCCTGAGAGAAGCAGGCTCGGTCCATCCCTGGGACTTAGTCCCAAGGACAGCGGGCGCGGCGGGCACGGCCCCAGGGCTCCTGGGAGCCCCTGCACACGGAGGGCTGCCCCAGTGTGCTGAGCCCGGCTCCCCCACCAGCCCCCACCACAGCCGGACGCCTCCCGGCCTTTGCCCCGGCTGAGGCAAGGCCTCCGACCTTCCGTGTCACCTGACTCTGACCTGCCCGTGGCCACAGCCCGGAGCTGATCCCCCGGCTTTGGAAGGTGGGGTCAGAGAGCAAAGTCTGGCAGCCTCCAGGGAGGGGCGGGGCTCTCCTGCTCAGGCCCCAGCCCAGGTGGAGGGGGTGGCCCCTCCGAGCAGCCAGTAGACGGGCAACCTGGGTGGCAGGCGGCTGGGGACGGTCACAGTGAGGCGAGGACCCTGCGCAGGGGCCGGAACTCAACTCTCGGCCGCCCGTGAGTCGGGGTGTTCCGCTGCCCGGGGGGGCCGCTCGCGCCCGCGCGCACCTGCTTCCAGGCTCTGACACCTGCCTGGCCGCAGACCCAGCTCCTGGAGGCTGGTGACGAAAGGGGTGGGAAGGGGAGAGGCAGGGCAGGGCTGGGCAGGTGCCTGAGGGACAGCAGCCCAGCTTCCTCCTCGCTGCAGCCAGATGTCCGCCGACCCAGGTGAGGGACCTCCCTCGTCTGGGGGGCCATCCTGGTCTGGGGGGCTGGCTGGTCGGGGGGCCTGTCCTGACTGAGGGGAGTCTGCCCCCCCTCTGTGCCCAAGGGAGGACTCAGGCTGAGGGCCCGTGTGCTCCATGCCCGGGAGGTGGGGTGTGACATGGGGTCCTGGTGACCCTGGCCCCCACCCCCCACCTCCCTCTTTGTCTCTGAGGGGCCTGCAGCCTGGGTGCTTGTTGGTGGCACAGGCTGGTGCCACCTGGGCCTCGCCTGACTGTAGCTCCAGCAGGTGCCCTGTTTCCTCCGAGCCCCTGTCCTGCCCTGTAACATGGGACCAGGGCTGCACAGCCGGGCCAGCGGCCCGGGATCCAGGCAGCCTCCTCCTGCCCGCCCCTCCGTTTGGATGGAGCAGGGGACCCAGCAGCAGGAGACCTGACACAAAATCCTGTGACCCCAAAGTGCTTTGCACCGGAGATCGGGTTCCTCTGGGCAGCGGAGCACGGGCTCGAGGAGGTTCCTGGTGACCCCGGAGCGCGGCCAGCGTGAAGGCCCTGTGATCCTGGGTCGGCCTCGGCCAGCCGCCAGGCCCGCCCGGGGCCAACGGAGAAGTTTCAGCTCCGGGAGATGCGAGGCTGAGCTCAACTGGAAACCAGGTGTCTGTCAGCCCCGCCTCACGGGCCCTTGGTGAAAACATGTGCTTTCTGTCCCCCCGCCGACCGGCTCCTGCGTTGTAGGGGGTCACCCGTGCCCCCAGGTTCAGGCCTGACCTCAGAGCTCCTGGGAAAAAGCCCCGCCTGGGAGAGGCCTGGGTGGGGCCCGAGGGGAGGCAGGTTGGTGGGCGAGGAGTCCTGGGTCTTCCAGTTCGGTCCTGAGCTGACCTGCCGAGCTGGGGCTCCTTCCGTGGGGGGCGAGGCAGGAGGGGAGCAGGGTTGCGGGAGGGGCGAGCGGGCAGCCTCGCTGGTCCTCCGCTGGCGCCGGAGGGAGCAGCTGTCCTGGGCTGTCACTGTGGCGGGTCCCTGGAGCCCTGCCAGCCGACGCAGCCTCCTGGTGCCCGGCGCCCAGTCCTCCGACACCTGTCGCACCTGGGCTCCCAGGTGTGGCCCTTCACCCTGCCCTTTGACCCAGCACCGTGGGCTGAACCCCAGGAGAGTGGCGCGGCGGGGTCTGCCCACGGACGCCAACCTGCCTCCCCCCCAGGTCCAGCCCTGCCCCCACCATGAGGCTGCCCTGCAAGGAGCACGTCCTCACGGCCCTGCTCTGCGTCACCGTGGCCTCAGCAGTCACCACGCTCGTTCTCATCCTGGTGGAGGCCACCGATGTCCTGCTGCCCGTGGACACCAAGGTGCGCCCCCAAACCCCGAGCCGGGCGCTGGGCTGGCTGAGCCCCGGGCCGGCCCCGCGCCCTCCTGACCCCCGTGTCGCTCCCAGTTCGGGATTGTGTTTGATGCCGGATCCTCCCACACGTCTCTCTTTGTGTACCGGTGGCCGGCAGACAAGGAGAACGACACGGGCGTGGTCAGCCAGGCGCTGGCCTGCACCGCGGAAGGTCAGTGGGTCTTTCCGTCAAAGGGGGGTGGTGTTGCCAGCGGAGGCCCCCTGCCTGGCCGGGCAATGCAGGGCTGGGCTGCCTCCCAGGTCGGGCAGGTCCCCCCTGAGGACCCAGTGCTGGTCTCCAGCTGCTCACAGGTAGGGCTACACCCCTCCCGCCCCTGCCCCACGAGGCTTCCTCCGGGGTCCCACACACCCTCCTCTTCTTCTTTTTTTAAACATTTTATTTTTAAACACTTGTATTCATTATTTTTAGAGAGAGGGGAAGGGAGAGAGTCAGAGAGGGAGAGAAACATCTGTGTGTGGTTGCCTTTCACCTGCCTCCAGCTACGGACCCGGCTGGAGACCTGGTCATGGGCCCTGGCTGGGGATCGAACCAGCGACCCTTGGGTTCTCAGGTCAGCGCCTTTACACTGAGCCACCAGCCAGAGCTTATTATTTATTTTTAGAGAGAGGGGAGGAGAAGGCGAGAAACATCAAAGTGCAGTTGCCTCTCATACGCCCCCAAATGGGGACCCAGCCCACAACCCAGGTGTTGCCCTGGCTGGGAATCGAACCAGCGACTCTTGGGTTCGAAGGCTGACGCTCAATCCACCCAGCCACACCGGCCAGGGCTCTTCTTTCTCATAAGGACCCCGGCACTGGATGTGGGTCCCCCAAAACACCAGGGACAATAGCCTTGGGGCCCTTAATTACCTCTGCAAAGACCCTTTTTCCAAACGGTGTCACGTTGGAGGTTCTGACAGGGGGAGGGGATGTGGACACACCTTTTGGGGACCACAACCCAACCGCCCACAGTCCCTTTCAGCCCAGCCAGCCTTCGGGGCCTGGAGCCCTGTCCCGGGTGCTGTGTTTCAGGGCCTGGCCTCTCCTCCTACACTTCCGACCCCGCCCAGGCTGGCAAGAGCCTGCAGGGCTGCCTGGGGAAGGCGCTGGCAGTGATCCCGGCAGCCCAGCACCCACAAACGCCCATGTTCCTGGGGGCCACGGCTGGCATGAGGCTGCTCAGGTGAGGGCCGGGCCTGTTCCCGACGCCCGGGCAGGGGTGGGTGGGGCGGGCCCACAGCCAGCTTCGCGGGTCCTTTGTGCAGCCAGAAGAACAGCTCTCAGGCAGAAGACATCTTTGCAGCGGTCACCCGGGTCCTGGGCCAGGCCCCCGTAGACTTTCGGGGCGCTGAGGTGCTGTCCGGTCAGGATGAAGGTTCCCTGGGCTTGATCACCGTCAACTACTTGCTGGGCTTGCTGATCAAGGTGCCAGGGGCAGCCCGGGGTGGGGCCGGGGGTGCGGGCGGGCGGGCCGGGCCGGAACCAGCAGCTCTCCTGTGCTCAGTACTCCTTCTCCGGAGAGTGGGTCCGGCCTCCAGAGGGGACGCTGGTGGGCGCCCTGGACATGGGCGGGGCCTCCACGCAGATCAGCTTTGTGCCCGGAGGCCCCATTCTGGACAACAGCACGCAGGCCACCCTCCGCCTCTACGGCTTTGAGCACCGCGTCTACACCCACAGCTACCTCTGCTTCGGACGCAACGAAATGCTGAACCGGCTCCTGGCTGGGCTGGTGCAGGTGGGCTCCCCCCGGGGTTGGGGGGGGCAGGTGGGCTCTCCCCGGGGGGTGGGGGACAGGTGGGCTCCCCCCGGGGCGGGGTGCAGGTGGGCTCCCCCCGGGGTTGGGGGGGGCAGGTGGGCTCTCCCCGGGGGGTGGGGGGCAGGTGGGCTCCCCCCGGGGCGGGGTGCAGGTGGGCTCCCCCCGGGGTGGGGGGCAGGTGGGCTCCCCCCGGGGCGGGGTGCAGGTGGGCTCCCCCCGGGGCGGGGGGCAGGTGGGCTCCCCCTGGGGCGGGGGGTGGGCAGGAGGCCTGGTGGGAGCCCAGCGCCTGGCAGGTGCTCAGGGCCGCCTCCCACCCTCCCTGCAGAGCAGCCGTGCCGCCCGGGTCCGCCACCCCTGCTACCACAGCGGCTACCAGGGCTCGCTGTCCCTGGCCCAGCTGTACCAGTCGCCGTGCGTGGGGGCCGCGGCCCCCTGGCCCCTGCCCCAGAACCTGACGGTGGAAGGGACAGGGAACCCCAGTGCCTGCGTCTCAGCCATCCGGGCTCTCTTCAACTTCTCCAACTGCAAGGGCCGAGGAGACTGCGCCTTCAATGGGGTCTACCAGCCCCCCGTGCAGGGCCAGTTCTACGTGAGCACCAGGGGCCTGGTGCCAGGCGGGGTCCTGGGCAGCGGGACGGGCAGGGAGGGGACCTGGCTGGGGGTGGCCAGCACGGACGCACCTGCCTCCGCAGGCCTTCTCCAACTTCTACCACACCCTCCGCTTCCTGAACCTCACCTCCAGGCAGCCGCTGGCCACGGTCAACGCCACCATCTGGAAGTTCTGCCAGGTGCCCTGGAAGCAGGTGGGTGGGTCCCAGGGCTGCAGCTCCACGAGGCAGGTACTCGGGGACCCCAAACCGGACAGTGTGGCCACCGGGCTTGGGGGAGCTGTGGAAGGGAGGACAGCCCCTTGGCCTCAAGGGGGAGCCACCCTGGTGGCCCAGGAGGGGCGACCTCACCGGGCCCCTGCCCTTCCCCGCCCAGGTGGAGGCGGCCTGGCCCGGGCAGGAGCGCTGGCGGCGGGACCACTGCGCCTCCGGGCTGTACATCCTCACGCTGCTGCTGGACGGCTACGGGTTCAGCGAGGAGACCTGGTCCGGCATCGAGTTTCGCAAGCAGGTGGCCCCAACCCTAACCTCCCAGGCCCAGGCAGGGCGGGGCGGGGTTGGGGGCCGCAGCCCTGACGGCCGTGCGCCCCCAGGTCGGCGGCACCGACATAGGCTGGACGCTGGGCTACATGCTGAACCTCACCAACATGATCCCGGCGGAGGCGCCTGCCCAGGGGCGGGCGCAGAGCCGCGGCGTCTGGGTGGCCAGCGTCGTCTTTGCGGTGCTGACCCTCTCGGCCATCCTCGCGGCCGCTGCCGCCCAGCTGTTCTGGCCCCAGGACTGAGCCGGCGGCCTCCTCGCGCGGAGAGGCCCCGCGTCCGCTGCGCCCCCGCCTGGATCCTGCGCCCGCTGGAGCCCCCCTGAGCCCCGACCCCTGCGGCCTCCCAAGGGGGCCCTGACCTCAGAGGTGCTCCGGCCCAGCAGGCGGTGCTGCGGCCCCAGCCAAGCCCCTCATCGGGGGCCCCCCATCCTGGAAGCTGGGTCCCCTCCCCCACTCTGCTTTCCTTCTGCCCAAACGCCGGCTGCAGGGACCACTGATGTGTCGGGCGTGGAGCCTGGGGGAGCCCAGGAGCGGCGAGTGGAGGCTGGAACAGCGAGGGGCTGAGCCCCTGGGAGGGGCAGGCCGGGGCCTCAGGAGGAGGCTGGGGGCCGTCTGGCCTGGGGCCCCATGTCGCCCAGCCTAGGGGACAAGGGGCCCACCCTCACCCTCACCCTCCGGCGGGCCTTGAGGTGGCTAAGCTGAAAATACATCCACATCTCCGTGGTCCAGACTCCTTTTATTAAAACCCTCCCTCCCGCCCCGGGGCCTCTCAGGGCTGGTGTCCGGGCGGCTGTCAGGGCTCCTCACGCCCGCCGGCCGGCCGGGGCCACGAAGCACTTGGGGAAGATGCCAACGCGGCCGTCACAGTGGCCCTCCAGCCAGGCCGCGTCCACTGCAGGGGACAGGGCATGAGGCCACCGCCGCTCAAGACCCCGGGTGCCCCGGACCCCAGCAGGGACGGGCCGAGGGCGCTGCCTGCCCCACCTTCACACAGCACGTCCACCGTGTCCCCCTGCCGCAGGTCCAGGTCCTCAGGCCGCCGCGCAGGGTAGCTGTGCTGGGCCACCACCTGGCCGAGGACAGGCTGGCCGTCTACGGCCTGCGGCAGAGGGGACACTGCAGGGCCAGCCGGCACCAGGGGGTCCTGGCCGCCCCCACGGCGCCCCGCGCAGGCCCCAAGGCTCACCTGGCACCGCAGCTGCAGCCCCTGGGGGCTGGAGGCCGCGTCCCCCCAGGCCCTCCGCAGCGCCGCCTCCCCCGGCAGGGGGACCCAGGGCCTGTGGTCACCGGGCGCTCGGTAGCTGCAAAGAGACTCCTCAGCGCGGGCAGCGAGGGGCTGGCAGGCTGCTGGCCCTGGACACCCGCAGCCCCGGGCAGGGAGGCGCCCACCTGAGCTGGCCGCACTGGGCCTGGGCGGGGAGGGCCTGGCTCAGCAGGGCCCTCAGGCTGGACAGGGCTGCTCCTCTCGGGGCCTCCAGGGCCAGGGTGAAGGCACACTGCACCGTGACGGTCACCGAGCACTTGGGGTCCCCTACGGCCACTCCCTGGGGCCAGGCAGAAGGGTGGTACATCGGCAAAGCCCCAAATCTTCATGGCCAGCGTGGGGGGCTTTAGCCAGGGGTGGCGGCAGGGACAGAAGGTGGGAGGGGCTGGGGCTAAGGGACTGTGAGTTGTCATCGGCCGGGGTCCCAGGGCCACCAGAGGGGCAGGGTCTGGTCTCGGGTCCCCCACATTCCTGGGGAGTAGGAACCTCTTACCCCAGGGCCCAGGGGATCCTCAGAGGGCTCAGGGTCTGGCCCCCCAGCTGCTGGCTGCCCTGCCGAGGGGGACAGAGCAGGAGCTTGGGGTCTATCACCCCTCGGGGACGTGTGGGGGAGCTGCCAGAACCACCCACCCAAAGGGAGGCCCGGGGCTGCCGGCTGCCTCCGCAGGGGTCGGGGGGGTGGCTCTCGGGGCCCAGTGCCTGCCCCCCACACTGGGAGCTCCCACCACGTCACAGGCAGCCCCTACCTGGAGGAGCCCGGGCGTCAGCCCGCGGCTGCGAGTGGAGCCTCTGGAAGGGAAGTGGGGGCTCAGGGGGTGGGACGGGGGCTCCCCTTCCAACAGGTCCTGGGCAAACTGCCGGTGAAACTGAACTGCCTCCTCTGTGCGCAGCAAAGCCTGAGTCCCCCCTCAGCCTCACCCCAGCGCCGGGGTCCCGTGTGCAGGAAGGGAGGTGGGGTGCAGGGCCCAGCTGAAGGGTGGAAGGGCCACAGGGGTCGTGTGGGCTGCAGGCCAGGCCTCTGGGGAGCCGCAGCGTGGCCCTCGTGGTCCTGACGTGTCGGGAGACACCATAGCCCTGTCCCTCCCCCGAGGCAAGGGTGCTGCCTGCCTGAGACCCTGGTGGCCCCCACGCTCAGCCTGGAGTGGGGGTCTTCCCACGACTGCAGCCCCCACCTTCCCTGTCCACTCACTCACCTGCTCACCAAGGGAGACGGGTGCGCAGTGGTCAACCCGCCCTACCTGGCCAGCTCCCACCTCCACGTCCGCGTTGGGTGGTGTCCTGGGGCCGAGAGGGGTGCCAGCTCTGCAGGGGCCTGTGTCGTGAGCCCTGGGGGGGCTCCTCTGGTGCAGCCCCCCCAACTGCCCCTGTTTAGGGCTCTGCCAAGGGGGAGCCCTGAGCTCAAAGGTGGGGGGTGGTGAGGAGCCCCCCCACCACACCCTGTGCCGCCTTGAACAACACCAGCTGTGGACAACTTCTCTCCAAGGCCCCGTGTGGCAGTGGGGGGCTGTCAGGACAGACCGTGGCCCAGGCTGCACCCCCCCCTGGGCGGCACCTTTCTCCGTCCATCCCCCGTGCTGCCTGGAGCCCACCAAGGCCTGAGCGGTGGTCCCAGGGGAGCAGGGTGGGCTTGGGACAGAGGGTCCCCTGGGCCTCTGGACAGATGGGGCCATGGGAGAGGCTGGCTGTCCCTGGCACGGGGGGCCTTGGCCAGTTTCAGCCTGAAAGGGGGTGTGACCTGGGGGGGTCCTGGCCCGAGGTGGGAGTGGCCATGCGGGGGTGGGGGTGCAGACTCCACGTGCCCCAATGCGAGGAGCCAGCACGCAGAGAGGAGGTGCTGCTCCCCACCTTGGACCAGCCCTGGGCCGGGCTCCATCGTCCTCTGCCCGAACCTGTGGGCCCAGGGTGACATTCCACTCAGCACGGACGCGGGGGGGGGGGGGGGGCCCGTGGGCTGGTGGGCTTTCCCAGGCAAGGCTGTGACTTTCATGACTGCCACGCGGGATGGGACAACCCCCCAGGCCCCGACCAGAGGAGCGTAGGGGAGCCCAGGGAGACTCGGCAGGGGCGGCAGGAGGGGTCTCAGGGACCCACAAAATGCCAGCGGCTGGGCTGGAGGGAAGGGGCCACCCACCTGGGGCCGCTGAGGCCGGAGGCCCCTGTGCTGGCTGTCGGGCACGGAGGAGGCCGCCACCACCTAGGAGAGACAGCAGAGGGATGCGGGTGCCTGTGATGCCTGTCTCCCCACCCCTGGGTGCCCCCCGCCCCCCAGTCTCCCATCAGGCCCACAGCGGCGGGTGGGAGACACTCTTGATGAAGGAAAACACCCGTGCGGGTCACTCCTACTTCTTTTCCCAGCGCAGATTGAACGTGTCGTTGCTCCTCTGAAAGTTCCGCTGTGAAAAGTGGGCTCTCCCCTGACAGGTCAATGCCGCGCGGGGCTCTGCCCCCAGCTGCCCGGGGACCCTGCAGAGGCTCTCGGGGCTCAGGCCTCCTGCGGCCAACAACGCACTGGCCCTTGGTGACCTCGGGGTGTCTGGTTGGCCCAAGGTCACCAGCTCAAGACCAAAATGACTTCCCCTGAGCAAACAGGAGCTCACTTCCTCGCCGGTGCCCTGCCCTTCAGGATGGGCAGCTTCCCAGTGTCCCGTCGCGACGCTGCTGCCGGCCTGACCCACGTGGACGCGCGCGCCCGGCCGGCCTGGCGCAGCCCTCCCGCCTCCCCCAGCCCTCTCGCCCGAGGGGGATGCGTGGACGCCAGAGCCGTGGCCCGGCTGGCGGCAGGCGGGAAAGCACCTGGGGCCCTTCTCTGCCTCCTGGTTCTGTGGGTCCCGGGTCTCAGAGCCCCGTCTGCAGACAGACCTCACCCTGTGCCTGATCTCCGCCCACCGAGGCCTTTGCACCCGGGCCGGCAGGGCCCCAGGAGCTCAGCGTGAGCCTGGCTGTTGCCCGTCTCCCGCCTGCTGGGTGCTGCTGGCCCTGAGCCTGAGAACCAAGAGGCTGCCCCCTTTACCTTGGCCTTGCCCAGGAAATCCATGGGCTCCAGGTGCTCCAGGTGCCGCCTGTGGGGCCGGAAAACCTCGCCCGGGGGGACACACCGAGGCTGCAGGGGGACCTGTTTCTGGAGGGAGGCCGGCCATGCAGGCTGAGTGGCCGACCGCCGGCACCGGCAGAAGCCCTGAGCTCTAGAGCAGAAGGGCCCACGGGACACCTCCCTCCGGGAGTTTCTTCATCTGGTGTAGCTACTCCTGCGGGGGGCTGCACGCATGCGAGCCCCTCACTGTGGGGCTGGGCCCCATTCGCCGCTCTGGGTCAGCTCAGGAGCCTGTGGGGACCGGCCTGTCCTCCTCACCCGCCCCCTCACCTGCACTTGGGCCAGGGCGGTGCTCAGGTGGCCACTGGCCCCTTCCGGCCCCTGGGCGATGGCCTCCTCCAGACTGCGGGTGGCCTCCGCCCAGAGCCCCAGCCTGCACTGCGCTGCCGCCACGTTGAACAGCACCTGGGAGGCAGGTGGAAGGTGAGGGGCGGCCGGGATCGCCCCTGGTCCCACTGCTGGGTTCCAGCCTGGGTCCAGCTGCCGCGCTCCAGCCTCTTCTGGGGGCCCAGCCGTGCGGAGCCTCCCCGGCTCAGTGGTGTCCCCAGGACCCCGGCCCCTGCCCCTGCTCCCCGGTGCGTCTCTGCCCGTCTCCCACGCTGGGGCTCCTCCCGCCTGGTGCACCTCATTCTGCACCTGGCTAGACCCCTCATGTTCCCCTCCTCCCTGCACTGCACCCCCACTAGTCTGGGTTCTGCCTTTCTCCCCCACGTGAAAGGACATTGGACAGAATGGACTGGATCATGGCTGTGGCAGCAGAGACCTGCCGGGCGAGAGCAGGTACTTTCCCAAGAGAAACCGCAGTCCCTGTGGCTGGCTGCTGCCCCCCACTCCCCCGACGGTCAGCCTGCGCCCCCCAGCGGTGTGTCATGGGCCCAGGTGGGAGTCACCGGCGTTGCCTAGCACCCCGGGGGACAGAGGCTGCTGTGGACCCCCATCTGCAGGTCCTTCCTGCACGACGCCCAGAGGGCTCCACAGCAGTGCGTTTCTGGGTGGCCGGGAGCATCAGGGGGCTTCCCAGTGCCCCTCTCTTGGTGCCAACGCTGCCACTTAGCCAGGCTGCCTTCTCCCCTCCTGATGCCCCATCTCACCAGGCTCAGGCCCAGCCTCCTCAGGTGGGGGAACGACCCACAGGGTTGGGGCATCCTGGCCAGAGGAAGCCACTGTCCACACAGTGACAATAACCAACAACGGGACCCCTAGGAGGGGCCTGCAGGAGCCCAGGGACCTCAAAGGACCCCTCAGGCCACCCGCCCACAAACGCACCCCCAAGGGCCCCACCGGCCCACCTCCCAGGCCTGGAGCCTGAAGCGCAGGCCCAGCTGCGTGTAGTCAATGGTGGCATTTCCCCTCAGCGCCGCCAGAGCCAGCCGGAAGTCGGACAGGGCCTCCTGGAACCTGCGGACAGCCGGGGCCTCAGTGGGGAAAGGGGCCCAGCCCTGCCCCAGCCTTCCCCTGGCCCAAAGGTCCAGGGACACTTGCTATGGGCAGCGGTGGCCACTCCAGCCCCCATGAAAGGCCCCACGGGTCCATGGCAGATGTGGCTGCATCTCCAGTGTGGGTTGGCTCTGAATCCCGAGCATCTCCCTCCCCTGCCCCTGTCTGCACCCCAGATCCTCTTCCATACCCTGGCTGTGCCCTGGGCATTTCTCTGGAGGGAAATCCTCCTGCTTCTCAGGCCCCCATTCCCTGCAGAGCCCTGCTGCTGACCACTCCCTGCCCCCCACCCAGAGGCGGGGCTGATCCTGTCTGCCCAGCGTGGGGCCTCCTAGGGGGCTTGTCCTGGGAAGGGCAGCAGGGCAGACAGGTGGAGAGCACATGGACCCCGAGCCCTGCGGGTACTGGGGCACCACGCCAGCCCTGTCTTCGGTCTCCACACGGGTCCTGCCACAGCAAACGTGGTGCGGATAACAGAGGGGGATGCCTGCCCTGTGTGAGCCTCAGGGACAAGAGACCACGTGGCTCCGCCCTGAACCCCACTCCCATCCAGGAGGTGTGGCTGCAGGAGGGGGCGCGGGCGGGAGCACAAGGGGCAGTCAGAGGGGTAACGGGAGCCCTGGGCTCACCTCTCCAGCTGGAAGCTGGCCACTCCGCGCTGGAGGAAGCCAACGGCCAGGTAGGCATCCTTGTCCACCGCTTGGTCAAATGCCTGGGAACAAACATGCTCCTGGGATGCCAAGGTCTGCAACCCGTCACCCCGTGTCCCTGACACGGCCCGGACCAATGACTCAGTAACGGGGCCAAGGAATTCCACGGCCGTGCCAAGTCCCCGGGGCGGGTCCAGGGCCCCAGAGCTCATGGCCCAGGGTCACAGGGCCATTCGGGTGCTGCCACCTGAGCTTCCCGGGCCCCTGGGCACCTCGTGAGGGCTGAGTGTCGCAAGGTGGAGTCACAAACCGATTTGTTTACCACAAGGACCAGGAAACAGCCCCGAGCACGGGTGCTCACCACCTCGGGGGATGCAGTTATGCAAGACTTTTGTCCTTTGTAAATCCTATTTTTGGTTGCTCATACCAAAAATAGGAGAATCAGAAAGAACAGCGCAGCTCTTCCTTAAACCACACTCAGGAGGGCAGAAGCCGCAGGAGGCGTGGCAGGGTCTCACTCCACGGGTCTAGCCCAGGGGGCTTGTGGGGCTGGATCTGGTCCAAGGTCAAAGGTCCCGGGAGGTGGGACACTCAGTGCCAGTAAAACCAGTTTGTTTGCTGCCCCGCCCCTGGGCGCAGCCAGGCAAAGGCTGGTGAGCAGCTCAGATGGCCCAGTGCAGTCCCAGCCTCATCCGTCTCTCCAAAACAATAACAAACGGTCCCTGGTCCACGTGCTTTAAAAAACCTCCCTATTTCCAACGAATATTCCTGTTCCACTACTAATTTCATGGACTTGAGACCGCAGGCTCCTCCCCTGGGGGGGGACCGAACACGCAGACCCCCTGCCACAGCCCTCGCCCCTGCCCGGTTAAGTCACAGTTTACGCGGAAGCGGTGACTGGGTGACCGACACCTGCGGCGGACCTGAACCAGCTGATCCACTGATGGGAGTCCCTTCCTTGGACATGCGTTGAACAGAAAAGGGTTCTGAGCACCGTGGAGGTCAGGACAAGTCCTGATGAAGGACCGCGGGAGACACCCTCCTCTCATCTGCGCACCTTTCCCCGACCTAGCGCCCTGGCTCTTTGCAGAAGCTGCGGGACCACACCTGGGGGAAGAGAGGCTCCGAGCCGCCCCTGGGCCGGCCGCTGTGCGCTGCTGCGCGGCCCTGCGCTCTTGGTTCCGTTCTGGGGAGCGGGTTGGGAGACAGGTAGGGGAGCACCCCCACTTCTGGGCTGTGGGCACAGGCCTGTCTGCTCACCATCAGCACAGGCATCTGCTGAAGCCCCAGCGCCTAACCCTACACCTGCAGGGACAGGCGCGCCCCTCCCTGCCCATCCAGCCTTGAGCTGCTTTCCAGGTGTGTCCGCACCGCAGCTCTTGCAGACAGCGGTGTGCAGCCGGCCCTCCGCTAGTGGAGGCAGCGGGGAACCCCCCGCACCCCCTGCGGGCCCTGCCGCAGCTCGGGACGAGGGTCCCTGGACCACAGCCCCGCGGAAGGGGGGCCTTATCCCCGCGGCGGGTCCTGCTCACACCTCTCGATGGCCGGCGCGGTAAGGCCCCCGTGCCAGGGAGCAGCCTCAGCACCAACCCCGCGGCGCCCAGGCTCACCCGCAGCGCGGCCCCGGGGTCCCCGGCCAGCAGGTGCACGCAGCCCACGTTGAAGCACATCCTGGCGGGCGGCCCCGGGGTGCCCGAGAAGAGGCGCAGCGCGCAGCCCCAGTCCCCGCGCGCCACGGCCTGCACGCCCCGCTGCCAGTCGAGCACCCGGGCCCCGCGCGAGGGCATGGCGGTGGGGTGACTGGGGGCCCGAGGGCCGCGGAGCAGGAACTGCTGCGTCCGGAGGTGGGCTCGGGCTGAGGTGACCCTTGGAGGCGTGTGGGGGGCCAGGGGAGGAGGGCGGCTGGGCACCTGCACGCCGGCGGGAGGTCCGCGAGCGCCAGGTGCGCCACGCCCCCCGCAGCCGGGCGACAGAGCAGCCCCGCCCCTTTCCCGCGTGGCCCCGCCCCTGACCCCGCCCCACAGCGACGCCGGCCCCTCTGGCTGTGGCCACGCCCCGACCACGCCCCCGTCGGGAAAAGCCCGGCCCCTCCGAGATCTGGCCCCGCCCCTTCCTGTCAGTGTCGCCCGGTGCGCCCTCTTCCGTTTCTGTCCGGACTTCGGGGAAGCTCCCCGCGCTCAGGCTTCCGGCCAGGGACCGCGGCGTCGGCCTGCGTGCTCCGGGGAAAGCTGTCCGGGTCCGCTGCTGAGCGGCCGGACCAACGTTCCGGGCGGCCCCGTAGGCTCAGGTGAGCGACCCCGGCGCGCGCGGACGGGGTGCTGCTCGGCTCGGCTGGGGCGCAGGAGGCTGCGGTGGGCAGGGGCCCAGCCTGGCGCCCCTTCGTGGCCGCTGCCGGCCCCCGACCAGCCCGCGGGCGGGCGCCGAGCGCAGACGGACGCCGCCGGGGGGCCCGAGGGCGGTGGCGGCGCGCGAAGCCTGTTCGGACTGACGTGAACCCGCAGCCGGCGGGGCAGCCGGTGGTGACGGCGACCCAGTCGCCTTCTGGGGACCGTGTCTCTCGCGCCGCCGCCCCGAGACGGGCCCCTGCGCCGTGGGCCCTGTTGCCCTCACAGTAAAAGCTGTTTCACCAGCAAAAGCACATTTGTTTGGGAGCCGCGGAGCCGCCGTCGAGGGCGGGCAGCTCCAGCGAAGCCCCCACGCGGGAGCCTGGTGTTTCACGGGGGAGAAGGGACGTTGGGGGCGGCGGTTGGACCGGGATCCACGGGAGGAAAAGCCCTGGGCGGGGAGGTGGCTCTCCGCCGCCGGTGGGGTCCTGCCCCCACCGCCCTTGAAATGAGGCTCCTGGTCCCGACGTCTCCGGGGAAACAGCGGCGCCTGTGCGCAGGGGCAGCGGCCGGTGAGGCCCAGGACTGAGCTCGGGCGGCGGGGCGGGGGGTGGGGGGGCGCAGGTCGGGCTGGCGGACGGCGACGCGGGCAGAGCCGGCGCCCGAGGCCGAGTCCCGCTTCCCCGGGAGCCCCAGGCGTCCTCCCTGAAGGCCTTGGACAGGCGGATGAGCCGCACGTCTGCTGTTCCACCACCAATTCCCCCGAACAATTCCACGGCAGCTTGGCACGGTGTTTGACCACCTCTCTGGGTGCCACGCGGGAAATGCTGCTGCAGAGGGGGTGCCCTTCACCCTCCCCACCCCTGTGGCCTCCAGGGTGTGGGGCGGCTTGTGTCCGGCAGCTGCCGCAGCCCAGAGCTCAGCCGTCACTCAGAGGCCCAGCTCACCTCCCAGGCTGGCCAGTGCCCGTCCCAGCTGGGAAGGAAACCACTGCGAGTGACGGGAGGAGAGACCCCGGGTGTAGACAGCTTCACGAGACCCGGCAGGGGAGCCAGGGCTGCTTGGGCCCCTCCACACCTTCGAGACCACCGAGGTGGGCCCTGCGTGGCCTGCCCGTTGGGGTCTCTTCTCCCTTCCATGTGGAACCGAGAGCCTAATTGTCCCTCTCCTCCAGCTCCACACTCCTTGAGCTGCCTGCTGCCTCCCCCAGGCTCCTGCCTTGAGGATGGACCCTGGACACTGTGCTGCCGGAGACCCCACTGCTGGGGACCCTGCTGGTGGAGACCCCACTGCTGGGGACCCTGCTGGTGGAGACCCTGCTGCTGGAGACCCTGCTGGTGGGGACCCCACTGCTGGGGACCCTGCTGGTGGGGACCCCACTGCTGGAGACCCTGCTGGTGGAGACCCTGCTGCTGGAGACCCTACTGGTGGGGACCCTGCTGCAGGTGAGTGCTGTTCTGTGGGTGAGTCTGCATCCCACATGGCCCTGAGTCTGGCCGGCTGCATGTGGGGGGAGTGTGCGTGTGTGGTGTATGTCTCTATGTGTGTGCGTGTATGACATATGCATAGGGTGCGTGCTCAGGGGACACATAAAGCCCATGTGTGGGATGTGTGTGCACGCAGAGTACGTGTAGCATTCTGTGCCCAGGGTACCCATGCGTGCGCTGGGCAGAGACCCCACATGGGAGGGTCCAGGCACTGCAGCTCTGGGTGGGGCTGGGACAGGTTAGGTGGCCTTCAGAGTGGACCCAGGGTGCAGGTGCCACCAGCCCTGAGAGGAAGTAGCCCCACTCACTTGAGAACTGACACGGAGAACTGGCTGTGGCCTCAGGACTCTTCAGGGAGTAGGACAGGAACCAGAGTCGGGGGGAGGCAAGGATGTGGGGCAGGCAGACACCACGGTGTTTCCCGGAGGACTGGCACTGCACCCACACCGAGCCTGCCGTCCCCTGGGTCCTGGCTGCACACAAAGGCGTTTTATTTGTCCTGCCAGGTACTGTGAGCATGGGAGCCCAGGGACCCCACGTGGCACCCCAACCCTGCGCCCAGGCCCTGAGGAGGGGTGTGCAGGGGACAGCCCAGGGTCCCGATGGCTGGGGAGTGCAGGGCGGCAGTTTCACCTGGTGGCTGTGGATGTGATCAGCAAAGAGCTGACTTCTCGTTTCGCCCCGAGAACTGGTCACAGGGGACATAGCACAGCCCTCCATTCTAGGCACCCCTGTCCCCAAACGCTCCCCAGTGGGGTCTGCTCAGGCCAGCCAGACAGGAGCAGGGACCCAGGGTTGGGGGTACAGGGATCCAAGGTCTTAGGGAACAGAGACCCAGTGTCTTGGGGACAGGGCCTTGCGGGGAGGGTGGGAGCCCAACGCAAGCCTGCCCCTTGGTCAGCTCTCTTCCCCATCTGCCTGCAGGGTGGGTTCTGCCCTGGAGGCCCACCCTGCTGTGACTGCATCAGGCACAGCCCTTCCTGTCAGGTACTCCCCCCCGCCTCCCCCGTCAGACACAGCTCTGTGGCCCACCCAGTGCACCCCACCTTCCGCCCTGCCCTGTGTCCAGTTCTGCCGATGGGCCAGCCTGGGGCCTCTGGAGCACCCTCCTCAGTGAGCACATCTCCACCAGGGTCTAGCGCAGCCCCCAGGATGCCTGTGGCCCCTCTGCAGGGTTTGTCATGGAGCAGGGCCCTCTTGGCCTCTGTCTCCTGGAACCCTGACACCCCTGAGACGCCAGAGCCTCCGTGGAGGGCAGGCAGAGCGCCAGTGTCCAGTCAGCCCCAGGTCACCAGCCAGGCCTGCTGCTGGAGGTCAAGAGTAGCGAGGGGAGGACACGCGGCCTTTCTTCCCGTTCCCCCTCCCCAAGCTGAGAGAACCTCAGCGGAGACCGCACCGGCCTCAGAGGCAGTTTTCCCCCAGAGCCAGGCCGCCAGGTGGGCCGAGCCTGATGCTCTGTGTCCTGCGGTCTGGCCAGCGCTGGTTTGCAGGTCGCTGAAGCCCCTACAACATGTCCTCAGGAGGCCTGTGCCTGTCCCATCTTCACGGGCGGCGCCTGGCTCTCAGGTGGTGAGTGAGCGCTTCTCTGGCCTCTGGGGGCGCTGGCGGGAGAGGCCATGGACCCCGCAAACACTGATGTTAACGGTGATGCTTTTTTTTTTTTTCAATGTATGGTTGCCTTTCACCTGCCTCCAGCCACAGACCTGGCTGGAGACCTGGCTGGCAACCTGGTCATGTGCCCTGGCTGGGAATCGAACCTGCGACCTTTGGGTTCCCAGGCCCGGGCCTTATCCACTGTGCCACCAGCTGGGGCCTAATGGTGATTCTTAAACCCGAGTTTCTCTTCATTGTCCTGCCGGCAGACGGCTGCCCACCACACCCCACCCACATGCTCCTGGGCCGTGGGGGTCAGACACCAGGCCAGAGGCCATCTGCCCCGTCCCAGACCTGCTGCCACAGGTCCAGGGCATTAGCTGTGAATTTGGGGCCCAGGCCCGGGATGGGGGTTTGGCTGACGTCCCCCTGGACATGACCCTGAGCCAGGGCAGTGGGGGCCCCTCCCTCAAAGTGACTGTTAACTGGCTCCTTGATCCCCTCAGATGATCCCCTCCTGGCACCCTGCTTTTCCTTGTCATCGACAGGAAGCCAGTGATCATCTGAGACCTTTGTCCACCTGGAAGTGTCCCCTCCCCGGGGACCACCACACCCCCTGGCACTCCTGGTCTCATCCATGCCTGCCCACACCTGCTCCAGGTCCCCTCCAGCACCGCACTGGGCTTCCCCACAGCCAGGCAGGCTACTGGCTCTGTGTGTGTACCTGGTCCTGGTGCCGCCCACTGGCCAATGTGGTCATTTCCTAGAAGCTGTCACAGTGGGAGGGGACAGATAGTAAACAAAGAGCCCAAGGGCATGTTGGCCGTAGGGTTGGGCCAGGAAATCCCCAGGGGACAGCACCGGGCAGAGGTGGCCCTGCCATCTGCACTTCGGAAGTGTCCGCAGGCCTGGGGTCCGAGGGACTGAGAGCTGAAGCTGGGAGGGCCGTCCGTTGACCCCGAAGGCGCTGGGCCACTGGGAGGTGTGGGCAGAGAAGCAGTCCGGGCTCCCGCCGGGCTCCGTCCTCCTGGTGCCTGTCAGCCCCTCCCTGGGCCTCTCAGCTTAATCCGGGAGCTGTGCTGGGCGGGCGGCCTCTCCAGCCCCTGGTGCCTGCCTCTGGGGGTCCGCTGTTAAGACAGCGCTTGCTGGCCTGCCCAGCACCCCCCTTCACATGCACACACACACCTGTACACACGTGTGCACACACACATGTACACGCACATGCATACCCATACATGTACACACGTGTATGCACACACACAAATACACTGGCACACCCAGGTACACTCACACCCACACACACGGCTCCCATACAGTCGTGCGTACACACGAGGGTGCTGCTATTTGGGGTGAGTAGTGTGACACCTGCTGGTTCATTCTGGACAAACTGCAACTTTACATTATTGATTGTATGACCCAGTCCTTCCTTCAGGAGGTGTTTTAAAATTTTTTCGGTAATGTTTTATGGTTTAAAAAAAAACATTTTATTTATTTTTAGAGAGAGGGAGAGAGAAACATTAATATGTGGTTGCGTCTCGTGTGCTGGCAGCTGGGGACCTGGCCCCCAACCCAGGCGTGTGCCCTGACTGAGAGTCGAACCAGCGACCCTCCGGTTCACAGGCCAGCGCTCTGCCCCTGCACTGCGTCTGCCAGGGCTTCTGGCTTTTTGCATGAACAGGTTTTAGATTGATCCCAACGACTTTGGGATTTTTTTTTTGCCACTGTACCTGACCCTTTTCAAATGTGCGTTTCTGTGTGTTGCTGTTGGGTTGGCCAGAAAGTTTGAGCCCTGGCTGGTGGCACAGTGGACAAGGCGCCGGCCTGCGAACCCAAAGGTCGCAGGTTCGATTCCCCAGCCAGGGCACATAACCAGGTTGCAAACCAGGTCTCCAGTCAGGTCCCCAGCTGGAGGCAGGTGAAAGGCAACCCTACATGGATGTCTCTCTCCCTCTCTGCCTCTCTCCCTTCCCCTCTTTCTAAAAATAATGAAATAAAATCTTTTAAAAAAATAAAAATAAAAAGGAAAGTTTGATTAGTACTCTCTGTAGTCCGAGGGCTCTGATTGCACTTAGCTGTCGTTAACCTCATTGAAACCAACTTTGTTAGGTTGTACTGTGACAGTTGTCCTATCAGCGTGTGTTTTAAGAAATTTACCAGCATTGGTGTGTTTCTGTGCAGCCATTTTAATACTGAAGATGAAAGATGTGTGACATTTTCTGTGTGCTATGCTTTATTAATTCAAGAAAGGTAAAAACGCAACTGAAGCACAAGAAAAGGTTTGTGCTGTGTGTGGGGAAGGTGCTGTGACTGGTTGAATGTGTCAGAGGTGGTTTGTGGAGTTTCTTGGTGTTACTGGCATTTTGGCTAAAAATTCTTGGCTGTGGGGCGTCTTATGCATTGGAAGGTGTATAGGAGCACCCAGGCCCCTCCCCACTAGAAGCCAATAGCAGGAGACAGTTGACATACTCAAAATATCCAAACTAATAAAGCTATTGGTGAAAATGGAAAATGTGTCTCTTATTTATTTATTTATTTATTTTAAAGACTATATTTACTATTTTCAGAGAGAGGGGAAGGGAGAAGGGCAGAGAGGGAGAGAGACATCCATGTATGGTTGCCTTTCCCCTGCCTCCAGCCACAGACCTGGCTGGAGACCAGACCTGGCCTGCAACCTGGTTCTGTGCCCTGGCTGGGAATCAAACCAGCGACTTTTGGGTTTGCAGGCCGGCGCCTTATCCACTGTGGCACCAGCCTGAGCTGTCTCTTATTTTATGGATAAACACGAAATGAAAATTTTGGCCAGCCCAATACTTTGCAGGAAAACCATGGCCTGTGTTGAGCACCTGTGCTAAGCTCATTAAGTCTAATAACTTGTCCCTGGATTCTTGATGGCTTTCTACATAATTGATCATTCTGTCCGTGAGTGATGATGCTTTCATTTTTTTGTTTTTAATAAAAGTTTTACTTACTATTTTTAGAGAGAGGGCAAGGGAGAGAAACATCAATGTACGGTTGCCTTTCCCCTGCCTCCAGCTACGGACGTGGCTGGAGATCTGGCTTGCAACCTGGTTATGTGCCCTGACTGGGAATCGAACCAGTGACTTTTGGGTTTGCAGGTGGGCACCTTATCCACTGAGCCACCAGCCAGGGCCTGTTTTTACTTTTAAAGACATTTGGGGCAGCAATTTTAGATCCATAGCAAAATTAGGAAGGGGCAGAGATGTCCCGGAGGCCCCTCCTCCCACCCCGACAGCAGCCCCGTTGTCAGCAGTCCTCCGGGTGGCCTGCTGGTTCCGGTCCTGCACCTGTGCCGACTGAGACAGCATCCACCCGGGAGCTTCCCCACCGAACAGGGCTGATTCGGGGAGAAGGGAGGGCTGCCACCTAGCAAGTGCAGACCTGGGGATGCCGCACGGAGGGGCGTTCCAGGGGCGGGTGTGACCCTGAGCTTCGCCCACACCTGCCCTCCGCAGACCCCCAGCCGGCTGCGCTGGCTCAGGGTTCATTCTAGTCTTGTCACATTGACAAGTCGTCACCCAGCCCGCAGCTGGTGTGAGGCTCATGCTCAGTGTTGCGAGGTCTGTGATTCGGACACATGTCTGTCTGACGCGTGTGTCCACTGTCCCAGCAGCACACGGGCCTTTCATGGCCCCACGGGCTCCTGAGCTCTCCCCCTCCCGCCCCGACCTTTCCACGGTCTCTGCTGTTCGCTTTTCCAGGACGTCCCAGAGTTGGAGTCACACAGGGTGTGGCCTCTGTCACTCCGCGGCCTACCTGCCAGGCTCTTCTTGGCCGGCAGCTTGTGCCTTTTTGCCCGGCCAGTGTCCCACCACCCAGACGGCCAGTTGTGGTCAGGGCAGCGGTATCCCCACCTGCCCCTCAGCGCTGAGCAAGGGACAGCCGGCCCTTCCCGTGTCCCCACTCAGGGACCATTCAGAGTTAAGTCCCATGTTTCGGCAGCTGGTACAGCTACTTGTCTGGTTAGGAGGGTCTCCCGACGCTCAGTTTTCTGAATTGTTTCTTAAATGCACCCACTGGGAAGACAGCCCAGCCTGGCCCGGCGTGGGCCGCGGTGACAGACGTCTGGGTGTCCGTGCGGAGTCTGGAGCTGGGCAGCCCCTCCTGCTCCCCCACTACAGGTCGGAGGTCAGCGGGCTACCCTCGGGGTCCGGTCTGGGTCGCTGAGCCGGTGTCCTGGTGGGGCCGTCGGGGCTGGGCTGCCCCTACCTGGGGCCCCTCCCTCCGGCCCTGTCGGCCACGGGGGGCTGGCAGCATGTGGTCCCTCCTCTTGGGGAGACTTCCTGGCTCCTGGTGCCCGACTTGAGTGGGAAAGTCGGTGACCTCCCCTCTCCCACGCGGGTCCCAGCTCTGACCCCTGACCCCGCCTTGGGGTCAGGGCCTGGGTCAGGGCCAGGTCCTCTCCACCTCCCTGGCGGCTGGGGGCAGGGGCAGCGGGGCAGGCCCTCCAGGAAGTGGGCTGAGAGTGGCTCAGAGCTGGGCACTGGCCCCGGCCTCCCAGACCAGCGGCCCCTCCAGACCAGCGGCCCCTCCTCGGTGCCGACCTTGGACCTGGCTGAAAGCACTGTCCTTGTCCACGGTGGGCGTGCCCCTGACCTCCGCTGGGCCTGGTGTCCCGGCAGGCTTCTTCCCCGGCCATCGGTGGCCTGCTCTGTGGTCTCCAGGCCACGCAGGGGCCGGGCTCAGATGAGCAGCAGGACTGGGGTGGGGCCCCTGGAACACCTGGCCATGGTTGGGGGCGTGGGGGGAAGAGCCTGCCTGGGGCGCAGCCAGAGACCCAGCCCTGACCACTACGGGGCCTCAGGAGGGGGTGGCCTGCGGCATGGTGCTGAGGGGTGGGGTGTCAGACCGCACTGGCGTGCTGTGGGCGTGGCACTGCTCTCGGACACCCCGCCTTGCTCGCGTGCCTGGCTGTCCTCAGACCTGTGGCCCAGCGCTGCTAAACCATGAGCCTGGGCTGTGGGTGGACGCCCACCGGGGAGCACCCCAGACGGGCCCGGGGGTGGGGGGGACCGTGGGAGCTCAGCCAGAGAGGGCCCAGGAGGCCCGGACACTGGCGTCTGCGGAGCCACGGGCATTGGTCCGGTGTGGCCAGTGGGCTTTGCAGGAGCCCCCGCGCCCCACACGGCCCCTCCATGACCCTGTCTTGCCCCGCAGGCCTGGATGTGCGTGTGTTCCTGCAGACCCTGCAGACGCTGTGGTCCTCCCGGGAGCTGCGGCAGGTGAGCACGGGGCTGCGGGTGCCTGGCCGCCGGCCTCCGCGGGCCACTTGCTGCGGTGACCTGCACTCCGAGGCCTGGAGCAGAGGGAGGGGCAGCCACCGGCTTCCGCCCAGAACAGCTGCCTCTCCCAGGCTCGGTGGCCGGACAGCTTTCGTAGCCATCAGGGGCCATGGGCGTCCGGCAGGAAGAGGGGGCCCTGGCAGGGTCCTCCAGCAGCTGCGCCCCAGGTCATCCCCGTCATGGCACCGCCCCAGGCTGGCGGGGGCACTGCTACCGCCTGGTGTGGGCTGCCTGCCCGGCCCTCTGCTCCCCGAGGCAGCCGCTGAGCGAGGTGGCCCTGGTGCCAGGGAGGATGCAGAAGTCGGTGCTGTCAGGACACAAGCCCCTGAGCAGCGGCAGGCAGAGGTCTGGGTGCCACCCCACCCCCGTGCACCCTGCAGCGGGTGCCCAGGTGTCCCAGGCAGGGCTGCCTCCCAGCCTGCTCCCTCCAGCGGCCACCCGGCTGCCTGGTGCAGGGGGACCCCAGGCTCCCGGGCTGTCACTCCGCCTGTGCCGAGGGCCAGGCCTGGGCCCCCAAGACCTGAGCCAGCGGGGCCGCCCCTCCCTCTCCCGTGTGCAGGTCCCGGCGGCGGCCTGCTGGCTGTCAGTGGAGAAACTTGACATTTTCACAAAAGCCAGAAACTTTCTGATTTTTAAGTCTTTGTGTCCCTCAGCTCTGAGGTTAGGGGCAGGGGATGTGGCCACGTTGCTGCGGTGAATGGGGTGAGCAGGTTTCGGGGTGTCTGAGGTCAGCCCATGGCTTCTGTGAGCCTTTATGTCTGGTGCCCGGTGCCCGCGGGGGGTGGGAGTGCGTCCCTGTCCCCCGGCCCCCGGCCCGTGCTGCAGACAGCTGGGCTGCGTGCGTGTGCGGACACGGTTCTGCCTGGTGGGCAGAAATGACCTCCGCAAGGACCGAACCTTAGCGGCCGAGGCCCATTCAGGACCATCCCTGGTTTTCTTTCCCCGTGAAGTTTCCGTTTCTTCCCCGAGGCCTCACATGGAACCGTGTGGTGCCAGTGCAGGGGGCCCGGCGCCCTGGGAGTGCAGGTCAGCTCGGACTCTCGGTGGTCCGGGCACTGGTTCCCGCCCATCTTTCTGTCTCCGTTGCTGTCACTGGGGGTCCTCACCCCGTCATCCCCCGGCCTCCACCGCAGCGTCTCCTTGGGTGCGGGTGACACTGGCGGGGCCTGTCCTGAACGTACCGAGCCAACGTCCACGTAATTGAACCCGTTTGCTCAGCCGATGCATTCGGGACAGACCTCGTTCCGCCCCAAAAACCGGGGTCCGCGCTCCTCCCGGCCGTGAAGGTTCTGTCTGTGGGTTGACGTGTGGTGGGCAGGAGGCGTGTTCCACGCGGGCCCGTGTGAACGTTCCAGGGCTGTTCCCGGCCCTCAGCGCCCGCCGGGTCGGCCGTGTGGGACCCTCACCACCTCCACGCGGCCTCACCCTCCAGAGCTGGTCGGGGGCTCAGGCCGGTGCCACGCTGCCCACTGTCCAAGCTCAGACACCCGCGGAGCCAGGGTGGAGGGGCGGCGTGCAGGCCTCCCCTCGGAGCGTGCGGTGCAGGGACAGGGCAGGGTCTCGGCCCAGGAGGCGCCGTGGCGGCCGGGGGGCTGCCTGGTGGTCGCTGCTCCACCTCCGACAGACTCACCCCCATGTCGCTGTCCGGGGCAGGGCCAGTGGGCCGTCCTAGTGACCAAGGGTTTGTGTCTCCGCAGCTCAACCAGGAAGCCTGGCGGGGATTCGCTGTCCTGGAGGACCCGAGGGCTGGCCTCCTGGACCTGCTGGAGGGCAGCAGGGCCTGGCAGCGGAAGGGCCCCACCCTGGAGGCCTGGGTCACCCATGAGCTGAACCGCTGGCTGCAGGCTCAGCCTCCCCCGGAAACCCCCCAGGTGAGCCCCACGCTCAGGCCCGCTGGCCATGTTCCGAAGATCGGCGTTCCCGCCCCACCCTCCCGCCCCAACTCCGTGGGCTCCGTGTTCCGCTGATGGGGTCGCCCGCTGTGGTGGGGGCTGGGCGCCCCTTGCACTGAGGCCAGGGGGGCTTGACCCCAGCCTCATGACGGCCACACGTGTCCCTCACCGGTGTCCCCTGCCCTCCGGGCCGTCCCTGCCCAGCTGCGAGCCCCTGACCACAGGCCCCCGCTGCCTGCTGAGGCCGGGTCTTGGCACCTCCAGAGCAGCCCAGCGTGGGAGCAGCTGCAGGCCCGTGCGGTCAGGGTCCTGGCGGGGAGCCCCCCCAGTCTCCTGGAGCCGCTGGTCAGCATCTTCCAGCTGCAGGACGCCGAACGGAGCACCCTGCTGGGCCACGTCCACCGGCTCCACCGGGAGGGCAAGTTCAAGGAGGTGAGTGTGAGCTGCGCCCCACCCGCCGGGCTCCGTGGAGGGGGCGGTGGGAGCCACGCCTGAGGGCCCTGGTGCTACGTCTGCCGCCTCCCCCGACCCGCCAGGGAGCCAAGGGGCCTCCTCCGGGTGGCCTTCCCTCCTCTGCGTGTACACGGACCAGCCCAGCCAGCGGGGACGAGGCTGTGAGGGCCCTGCGGGCTCCCAATGTCACCCCCGCTGTCTCAAGGCTCCGGCAGGACCCGGTGCCCCGACCCCAGCAGCCGCGGGCCAGCCCCTCTGCACGGCGCCCGCATTTTTGGGGAAGTTCCGTGGGGAGCGCAGAGCTGGCAGCCTGGGGCAGTGAGAGGCACCTGTGGGTGCCCTGCGCTTGGGTGCCCGAGAGAAGGGTCACTGCGCCCCCTTTGGCGGGGGAGGCACATCACACGAGGCGACAGTGAGATGGAGGTGGAGCAGCTGAGGGTCCCCGGGTAAGAACTGGGGCTCCGCTGTCTCAGGGACCGTCCTCCCTGCAGCCCCGAAAAGTCCGAGAGGAAGGTGGCACCGTGAATCAGGGTTCAGGCGCCGGGGAGTCCCAAGGCTTCTCCGTGTGGGGACGTGTGGCCCCAGCGTGGGGGTGCGGGTGGGGCTCGCGCGGAGGGAGCATCGGGCCCCAGGATCTGAGGCTCAGTCGTGCTCGCCACACCCATGGGCTCCTGGGGCCGAGAGGGGCTGGACCCGGAACGGAGCTCTGAGGGGCCGGCCGGGCACCCTGGCCCGAGAGGCGTGTCATTGGAACTGAGGCTCGGGGGGCGTGGGGGCCCCGTGTGGGCATCATCGCCTGTCGCCCGGCCGGCCGGGCTCTCACGTGCTGGCGAGTGGTGCTGGCCACGTGGGGACAGTGTGGGGCCAGGCCCCTGCTCCCGGGCGAGAGGCCGTTCTCCAGGGACTGAATGGGTGGCTGTGCCCGCGAAGAATGCAGGACGCAGAGGCCGGCTAGTGTTTCACCATCTTCTGTTACACCCGAGCCTTTGAAAGAGCGTCTGGGCTGCTGAATGCGCCCCCCCCGCGCTCCGAGGCAGGAATCCCAACACAAAGGGGGCTCTTGTCCCGCAAGGCCCCTTCTGCGCAGAGGAGCCATTGTCCCGCGCCGGCCGCCCGGCAGGCGGTGTATGCTCCAGCGCCCGCGCCGCGCCGCATTCAGGCCTGCGCGGATCAGCAGGCCCCGGACCTAATGCGACTCGGTATTTCATGTCCAGGCGGCGGCTGGCTCTGGGCGGGATGAATGCCCGCTTTTGTCTACCGAGTTATTTTATTTACATTTTTTAAACAGCTTATCAAGGTAAAAGATCGCTTTGCTTTAAAGAAAGGGGGGTCCCTTGGCTCCGGGCCCAGCCGAGCGCAGAGGTGGAGGCAACCCCGCCCGGGGTCCCGGCCGCTGGAGCAGGCAGCCCAGGGGCTGGGGACACTTCCCACAGTCGCCGCCCCGACCCCTCCCGGTTTCCTTCGTCATTTTCCCCAAAAGCAGCAGCTCCAAGGCCGGTCCTGACCCAGCAACGGGGCAGCCCGGCATCTCATGGGCCGGAAGACCTGTAAGGTGCCAGGTGGGCCCAGCCATAGGCGATTTCCATGTTCAGGGTCTGCCCGCCCCGTACTGTGCCTGCTCCGGACCTGAGTCTGGGGCCAGCCAGAGACCTGGGACGCCCGTGGGACTAGGGACAGGCAGCCTGACCCACAGTCCTCTCAACGGAAGTTCAGGCTCAGAGGTGACCTGGCTGGATCAGAGAACCATGTGCACCCCGCACTCCCGGGCTGAGCCCCAAGATGGGGAGGGGGCAGGCCAGTGGGGCTTCCTGGAGGAGGTGGTCCTGCTGCCAGCTGTGCCCCACAGTCCCTGCAGCCACTCCTGATGGAACCGGTGCCCTTTCATGGCTGGGTGGGACTCCACTGGACTCCCCACAGACCCTGGTCCTGTGCCTTCCCCCAGCCCAACCTCCTGGTCACTGGGACTGGCACATGGTGAGGGCACCTCCCAAACTGTCTCTGGGGGGTCCACAGCCTTCCAGCCTCAGGCACGCCGGCCACACCCCTGCAGCATCCACACAGGCCGCCCAGCCTGGAGAGAGTACCCTGGCCCACTGGGAGCGCTGGCCAGGCCTGGCCAGAAACCTGGCTGCTCTGGGGGGACCAGGGAGGAGGGAAATCCCCTCTGAGAATGTCCGTGTGCGGCCAGCAGGGTCTGCATCTGCCACACAGGTGGCTCCAAGCACAGCCAGGCCCTCATGCCCCTCCCCGCAGCTGTGGTGCCCGGCACCCACCTCACGGAGGGGGCAGGGGCAGGGCAGGGGCAGGCAGCCCGGATGGGAGCAGCAGGTCCCAGGATGCCGCTGGCTCCTTGTGGGGAAGGGAGTCCCGGCAGGCAGAACTCCGGGGGCCTGGGGGCTGGAGAACATGGCAGAGGGGCCCTGTCCACCCTGACCAGCTGTGGCCCAGGCTGCCCTGACCTGGAGAGCTGCTGTGGCCTGAAGGGTGGTGAAGTCTTGTTGCCAAGGGGCCAGACCCCTAACATGCAGGCTTAGGGCCCCTCCCCACCTGTGGCCCCGTCCCCTCTCACCCCGTCTGGGTCACTGGCCCAGGCCTGGGTGGAAGGGTCACCCCTCCCCAGCCGTGGTCAGCCCCATGCCCCTTCCCCGGCCCTGGGCCCCAGGGGGGCTGGTGCAGGCCCAGCTGCTGGACCCCAGCCAGGCTGCGGAGGCGCTGGGTCGGCTCCGCACAGGGAAAGGCCCCTGCCCTGCACCCCGCCCCCCGAGATCCGGGCAGGAGGCCTGAGTGAGCTTTTCCCAGGCCGCTATTTTGGTCCCTTCTGTGAGCTGTGCAGGGTGGGTGGTTGTCCTGCCGGTTATTTTTGCTCATAACGGGAGCGCGATGTATGGAAATTATTAATAGCACGGCCTGCGCTACGTGCAGGCGCTCAGGGCCGGCCTGTCCTCCACCGAGGGCTTGGGGTCAGGGTCGGGCTCCATCCGCACCCGCTACCCCTCCCCCCCACCCAGGGCAGCTGCCCCTGGGTCCAGAGGCTCTTTCTGTGGGTCCTGGGGCAGCTCTGGGCTCCAGGGCCTGAGACGGGGGCTGCCACCCGCCCATCCGCACGCCCTGGTCAGGCCACCGGGCTCAGACCCCACGCAGGCCGCCACCCAGCCCGGGGGTGGGGGTTCTGCACCCCCCACGTGGAGCCTGGCTCTGCAGGGGCTCCTCTCCCAGGTCTTGAGCTTGAGTGGGCGGCCGCCGTGCCGGGGTGGCCCGGGCTCTGTGGGGCAGGTGGGAGCCCCGCGGTTGCCCGCACCCGGGCCCAGCGCAGCCCTCCTTTGTGTTTGCCAGGCTGTCATGCTGGGCACGGAGCTGCGGCTGCAGCCGGAGCTGGATGTGGAAAAGGTGAGTGTCTTTCTCATGGAAATGCTGGGTCCCAACTTGGCGGCCGCCCAGGTCTGTCAGGCGCTCCCAGCGCTGGGCCCTGGGCTCTGCTCCCACAGGGCATGGCGGGTACAGGAGGGAAAGGGTCCCTGTGACCACAGGACTGTGTGCCGGGGACCAGGAGGAGGTGAGGGAGGGGCCCGCGTGTGCCTCTGAGCAGTTGGCACGCTCTGCTCTTGGTGACAAGGGTAACCGCTCAAAGAGTTGCCTGGAGACCACCCAGCCGGCCATCTCTGCCCTGCAGTGGCCTGAGGGTGGCCAGAGGGGCGCCTGGGGTGGGGGTCCCCATAAGGACTGGCCTGGTGGGGGGTCCTCGTCCAGTCCAGTGTCCAGACAGCTCAGCCTGTGAGGCTGCATGTGGGGAGGGAAGGGAATGGGGGGCCCCCAGTTCTGGCAGGGGGCTGGCTGGCGCTTTCCAGGCCCAGTACCGCACCAGGGGCCCCTCGGGCTCCTTCGGGGCCAGCACAGCTCGGGGGTCTCGTGGGCATGTGCCGGGCCACGTGCTGGTGCACCATCTTGCCCACGGCGAGGCGTTTCTGGGCCACTAGGACCAGTGCCGCTGGTTGGTCTCCGCGCTGCCCCTCAGCTCAGTGCAGGTAGGAGCAGACTGAGCTTCTCCAGGAGCCGGCACCAGCGGGGCCGCAGCCCTCGGCTGGGGAGATGGGATGGCCGAGCTGCAGGACGAGGCCCGGGGCGCAGCAGGGCCTGTGGGTGCATACGTGTGTGTGAGGCGCAGGGCGCAGCAGGGCCTGTGGGTGCATACGTGTGTGTGAGGCCCGGGGCGCAGCAGGGCCTGTGGGTGCATACGTGTGTGTGAGGCGCAGGGCGCAGCAGGGCCTGTGGGTGCATACGTGTGTGAGAGGGGCCCGGGGCGCAGCAGGGCCTGTGGGTGCATACGTGTGTGTGAGAGGCACGGGTGCAGCAGGGCCTGTGGGTGCATACGTGTGTGTGAGGCGCGGGTGCAGGCCGGGGTGCATACGTGTGTGAGAGGCGCGGGTGCAGGCCAGGGTGCGTCCCCTCGCTGGGAACTGGGAGGGCGGATTCTTGGGGCTCAGCCACGCAGGCCCCTGGACTCGCAGGGAGCCAGACCAGAGCCGGCCGCTTCCTGCGCCGGAATGGCGGCGAGTCTGGCCACGTGACGGCTGTGGCTGTGGCCTGAGGGTCCCCTGCCCCGCAGATGAGCACCCCGCTGCTCCTCCAGGACAAGGGGAACCTCGTGGAGCGCTATGTGGCCGGCTTCCCGGACCTCCAGAGGAGGCTGCTGGCCCTCATGGACTCCTGGTGCCGGCCCGGCTTCGACATCAGACAGGTGGCCAGGTAAGCGCGCGGCCCCGGTGCACAGGGGCCAGGACCGCAGCGACGGGGTGGGAGAGTTCACGGGGCCGCCTGCCTGTCCCTCCATCACTGCTGTCCCTCCTTCCCGCTCCAGCCTGGGGAGCACCTGCCGTGTGTCCATGACAGCAGGGAAGGCTGCCGCAGGTCGGAGCACATGTGTGTGCACAGGGGTACACGCGTGTGTGCCGGACGGGAGGTGGTCACGGGGTTAGGGCACAGGAATGGGTCTGGGGAAGAGCCTCCTGTCACGTGTGGCCCCTGTGCACGTGGCCCTGCAGGAGCCGAGCTGGCGCCCTGGGAGCTGGCGCCCCACCCCTGCCGGCCAGGTCGTCACCCTCTGGGTTTGCTCCCTCTTCCCTGCTGCCCCCCAGGGTGGTGGTGACGTCACACGCTACAGACAGACACGCGGGCAGAGCAAACCTGTGAAGCCAGGGTGGGCCGGGCCCTCATTGCAAAGGGGAGGCACGGATGGGGAGTGGGATTCACTGTGGGTATTGGTTTAGATTAATTAATTTAACTTTTCCTCCTCCTTCTGCGCTCTGGAAGGGCCTGGAGGCAATGATACCCCCAGCCCTGTGCCCAGACCTCGGCCTCCGCGGACAGGAGCCGGCCCTGGAGAGCAGGCTGAGAAGAGAGCCCCGAGGTGCAGCTTGAATCTTCGGAGAGTGGCCGGCGGCGGGAGAACCAGCTACAGGTCCTGCGGACGCTCAGTGGTCACCAGAGACCTGCCCAGGAGGGAATTGAGGTGGAAGAGACCAAGTTCTCGAAAAACAAAACTTACCAAAACTGATCCTGGAGAAAAATTGAACGTTTGAACGGTCCTATAGTTATTAAATAAACATGTTGTTTAACACCGGAGTGCAAAGAAAAGTTCGGACCCCCGTGGCTTCCCTGGGGAACTCGTTAAGACGTCCTGGGAGAGGCAGGTCCAAGCTTGCAGAGAACATGGGAAGGCCACCTGCGAACTCACCTTTCCAGCTGAACCTGGAGCCCCACACCTGGAAAGGACATCGGGAACAAGGGCAGTGGAAGCCTGGTACATCTTATGAACGTAGATCCAGAAATACCAAATAAAATACTAGCCATCAAATCAGCTGACGTAAAATCAAGAAAGTGAGCAAAACAGTTTGGGCGGAAGAAAACATCTGCCAGGTAAAGCTGATGAAGGCTGTTATCCAGAATACACAACGTTCTTAAAACTCAGCAATAAAACGTTCTTTTAAAACAAGCGGAGCCCTCCCGGAGGAAGACGCACACAGAGACCCTGCGTTGTCCGCGGAGTGAGGGTCAGAACAACGTCTGAGAGGGAGGCCCAGTCAGGGCAGGGGCAGCACCAGGCACCGGGGAGCCGGGGCCGCATGTCCCTACACGTGTCCAGGTCCACAGAACACACGCCACCAAGCGTGACCCTGACCCTGACGGTGAGCTCAGCTGGTGACGACGGGTCACGTGTCGCAAACGGACCCTTGGGAGGGGCGTTGAGGGCCGGGGGGGACCTCTGGGGAACCCTGTGCTTTCTGCTCGATTCAGCAGTGAACCCTCACCTGCTCTGAAAACAAAGTAAAAGCCGTTTCTTTAAAAGTTCATGCACCGTGATCAAGTGGAATTTATGTCAGGACTGCAAGGTGGACTGACGATTCCAAAGTCACTTGTAATTCACCCCTTTAACAGGTTAGGGAACAAAACCATAGGAGCATCCCCACAAAGGTAGCGGGGAAACTGGGAGGTTCACAGTCTGCCCGTGACAAAAGTCCTGAGCCAACTGCAGCTACCAGGAGACCTTGAGACCACGATCAAGGGCTTGTTCCTACTGTTCTAGACCCGTTGCATTTCTGCGAGTTTTACAAGCAGTTGATGAATTTCACCCCTCAAACTGCCTCTGAGGGGGGAGAGCACAGCTGGGACTCGGGGCCTCCGCCCCCAGCTGAAGGACACGTGCAAACAGCGTGGGAGCCGAAACAGAGCGGAGGCCCTGCGTCCAGGGAGCGCCAGCGCCGAGAAGCCGGACAGGACGCGCGGGTCAGCGGTGCTGGGCGGCCGGCGAGGGGCAAGGTGAAACCCTGGGCAGGCAAATGTGAAGAGAGCTGCCAAAAACAGTACAGAGCTATGACCAGGAGAAGCAAACTCGGACAGACGATGGGAACACCAGGGACTCTTCCCTGAAGGCCACACCCGAGAGGCAGGAACCCCAGAAGGGAGGAGGCTTTGGGGAGAGGACGTCAGCAAGGAGCCGGGGCAGCGCCCCCCGGGCGGGCGGGACGGGGGCCAGGCTGAGGGCCGTGGGAGCTGGCGGGGAGCGGACAGAGAGACCCTCAAACCCCCGAAAGAGCGGGAGCCGGACTGGGCTCTGGGGGTGGTGCCGCCCGGTGCTGGGGACTCCTGCCCCGTCCCACTCAGTGGTCGCGGAGCCAGAGACAGGCCTGGGGCCCGACCAGCTCCAGAAACGGGCCGCGGCCGGACCTCGGCACTTCTGCCGTTTGCAGCCTGGACGGGAGAGGGTGCGGCCACCCCAGACCGCAGAGGCCAGGGGCCGGGGAGCAGCCCGCAGCCGAGGGCAGGGGTCTGTGCGCCTGCGCTGGCCCCCAGGACAGGACTGAGGGAGCAACGAACCTGGACAGACGGCAGTGACCCCTCGGGCTGACGCTCGCCGCCACGTGGCCACGGTGCTGTCACCAGCGGGTGCGGGCTGCCCACCTGGAACTGGACGAGCGAGAGTCGTGCAGGCGCTCGTGCTGGGCAGGGTGCGGACACGCCGCCCTCTCCGTGAGCCCCGTGGGACGGCTGGACGTGAAAGCTGTGCGTGTCCCCCGGCCGGCGTGGCGCAGGGGCCGGCAGCGTCCGGGGAACTGGGAAGCCAGCCCCCCGTTGGAGTCCCCGTCAGGGCCCAGGTTGCATGTCCCTCCCTCCCTTCTCTGTCTGAAATCAAATAAATAGAATCTTTCTGTCTTTCTTGTTATTAAACCGCGTGTTTGATGGACAGGAAGCCTTAAAGGTACTGACAGCGGGGCTGGGCCGAGCTGTGTCTCTCTCGTGCAGACGGCTGCCGCAGGCGACCCCCCTGAGGCTGGAGAAGCTGAGCCCCCGCCTGCTGGCTCGGCAGGTCCTGCGCCTGCTGGAGCGCTTCCGCCTGGACCCAGGTGAGCGGGGCCGTGGTTCAGGGGCTGGTGCCGCCCGCGGATCAGGGGCTGGTGCTGCCCGTGGTTCAGGGGCTGGTGCTGCCCGCGGTTCAGGCCACGGGGACCGGGAGCCCCGTGTCACCCTTCTGGCTTCTGCCTGCCCCACCTCGGCTCTGGGGCCTGGTCAGGTGGCAGGAGGGGGGCCGGTGAGCCCTCTGCCCACCTGCGCGACTCCTGGGTGAGAACCCCCGGCCTCCCCCCCGGCTGCTCCCTCTCCCCACCGTGGTCAAGGGCACCCTTGTCTCCCACTCATTTCAAAGGCCACGTCTTACTGACGGTGTCCTGTAGCTTCACCTCGTCTATCAGGCTGGAAACCCTCGTCCGTCCCTCGTGGAGACAGTTGGCCGGGGACGAACGTGGCGTTTCCTCAGCTACTCTTTCTGCATCTCCTGGGATGACGCGTTCTCTCCTGTGTGGTCCCTGGCCTGGCCGCCTCATGACCTGCCCGCCCTGCGCTGTGAGACCAGGCTGATCGCCGGCTCCTCCGGGGCTGAGGGACCTGCCTCTGCGTCCGCGCCGACTTCCCTGAGTCCGACGGGGTGTCCGAGGCTGAACCTCTGGGAGGGACGTGGGCAGCAACCCCTTTGCTCCGAAACTCGGGCTCCTTCTTCCTTCACCGGTGGTAGAAATGGCCCGTGAGCCCGATTCCTCCGTGTGGAAGCGAGACCGGCCGGGCCCTGGTGTTTGGGGGTGTCTGTTTCGCTCACGGTCCCACTCTCACCACCATTAAGGTGCTGGCAAAGCCCCCAGGTGGCTTTTCAGGCATCGGTGGCGGGTCACCCTGGAGCCCAGCTGCCCGGCCCTTTCTTGTTCTGTTTTCGTTTCCCTTGGTCAATCCCGCCTGAAGTTTCAGCTTTGCCACAGAACTAGCGTCTGGCATTCTCCCCACGTGTCTGAGATGTGACTGACGCGTGGAGTTATGTTGGTTTGAGGGAGTAACGGGGGGCCCCGGCACCCACGAGGTTATCTTCGGGAGGGGGCCCCCTGAGCTCAGGCCTCCCCCACAGGTGAGCGGCGAGGAGCCCACCTGCATCCGCGCGCCAGCTGGCGGCTTCCGTGACGGTTTGTAAGACTCTCCCAGCGCGTTTGCCCCTCACGGTGGGCGACTTACAGTGTGTGCACCTGCCCACCCGGCTGAGAGCTCAGCCACGTTCCACCCAAAGCAGCATGACCGCAGGCCCACCCTCCCTGGTCACCGGAGCTCACCCTGGGCGACCTTGTTTGTGTCCCCGGTGACAAAGTCCTCAGAGGGAAATGTTTTACCCATGCGAAGAGGCAAAACGAAAAATGCAGAAGCATGCAAACCCAAAGGTCGCAGGTTCGATTCCCAGCCAGGGCACATAACCAGGTTGCAAACCAGGTCTCCAGTCAGGTCTGTGGCTGGAGGCAGGTGAAGAACAACCATACATTAATGTCTCTCTCCTTCTCTGCCTCTCTCCCTTCCCCTCTTTCTAAAAATAATGAAATAAAATCTTTAAAAAAAAAAAATGCAGAAGCACTAACGACTGTTTTGAGTTGCAGGGAAAAACATCTCGATAGGTGGTAAGGACTTGAGAGGTGACTGAAGTTTAACCGTGGAAGAGTAAATGCACAACTTTTTAAAAAGATTTTATTCGTCACTTTTAGAGAGAGGGGCGGGAGGGAGGCAAAGAGGGAGACAGACATCCATGTGTGTCTTTCACCTGCCTCAGCTGGGGCCCTGGCTGGAGACCTGGTCATGTGCCCTGGCTGGGGATCGAACCAGCGACCTTTGGGTTCGCAGGCCGGCGCCTTATCCGCTGTGCCACCAGCCAGGGCTAAATAAGTATAAACCATTTTTTATAAATAAATTCCAGGTTTTGTGGGTCCCGCCCCCCCCCACCGCACAGACAATGATTCGATATTTGTGTCCATGGCGAAATGGCCTCCGTCCATCACCTAGTTACAAGTTTCTTCTTGGGATGGAGACTTGTGCCGTCTGTGTGATGCGGTGCGTTACCTCCACCGCAGTCATTTCTCTTCTAACCGAAGTGTGTGCCTTTCCACCACCTGCACCCGGTTCCCGCCCCGACCCCTGCCTAGGCAACCTGCCATCTCTGCTCTGTGCGTTCGGGGTTTTGGGTTCCCACCTCGTGCACGAAGGCTTCACGCCCCATCCGTGTTGTCGCAACGGTAGGATCGTTCTTACCGCTGTGCACACGGGCCACACCTTCCACGTCCGCCCGCCCGGGGTGGACCCCGCGTGGCCTCGAGTCTTGACCACTGCGAACAATGCAGCCACGAGCATGGGGTACAGACGTCCCTCTGAGAGTCTGATTCGATTTCTTCTTCCAAATAAATACCCGGACGAGGGATTGCTGCATCATCACGTAGTTCTGCTCTTAATGTTTTTGAGGACCCCGCCGTCCTGTTTCCACGGTGGCTGCACCCATTTACATACATTTCCACAGCGGCCGCCCCGCTCCCGCTCCGGGCACTGTCTCCCGTCCTCCGATGGTGGTCGTTTTACAGGGGGGGAGGTGTGTCTTGTGGCCTCCACCTGCCTTGGAGAGTCGTTCTTCTTCCTTCTCCAGCTGCTTCAAGGGTCTTCGGCCTCCCTTGGGGCTTTGCGGTTTCTCTGTACAGGGGCCAGTTAAGGACGCCCTTACTTACCTGGCTCCGGCGGCTCCGACGTTGGGTGGGGGCCCCGGAGGCTGAGGCCACCACGGGGAGTGGGGGCTGCAGGCCGTGGGGGCCGGCAGAGCTGGCCTGAGCCCACCCTCTCTTCCAGCGCTGTGTCCCAACGCGGCCGCCCAGCGAAACCTGGCCGCCCTGCAGCACCTGTGCTACGTGCGGTTTGTGGAGGTACGTGGGGCCTGGGCCTGGGCCTTGGCAGAGGGGTGCACGGGCGCTGCTCCGCGCTCCCCGGACGGCCGCTGGACACAGGGCGCCTGCTGTCCCTTTGCAGAGAAGCCTGTCTCAGGAGACCTGGGCCGACCACGTGCGGGTGAGTGTGGCCTGGGGGCAGGGGCCCCCGACACAGCATGTGCATGTGTGGGTACACTCCGGTGCAGCAGGCGTGCGGTCCACGGACCCCCGCAGCGTGGCGAGGAAGGGTCAGAGAAAGGACCCTCCTCCTGCTCCCAGCAGAGATGCCACCTCAGCAGCCTTGTGGCCAAGCTGGAGGCAGGGCTGCCCCTGACCCTGGGGTCACTGCGGGTGCCGGGGTGAAGGGGCTGGGGAGGAGGGTGGGTCTGTGGGGACCGGTTCTGCGCACACAAGGGCTGGTGCCTGGCGTCCCTCACCGCCCTCTGGGCGGCCAGCACACGGTCTGTTGTCCTGACTGGCCGCCCGGCAGACTGTCCAGCGGGGGGCAGTGCTGAGCTGCCCCTGAAGCCACCGTTGGGGTGAGTCATGAGGGAGGAACACGGACCCCAGGGCAAGGCCCGGAAGGCGGGTCCCCCCTGGGTGCCAAGGCCGAGCTGCCGGAAGGGCAGCGGACATCCTGAAGAATGTGGAGGGTTTCCACATATTGTCGTCCACGTGGGAACCTGCGGCTGCTGGGGACAGAGCCGTCTGGGGAGGTGGCCCCGCCCGCAGGCAGCAAACAGGGCCTCCCCAGGGGCCCCAGGACCTCAGAGGCTGGAGGGGGCGAGGGAAGGGGGAGGGGGAGGGCCTCCACCTCCTGGACCCCAGGACTGGGCTGAGACCCTCAGCTGGGACCCACTGACTCGGGTTCCGGGCGAGGAGAGGCTGCCAGGCTGTCACTGGTGAGGGGCCGTCGGCAGACAGGACAGCGGCCCTGTGACGGCCCCACCGTCCCTCCTGTCCGAGGGCTGCCCCTCTGTCCACTCTGGATTGTGGGTTCGGGGGTGCAGCATGACCCTCCCCTGAGCACTATGGCCAACGGAGGGCAGGGCAGCCCAGGACCCGGGGCCGCCCAGCCTGGAGGGGGAGGGGAGGGGGCCCACCAGGTTCCCGCAGCCCGAGAGGAGGGGCTGCTGGCCGGCCCTGGGGTGGGGTGGGACCTGGGCCCGGGGAGGGGGGCTGCGGCAGACGGCGGCGCAGGGGACGGTCACTGGGCTATGGGTGCAGAGGCAGCAATGGCTGGGGACGGTGGCCCTCCACCCTGCACATCTCGGTCATGGGAGCCACTCCAGGCCTTCGGGGGGCTGGTAGCCCCTCCTCCCGAAGGCTGAGCCGGGTCTCCAGGGTGGGGTCTGGGTCTGGGGGCTGCAGGACCCTGGGTCCCGGGCCCACAAGCACCAGGCAACACAACCCACGTCCGGCCCGTCCCCAGGGCCTGCTGGGGCCCAGCGAGTGGCTCCGGGAGCAGCTGCTGCAGCTGCTGGCCTGTCACTGCCACGTGGCCGCGGTCGCCCGCTGCGCGCTGGACCTGTCCCTGCCCGAGGAGCGGCTGCCGGCCCCGGTGGCCACAGAGCTCAGGCAGCTCAGGCTCCAGGGCAGGTGAGCACCCCGGGCTCTGGCTGAGGGGCAGGCCCTTGGGCAGTGGCTCCAGGAGTTGTGAACACCAGTGGCTTGTAAACGAGAAACAGAAAACCAGGGATGGGGGCACACCCGTCCCGAGCCGTGGGGCACAGAGCAGCCCCGCCCCCGGTCCCCAGGGGCCTATAGTCCCGGAGGCAGAGGTGCGGGGGGAGGACCAGCGGGCAGTCCCTGCCCAGCCAGGCCAGGGTGGCTGGGGGCCACCAGGGACACCAGGTGTCACAGCCTCACGCCTCCCAGGGCAGCCGAGGTGCCTTCCGAGGACACGAAGGACCATTTCTACCAGCTGCCCATCGCCCGCGAGGACATCCACGTTCTGGCCTCGTGGGAGGACCTGTCCAGGCACGAGGAGGAGCTCCTGCAGGTGGGCTGAGGCCCGGGACTCCGTCCAGCTGTCCGTCCTCCCTGGCCCCTGGGCGCCCGTGCAGCAGGCCATGCGCATGGCCAGTGTCGGGCGTGGCCCCGTCTGTGTGGCGCGAGCAGCCGCCCGGCTCATGTGGGGGCTCGCGGGGTGGTCCGGCCGTCCCAACAGCGGTGCCTCACTGGCCAGGTGCCGAGTGAGGGCTGGGTGGGCTGTGTCCTTTGCGTGCCCGGCTCCACCCACTGGCGCTGGCCTCTGTCAGCAGCAGGGCCGGGCGGTCGGCCTGGACCTGGAGTGGAGGCCTTCCTTCAGCGCAGGGGACCGGCCCCGAGCGTCACTCCTGCAGGTGGCCACGGAGGGCCGCGTGTTCCTGCTGGACCTGCCTGCGCTCTCCCAGCCGGCGGGCGGGCCCGCGTCCCAGGCCTTGTCCCAGACGCTGTCCCGGCTGCTGTCAGACCCATCCATCACCAAGCTGGGTGGGTACAGCCCGCCAAGCAACCTCTGCCGCCCGGGGCGGCCTGGGAAGCCAGGGCCCCTCCTTCTGTGCCCACCAGTCACCCAGCGGCCCCTGACCATAGGTTACGGGATGGCCGGGGACCTGAAGGGCCTGGAGGCCTCCTGCCCCACCCTGGTCCCTGTGCAGAAGCTACTGCGGGGCAGCGTGGACCTGCTGCAGGTGCACAAGCAGGTGAGCACGGCAGGGCAGCTGGGGCCACAGGCTGTGGAGGTGGGGACCCCATGGCCGTCCTGGTCGCCGCCCTGCGCCCAGA
This sequence comes from Noctilio leporinus, assembly GCA_004026585.1. Lineage (NCBI taxonomy): Eukaryota > Metazoa > Chordata > Mammalia > Chiroptera > Noctilionidae > Noctilio > Noctilio leporinus. The sequence continues at coordinate 203,766 of PVIW01001998.1, read as the reverse complement.
GCACGAGTGACAGTGACCAGCCGCACGGCAGGGGGGCGGCATCGCTGCGAGGCCATGGCTTCCCGGAACAGCGGCTCTGGGCTGTTCTCAGGGGCTCTCCGCGTGAACCCGAGGGGTGAAGATGCCAGGCGGCCCCAGAGCTGACTGGTGGGTGGTGACCATGGCCCTGAGGCCCCCGCACGGCCGGCCTCGGCCACCCTTGCTCCTCTGTCCCTGCACCGGCCGCCAGGGCGCACAGGGCCTTCGCGGAGCCCCGAGCGTGGCAGCAGGGGCGCGGTTGGTGGCTGTCGCCCCAGCCGGCCTCACCCCGAGTGCTCCGTCTCGCAGATGCGGGTGGCCTCCAAGCCTGCTCCAGGTGCGGACGGGGCCAGGGCGCCACGGGGCCTCAGTCTCCTGGTGCAGCAGGTGCTGGGAAAGCCCCTGGACAAGACGCAGCAGCTCTCCAACTGGGACCGGCGGCCCCTGGCTGAGGGGCAGCTGCTGTACGCAGGTGCGTCCCCTGCCAGCCCCCGAGCCTCCCTCTTCCCGCCCCCGGCCCCGGCGGGAGGCTGAGGCTGACCCCTGTCCATCCAGCTGCTGACGCCTACTGCCTGCTGGAGGTGTACCAGGCGCTGCGCAGAGAGCCTGCCCGCTTCCACCTCTCCGGGGACCTGGCCGCCAGCCCAAGGCGGGGGCGCAGGGAGGCACCAGGGGCTTGGGAGCCGCTCCACCGGAAGGAGGCCTCGGCCCCGCCCCAGCAGGTGACTGGAGCCCTTGGGGTCCCTTCGTAGGGTTCTCGGGAAGCAGGACCACTGTGCATAATACAGGGACCGGGTGGGGGCTGGGCCCCTCCCCCCACAGAGAAAGACGTGGGCGCAGGCAGCGCCCCTCCTGACGCTGGGCCTGGCAGGCTCCCCACCCCGAGTCCAGGGCAGCCTCCGCTCTCTGCCTGTGTCCCCAGAACTCTGACCCCACTGCAGGGTACCTGAGACCCCTAGGAAATAAGCAGGCTCCTTTTGGGGTCCTGGGTGAATGATCCTGCAGCACGTTGCCTGTTTTCTGCACTGAGCACGTGCTGCTCAGGATTCTCTTCATAAGGCCCTGAAGGGAAGAGCCCCCGTACGGCCCTGGAGCCCCCACGCCCCACACCCGGGGCGGGCGGAGGGCGGCTCTGAGCGGCTGTGTTGCAGGTGCCGGCGGCCCCCACGGTCCCTGCCAGGGCCTTCCGCGTGGTGTGTGACAGCATGCTGCAGGGGCTGGCGCGCAGACTCCGCTGCCTGGGCGCAGACGTGCGCGTGCTGGGCGCCGGCGAGGACCACCGCCAGGTGGCCGAGGTGAGGCTTCGTCTTCCGTGCCTTTTCTGAGACCTACGAGTGGACGTACCTACGAACGTTCACAAGAAGCTGCTGCGGGAGAGGAGCGGGGCCTCCCGGTGCAGCCCCACCCTGCACCCGGGCAGAGCGGACATGCCAGTGACTCGGGTGCCACCCTGGGTCTGCCCACTGCGGCCACATCCTGAGGGGACTGACACTGCGCACAGGCTGGTCTGCGGCCACGTCTGGGACCCCGGCTGGTTGACAGCCCCCCTGCACACAGACGCAAATTCCCCAGACCGCCCGCCTGGGTGCTACGTCTGCGGTCCTGCTGGGTGGGTCCCTCTGGGAGGCTGTAGCCAGGGCCACGGGTATGTCACCGAGGGGGTAGGGGTCCCACCCTCGTGGTGGATCCCGGCCTGCGCGAGGCAAGGCGCTAGGTCCTTCCGTGTCACCAACACTGAAGCAGTTCGGGGACCCTCAGGCTCCTGGTGCCTCTCTGTCCGACCGGCCACCTTCCTCCTAGGAGGTTCGGGAATGGCCGGGGCGCTTGGCCCTGCACCTGCCGGTTCAGGGGTCCCTTGGAGGGTCCCCTGCCCGGTCCCAGCTGTTGAATCATCCGCCGTGTGAAGCCCCGGCAGGTCGGTGGTGAGGGTTCACGCCAGCAGCCTCGCGTTCTGAGTGGCGCCACTAGGCCTCTGTTCTAGCAGCTTCTCTCCAGAAACCCTGCCAGAGTCTCCGAGGGTCTGCATTCCCGGCTGTCAGTTCTGCGGGTTCTCTCGGGCAGGGGGGCCCACAGACGAGACAGTCCTAGTCCGTCCCGCCCGATGCTACGGTTTCCGTGTCTCCCTTCTGCTGCGCTCGGCTGTCAGGGACACTTGCGCCAGCCGTGGAGGCGGCCGGCCTGGCTGAGAGGGAACCGGCCGACACCAAGTCCTGCAGGTCCCCCCGTCCCGAGACCCCACGAGGGCTGCACATGCTCAAGCAGGGAAAGTGGACCCACCACACGCTCCGTGGAGGGCTGTCCCCTCCCCCGAGGGCGCAGGACGGACCCCGTTAGGGACGTGGCTTTGGAACTCCGCTGCCCTTCCTGCTTTGCCGCTTGGGGATGTGGTCCCTGTTTGGGGGCTCAGATCCGCCTCTGGAGCACGTCCGAGGGGGATCTTTTCTTTCCCATCACCTCCTCTGCTGGCCTGATGCCAACGGGGGGCTCTCCTCCCACCCCCATGGCTTTGAGGGGCACGTGGGCTGCCTCCTCCAGGGCTGGCTGACCTCCCGCAGGGCGTCCTGGGCCTGGGGCTTCCTCCAGGGGTCCTGGTGCGGCTGGTTGGGTCGCAGGGCCGCTCAGGGGCTGCGCCCTCCTGGTCGCTGGGGCAGCGGCACCTTTTTCTGGGATGTGCCCGCCGGAGCTCAGACGGGGGTGGGCAGGGGGTCTGCGCCTGCCCTGAGCCTGCCTGCTTCTCCAGCTCAGGTCTCAGGAGTCTTTCCGCAGGAGGCGGCTGTGGTCCCGGTCATCCTTCCAACTCCTGTTCGGTCCCTATCTCGTTAATTTTTAGTCTTATCTTTATCGTTTCCTTCCTTTGCTTTTTTGGGGTTATTTCCAAGTGGAGCGCTTAGCCCTTTCATTTTCAGCCTTTTAAATTTTATGAGGTAAACATTCAAGACCATAAATTTCTCGAAGTTCTATTTTCGCTGCATTCCGTCCGTTCTGTTCTCAGAGGTGCTCTTCTTCTTCTTGTCGCTTAGTTCTAATCATTTTCAGTGTCTGTTCGAGTTACTTGTTGGAAGGGCGGTTTTTCGCTTCGGAACGCTTGGGATCTGGGAATATTTTAGCTGTCTTTTCAAATGCATTTCTAACCTAACTGGATCACAGGCGAGGAGTTTAGCCCCCATCTGCCAATCAGGTATTTGGGAAGGCGGACTCCGCAGCCTCGTGCCACCTCCACCCCCCCTGCCTCCCACACACGCCCAGTCAGCTCCCACCATCACAGCCTGACTCGCTCTCGTCTGACCCTTTCTGCCTGACTCTGTCCAAGACCAAGAGTTGTCTGTACAGGGGATGATACAGATGCACCAAATGTCGCGTGGTCATGTCAGTATTTGCTTTACCTGTTTTAAACTCACTAGTACGCACACAGTTTTTAGAATTCTTCTATCTTTCTGTAGAGTGAAATCCTGTACAGTGATGACGTGAACCCCCTTGGCTTTGGTAAAACCCTTTACCATGAAGTCTGTTTAAACTAACGTTGACCCCATTTTGCCAGCATTCCTGGATTCGTATTCTATATCATTTTCTCACCCTTTCCAACCTTTGGCCTTGTATGTTAGGTAGGTTTCTTAGAAACTGCTTCCAGCTGGATTTTTTTTAAAAAAATCTAGTCTGACAATCTTGGCTGATCAACTCGTCAATTTAGTCCATTTACGTTTTTTATGATCGCTGCTAGAACTTGGTTTTAGTTGCACGATCCTGATCTGTGCTTTCCCTTGTCTGCTCCTTTTCCCCTTTCTTACATTCGTGTAGCTTTTTCATCCCTGTTCTGTTTTTCTCCCTGTACTGGTCTGAAAGTCATACGTTCTTTTTCTTTTCTTTCAAGGGCGGCCCTAGAAATTTGAACATGTATGTTTGAGTTCACAGTGTCAGAAGGTAAATTTTATCCCGGGATCTTCGCTCAGTTTAGCTTCCTCACCACTTCCCATCGTACCGGCTATTGCTCCTTAACCCTGCAGAGCAGGCGTCCTGTTTGCTTTCCGTGTACGATGGCCGTCGCATTGGCACCGCAGGGCCACGCTCAGCCTGGCGGACTGCGCCCCGGAAGGAAGCCTCCTCCACTGTGACACATCCCCGTGCAGTGTCTGCCCTCCCATCGGGACCCTTCGCCCCAGGCATTTTCACCTCCTCTCGCTCCTGAAAGAGAACGTTGGCGGGTTTCCAACTGTCCTTTGACAGGACTTTGAAAGTGGCCCCCTGTCCTGAGGGGCCACTGTAGCTGTGGAGATTGTCACATGTCTGTCGCGTTTGCAGGGCTCAGCCGCGCTGGCTCTAGTCCCCTTGCACCTGGCCCTTTCCTTGTGCTGCAGCTCTGTTTGTTTTCCTTTTCTTTTTTTCCCATCACATAAGCATGTATCTGTTACCCCTAGAAATAATTGCTTGCTTTATTGCTTTTCTCCTTCCTTTCCTGTGGTAAAATGTACATAAGAAGATGTGTCGTTGTGACCATATTTGAATGTGTGACTCAGCGATATATAATTAACAGCCTTCACAATGCCATGTAACCGTCTCCAGAATGGTTTCGTCATCCTAGACAAAACCTCTGTCCCCAACCCCGGTAGCCAGTCCCCGTGTCCCCACGCGCTGGGCTCCTCTGAGCGCCTCATTCGAGGTGTTTCACAGAGCACGTGTCTTCAGAGCCCCTGCGTGCGTCCCAGGGCCCGACCGTTACAACGGAGCGAACTGCACGCCTGCGTGTGGTTTAGCTTTTAGCTCACGCCCCTGTGGGTGGACGCGCGGACTCTCCACCTCCGGCCGATGTGCACGATGCTGTCATGCTCCTAGGGGCACAGGTATCTGCGCGCGTTTCCACTCTCAAGCGTTCGGGGTAAATGCCTAGAAGCGGAACTGCTGGCTCATGTGGTTGTTCCGGAGGAACTGCCCCCGTTTCCACAGTGGCTGCACCGTGTGCCCCCAGCGGCCCCAGCATCCCCTCCTTGTCAACTTACTTCCCTTTTACAGACTTTATTCATTTTTAGAGAGAGGGGAAGGGAAGGAGACAGAGAGGGAGAGAAACATCGACGTGTGGTTGCCTCTCCCACGCCCCCAACCCGGGGCCTGGCCCACAACCCAGGCTGCGTCCCAACCGGGAGTTGAGGCAGCGACCTTTCCGTTTGCAGGACGATGCCCACCCCGGCCTGTGGACCTGATGCCCACCGTGGACCTGAGCCACGCCGGCCACGGCCCATGAGTGTTGTTATTATCGTTTTAATGAAAACCTTCGCAACGGGTGGCGTTGTATCATCACACTGTGGTTGGGCCGGGCATTTTCCTGGTGCCCAGTGGTGCCCAGCCTCCTTCCCTGCACTTGTTGGCCATTTGTGGGTCTTCTTTGGGGAAATGCCCAGTCTTTATTTTATTTTAATACATTTTATTATTTTTAGGGAGAGGGAGAGGGAGGGAGGAAGGAAGGGAGAGAAACATCCATGCGTGGTTGCCTTTTGCAGCTGGGGACCTGGCTGGAGACCTGGGTATGTGCCCTGGCTGGGAATTGAACCCGGGACCCTTGGGTTTGAAGGTTGGCACTCAGCCTACTGAGCTGTACCAGCCGGGGCGCCAAGTCTGTTGTCTGGTTCCTAAGAGGGTTATTTGCTTTCTGCTGTTTGAGCGTAGGGCTTTATAGTTTCTGGACGTTAATCACCAACCACATAGATCGTTTGCAAATATTTTGGTCCATCCTGTGGTTTTTGTTTTTGTTTTTTACTTTCTTGATCGTCTACGATGTTCTCAGTGCAAACGTTCTTCATGTCCCCTGAAGTGCGGCTTAGCTATTTCTAATGTTGTTGTTTTCGCCTTGGGTGCCGTCTCTGAGAAACCACCGCCAAACGCAGCACCGTGACGCTTCTAACAGCGTTAGAGCTTTAGCGCCTCCTGTGCCTGCGTTGGCCCCTCGGGTTCTCAGAGGCCACCCACCATTTGCAAGGAATCATGCCGGACGTGCCAGCACACCCGTGGCTGACGCTTCCGTCACCTCGTGGCACGAGGGAGCTTCCGTTGGCTCCTGAGTCCTTTTTGCGATGTGACACTTGGTGACTTGGGTGACGTCCCTGCGTTCTGGCACAAGCAGACGTCCTGGCTTCATCGTGTGCGTCTCCTGCCTTGGGCCTGGAGTTGGGTGTTTCTCCGCAAAGCTCTGGGGACCTTTAGCAAGAAACCTAGTTAGAAACCAGCCTGGGCGCAGGGTGCTCCTGGCAGCAGGGCTGCTTCTTGTGTCTTGGCCCCTGCAGTAGGCAGAGTGATGAAATACGGATATAAAACCTACGTTCGGATCTGGGGTGTATGGTGCAATCTTTTTAACCTTCATCCTTACCTCCTTCCCCTCGGCTGAAAATCCTCACACTCACCGTGTCAGCCCATCTTACGTCCCAGGTGACACAGGGACACCGCAGCGAGGCCCGTCGGGGCCGCCCGGGAAGTGGGGTCAGCGCGCCGGGCCCCGCGTCACTGGGACCCTTCTCACTTTGTGGTGCGCTTCTCTTAGCCCCTTTGGATTTTTAGAGATGGCATTTTAAATTTAATTGTGTTTGCAATTATGTAAAACGTTTGCATGATTCTAAGTCCGCGCCCGTAACCCGACGAAATGCCCAGGACCCCAGCTGCAGGATCCTGGGGCTGCGGGGGTCCCAGGCAAGGCGACCCTGGGGAAGCCCTGGAAGGTCGTGTGCCCCTCATGGTCGCTCTTGCCTCCCCCACAGGTCGCCAGGCGGGAGGGGAGGATCATCCTGACGTCGGGGCTGCCGTACCACCAGGTGAGGAACCCCCCATACCCAGCCCCCTGGCCACCCCCCACTCAGGCTCTGTGGGACTCACCAGCTGCACTGGCACCCTGGGTGGGCTCAGGGGAGGCGCCGGGGTGGGGGCCTGGGGAAGGGGGGCTGCCCAGGCGGCTCTGGGCTCAGCGCCACGTCTCTGCGCAGCTGCAGGCCCAGGTCCGGGCTGGACACTGCGTCTGGGTGGACTGTTCCCTCAAGGCCCAGCAGCAGGCGAAGGCTGTGCTCAGCCACTTCAACGTGCACGTCACCCACGCAGACGTCTTCAGCCGCTGCCAGGTGGGTCCCGCGTGCGGCCGGTCGGCCTTGGCCGCTGCGTAAGCCCCAGGGCTGCCAGGGAGCCGCCTCTGTGGCGGGCCACTTAGCACGTCCCTGACAGGTGGCTGCAGGGCGGAGACCGTGTGCCTTGGCCTTTCTGCCCATCGGAGCAGTCGCCACGGCCCCGTTGGGATCGGGGACACTGCAGCCTCTGCCAGGCGGGTGGCTGTGGTCGGAGAGCATCCATGAAGCCCCCAGGACTGGCCTCTGCGAGGTTCTGGCTGGTAAAGGAACCCCTTGAAGCCCTGTCTGGCTGTGTCGGGGGGTGAAGTTCCATTTTCCGAAGGCGACATCCACAGTTCAGAAGACTCCTGGGTCCTCGGTGGCATCCTGAAAGGTCCGGGTGAGGTCAAGACCTGAGAGGGGTCTGGGGCCTGGATGGCAGGTGCTGACTCCCTGTGGGAAGGGGGCGCCCCTGTCTCCCTCTTGTTGGCCAGGTGTCTCCCTGAGCTCTTCAGGCCCTGGGGTGTCTGGCCGGGGGGAGATGGTGCAGGCTGGGCCCTGGCTCCTCCCAGTCATCCTGGCATCTCGGCCATGCAAGGAGGGGTCCGCCTGGCTCATCCCTGCCCAGCACCCCAGGCAGGCGCCTGCAGGGTCTGCGAAAGGCAGGCCAGAGGGAAGCCCCTGCCTCCAGGCCGCCCGGCACTGCGCGGTGGCACTCTGGGCAGCGGGAAGTGCACTCTGGGAAGGACAGGAACTGCGTCTGCTGCCTCTTTGTCCTCAGGCGGCAAGTGTCGCAAAGACCCCAGGACGTCCGGGAAGCAGGGAGGCATTTTAATGAGCTTTTCAGAGCCTGTGCTGGTACATTTTCTTGAGAAAACAGGAAGCTGGGGAGCTGGGCGGAAGTCCGCCCAGTGACCTGGGAAACCGCCTGGCAGGCCAACCTGGTCCCCGTCAGACCCACGGCCCTGCCCCGGCCCCGGTGGCGCTTGGGCTGTGAGGCAGCCCCTGGGGATGGAGTGGGGGCGGATTTAAAGGCTGGGAGGCGGCCCGGTGTCCCGACGGGGCCCTGCAAGTGACCAGAGGTGGAGGGCGGGGCCTGGCTGGACAGCGGCGGACGGGCCTGGAGCGTCGTGACCCCAGGGCAGGGAGCCGGGAGACCTGGGCCCGTGGCAGCTCGCACCCCGGCGGCAGCCGTGTCAGGCGAGGGTCACAGGGCGCAGGACGTGGTTGTAGCGCGTGGCAGGTTCCTAGGCCGGGGGCTGAGCCTGTGGCCGGGAAGGACGGTGCCCAGTCTGGGCCCACGGGGTCTGGTGCAGGCAGCCAGTCGGGCACCAGGTCCCGGGAGTTGGGGGTGGGGAAGGGACCCAGCGGCCTCGACCACCACTTCCCCGCCAGCCCATTCTGCTTGTGGTAACACGCACCTCACACGTGGGCAGCCGTGGGCAGGACACAGGGACATGCCGCTGCCCTGGCCACCTGGAAGGACAGGTGGGAGCGGGGTGGGTCCCGGGCAGAGGCCCGAGCGTGTGGCCCCAGGGAGCGGCTGGTCGCTGCAGGCGTGGTAGGTGGCGAGCCCATGGCGAGAGGCTGGGCAGTGCACCCATGGGCCTGGGTCAGGACGTGGGGATCCCAGGGCCTAGGGAGGCACAGCCCCCAGAGGCCCCCGCTGGGCCCTGCTCCCGAGGAAGGCAGGCTGTGCGCCCAGGACAGGACCCTCCTGGGTGGCAGGGGTGCGGGGGGGTCCACAGGTGTCCACGAGGCCCTGAGAGGCCAGGATGTGTAAGCTGGAGCCTGGGTTGGCGGCCATGGAGGCCAACTGCGCACAGTGGGAGCCTTGGGGCTTCCGGCTGAGGCACCAACCTGCCGAGCAGCAGCGGCCACTGTGCACCGGCCCCGCCGGCCTCAGGCCTCATCCCCGCCCTGTCCCCGAGCCCCTCAGAGCAGCACTGCCAGCGACCCCCAGCTCCGCCAGCCCCGCGCACCTGCTGCCCCCACTCCCGGCCCAGGGCAGTGGGCGGGGTGCCGCTCGCAGGGCCAGCCTAGTGAACCAGAGGCCCTCCCGCAGGTGGGCACCAAGTCCAGAAAAGGGCCCCTAGGTGGCCCAAGGCTCCGGGAAGCAGCCAGGCTGGCTCCGGGGGGCTGCGAACCCTGCTGTCCCCACAGGCCGCCGCAAGGGCTGGGTTGGCTCATCAGCCCGTCTGGACATCAGAGGGTGTTGGCCGGCAGAGCGTGGGGCCCGAGACTGACCCAGGGGGGGCCCTGCCCTGCGCCCAGGCAGCACGAGCACCCTGGGTGCTGGCTCAGAGCCTCCGCTGCCCGGCCTGCCGGAGCTGGCCGCCTCCCTGGAGAGCTCCCACCGCCAGGCTGAGTTTCCATTTCTTTTCCTTCCTTCTGCTATTTTGGTGCCGTTCCCAGAGGGAAAACCCGCTCAGCCCACGAGGGTTCCCAGGGCAAAGGCAGCCACTCTCGGCGCCGGCGCACGGTGGCCTGAAGGAGGGAGTGACGGTGGGAGAGGGCCGGCGGGAACAGGCCGGGTCCGCAGCCGCGCCTGCCCCACGCCCAGCCCCTGACCCGGGCGGCCTGCGGCCATGGCCGGGCCCTGGGGCCCCGGGGCACTGGGACTGGAGTCCTGGGGCGCCTGCTGTGAGGACCGGGAGTCCTCGGGGCGCTGGACCACCCGGGTGGTGGGTAAGGGGCAGTGGGCATCTCCAGGAGGACAGGCTGGGACGCTGAAGCCGGCGGCCTGGGCCTGCGTTGATATGTCCGGACCGTCTGCCAAGAGGACGTTCCCAGTACCGTCCACCCTGGGAAAATATGTTATCAAAGAAATTTGAGTTAAAAAAAAAAAGCCTACGCACGAACCCCTGACATGGCCCGGCCACACGTCTATTTTTACTGTTCCTCCGGTCCCCTCCGCAGGGTGGGGAGCGGGCTACGGCCCGAGGGGGGAAAGGGAGTGCCCCCGGGAATGGGTACGCAGACGTGGCATGTGTGGGGGACCCCAGGGCAGCGCCCCCAAATGCCCCCCGGGAGCCCAGAGCCAGGGAGCCGCTGGGAGGCCTGCGAGCCCCTGCCTTGCTCCTGACGACCAACCCCAGACGCAGGGACAGGCAGGAAGAGGCTCCGTGGCGCTGACCCCACCCCTTCCCGGCCTTTGTGCTACCGTCCCCCAGCCGGGTTCCCACACTCGGTGCCCCCAGGGTCAAGCAGGCACAAAGGCTGAGGGAGGGTGGCCAGGGCCCTGCTCTTGGGGCTGTGGGAGGGGCCACCACCAGGCGCTCTGGGGGACGGGTGGGTAGCAGCAGCCACCAGCCAGTGCGGAGGTTCCAGGGTCCCTCCGAGGAGTCCAAGGGTGGTGGGAGCCGCCGGGCAGGTCCCGGCAGGGTGGGGCCCAGCGCGCCCCAGACTGGATGCTGGCTGGGGCCATGGCCAATGGGCAAGGTCACCAGGAGTGACAGCAGGGTGGGCCCAGGGCTGCCCGGGAAGGGGGAGGGAAGATGGGGCCTCCACCTGCCCTTCCCCGTGTCCCCCTCCGGAGCAGCCCTGGGCGTCAGCCAGTGCCCAACCTCGCCTCCCCCCGCTGGCCCACAGGGGACTGAGGATCTGGACCCACCGCCCAGGAGCACCCTGGCTGCTGGGGGCCCTGATCCAACCTCGGCCACGTTAGGAAGGGCCCTGGCTCTGCGGACACAGCCTGGCAGCCACCCGTCCCGTCAGCGTCTGTCCGGGAGGTGGGGGGCAGACCCGGCACTCATGGGCCTCCCGTCGCTGGTATGGGGGACCCTCAGGACAGGCTTCCCCCTTCAGCCCTGGACGTGGACGGAAGAGTAGACACGGGTCTTGTCTGCTCCAGAAGGGGTGGTGAGACTCACGTCAAAACAGAGGACGCACCCGGACAGGGGCTGCCGCCGCGTGGCGCACGCGTCCGCAGGCAAGTGGCCTAGATCGGGGTTTGGGGGAGGTGGGGAGGAGGGCATGTCTTGCCCGAGGTGCAGAGCACAGGCTCTTGGGGGTCAGGGGAGGCTCAGGGCAGCCGGGCAGAGGCGCCCCATCCGGACCCCTAGGCTCGGGCCTGGGGGAGCAGCACTCTGCAGTGAATCAGAGGACATTCCAACCTCGGCACCCACAGACGCCCGCCAACGGGCCCCCAGCCCACCCCGCCTTCGCCGGCAGGGAGGCCTTTCCAGGAAAGCTCCCACTCCCACCCCTGGCCCGGCCGGGGCTGCGGGGACGGACCTGTGCCCAGGGGCCCGGCCGGCGTCTGACCGGTGGGGGGTGGCCCTCTTCTTGTTTTGGAGCACTTTCAGCGCCAGCGCAGACGGGGGTCCCGCACCCAGGGGCCGACAACCCCCAGGCTGGTGGCCACGGGACGGCAGGCCTCTCTGCAGCCCCACTGTCCGCTGGGCCGTGGGAGGAGGCGGACAGGCTGGCAGCCTCAGAAGCGGGAGGTAAAAGATGTGGTGGGCAGCTGTGGTTTGAGTCTGAGGAGGGTCCTTAGGAGACAAAGCAGGGTCTGCCGGGCAGTGGCTGCTCCGTCCATGTGTCCAGGTTGTGACAGGACGGGACTTGCAGAGAGACAGCCAGTGCAGCAGGCACCTGGGGGTGTGCGTCCCCCGACCTGGCCACCTCCCCTCCCAGCTGCCCAGAGTAGGACGGGCTGGGGGCGGGGGCTTCCCCTTCCCGAACCCCCAGGCTCCGCGTGAGAGGGATGGTGGCGGGTAGGGGGCAGCAGCCTGTCTGGTGGGGCCTGGGGGACCCGCTCGCTCTGCACAGGGTGGACTGGGAGTGAGACCCCTGACAGCAGGGCGGGGCGCTCAGGAGAAGGAGCCCTGCGACCGCAGAGGCCTGCACCCTCTCTGGAGTGGGTACAGGCAGGGGAGGGGTGCAGAATGGGGCCCTCAGAAAAGTGGGGAGTTGGTCGGAGGCAGAGACGGCTTCTTCCTCCCCTTTCTCAGCCCACCTATTTGACAAGATGGCCTGGCTGGCAAAGGCAGGAAGGGGAGGGGCCGGAAACCTGTGCTCAGCCAGGTGCTGGCCCCTTCCACACTGCCAGACCCCGCTCACCCTGGCCCCTTGCCGCCCCCGCCCCCAGCTCTCTGCAACCTCCTGGGGCCCCGCCCCTCACACCTCCGCTCCTGCAGCATCTGACCTCCCACCCTCCCCTCTGGCTGCCAAGTCCCAGTGTAGATGTTGCTTCCTCCAGGAAGTCCTCCAGGCCCGCGGCCCCAGCTCAGAACATGCTGCTCTTTGGAAAAATACTTTGGGGTTTCTCTCTCCCCAGGGGGGGTGCACAGGGACAGGGGTGGTCCCCTGCGCCAGGCTGCGGGGTCCGGGCTCCGGGCGGCCACCTGCTGTCTGAGCGCCCGGCTCCGCTGTGGGGGGAACCCCGGCCCCACCGGGCGCGACCAGTCCCGGCTCCCCAGCCTGCCCCGCCCGACTGGCGCCCGCTCTCCCCTCCCCCACGGCCCTGGGCTGTCGGGGTGCCCCAGCCCCCCTCGCCACACCGCAGCCCCGGGCGGGCCAGGCCCCCGAGCGCCCCCCCGCCGCCACCTCGCCCAGCCCCGCACCCCAACCCCTGCCCGGGCGCGGGAAGGCGGGCGGGCGGGCAACCGGCCGTTTGCTTTTGAATCTCCGCCCGGCGCCCTGAGTGGCCCTTTCAAAGGCCGGCCGGGGGCGGGGGCCGTTCCCAGGCCGCCCCGCCCTGCGCGCCCGCCCCTCCCCCCGCTTTCCCACGCGGCCCGGCCGCCGGCGGTTCTCACGGCCCCGCCCCTCCCCCGCCTGGGAACGCGCTGCGCCGGGGGTGCCCGCGAGCCCCGCACGGGGGACGCCGCCCGGGCTCCTCGGGCACTGGCGCGGGGGGGGGGGGGGACGCCGCGCCGGGGCGCTCGGAGGCCGCGGGGGTCGGGCGGGGGGCGGTGCCCGCAGAGGGGCCCGTGGGGGTGGCCCCCGCCCTTCCTCCCGGGACAGGTGGTGCCCCGCACCCACTTCAGGGGGAGTTGCAGCCGGGCGGCGCGCTTGCCTCCCGCCTGGGGACCGTGCGCCCTGCCTGGGCTCCCCGGCCCGGGGCCCTGCCGAGCGGCCTTGACCTCCGCGGAGTCCAGCTTGGCCGCGGCCCGCAGGGGTCGCCCACCTGGGCCAGCGCCCACTGCGGCCTCTTCCCCCGGGCCCGCCGGCCGCCAGGGCCGGGCTGTCGGTCCTGCCAGCCCCACACGTGGTCCGCATGTCCAGGTCCGGGGGCCCAGGGCGCTGGGGGCGCTGCTGGACGAGGCTTGCGGGGCCAGGGCTCCGGGGCGGCCCGCGGGCACCTGGTGGGAAGCCGCCTGCTCCTCCCGCTTGCAGCCCAGGGCGGGTCGGCCCCTCCTCCACGCCCGGGCAACAGGGCCCCCATCCAGGCCCCAGTTGTCACCCACGTCTGCCCGTCTGCTCAGGGCAACCAGGACAGACCCCAGCCAGCCCTTTCCCCGCTTACCCCCGAGGGGCGGCGCAGGCCCACCGGCCAGGGCTGCTGGGCGTCAGCCACTTGGCGGCAGCGGTCGCGGCCTGACGACCAGGTGGCGGCCTGTCCCCTCGCAGGAGGCTGACCCCGCGGGGGTGCAGGGGTTCCAGACCCCACCTCCCTCACTGCCGGGTGGGGTGTACACCGATGCAGGGTCAGGGGGACACGGGAAGTCACGGCACCCCCACGTGCATGTCCCCGACGCGCCCGCGCAGATGCTCAGCTGCTCTCCCGCGGGTGCCTGCGCTGGCGCACGTGTGCCCGGCCTCGCGCCCCGGGACCGTGACCCCTGACCCTGCAGGGGACCCGCACTGTGCAGACGGCGAGGCCCATCCCCCGCTCTGTGCAGACATTGTCCCGGCCCCACAAAGGGGCTGGGCCGGGTGGAGGAGGGGCTGGGCCCTGGGAATAGACCTTCCTGGGCCTGGGGGCAGGGCGAGGGGAAGAGGCCCCGCAGGGCCACCATCCCAGGTTCCGGGGCTGAGGGCCAGGCGCAGGCGGGGGCCCAGAGCTGCCCCATGAGAAGAGGAGAGGCCCGTGCTCACCCCCCGGCCAGGAGCCTCCTGGGAGGCCTGGGGCCTGGCCCTCGGGCCCCGGCCTGGGCTTGACCAGCGGGGTGGGGGTGGCACCCCACAGCGCCCTGCCACCCATCTTGGCGCTGGGCCAGCTTCGAGGAGCAGGGCTGTACCTTCCGGCCCCTCTTGGGTGGAAATCAGGGAGGGTCGGCACCCAGGGCTGGGGGCCTTCAGGGGCAGGTGGGGTGGCGCACTTGTCCTGGTGGTGGCTCCTAGGCCGTGTCACCTTTGGGGGCAGATGGCTCAGGGCCCCACGCGCGGCTGCCAGGACCGGACGGCGTGGGAGAGGGAGGTGTGGGGCAGAGCCAGGCCCTGGGCCCCCAACTGCGTCCTCCAGGCGGGCCGCACCCCTGCAGGACGGTGTCCGGCCGACACTCCTGGCTGGGCCTCAGTCCGGCCCTGTGTCCCCGAGCCCAGCAGGTCTGTGGGGCATCTCTGGGGAGTCAGGCTGGGCAAACCAGCTGGGGGGTGGTGTCTTGGAACCCACTTCTCTCAGGATAGTATCCTGGACCGTAGGTGGGGGGGGTGCTCAGCGGAGACCGAGTGGGCGACCTCCCCTGGCGTTAGGGACACTGGAATCCTGCAGCTGGGCCTGCCCGCGTCTCCCGTGTCCCCTGTGGGTCGGCTGCAGGGGGCTGGCGCCTGGTGGAGCCGCAGCAGCTTTTGCCGTCACAGCAGAGCCAGGTTTCCGTTGTGCAGAAGCAAGGGGTCCCTCCCCTCCCCAGGAGTCCGCGCCAGGGTGGGCTCGGTGTGGAAACCCTCAGAGCAGGACCCCAGGGCGGCCTGGCCCCGTCTCCCCACTGGCCGGGAAGAGCGGGCGACTGCTGGGGGAGAGCCTCTCCCAGACCCTCCTTAGGCTCCCAGCCTGGACCGGCCCTCCTGCTGCCCTGCACCCTTAGGGGCACTGTGGTGGCTCCTGCTCCTGCCCGGGGGCCCTAAAGAAGTGTGTATGCCCCCCATCCTCTGCCTCAGCCCCTTCAGTGAGACCTGGGGCCCAGGGCTGACTTGGGGCCCTGGGGTGTTTAGAGGTGCTACAGGCCTTAGCGGTTTGCAGCACCCTGTGTCAGGGGCCCATGGGCTCCGAGCAAGAGTGAGTAGGGCCTCCGAGGGCGCCCCCGGCCCACCCACCACATTCTGCAGCCCCTGGGGCCTCCGCTTGCTGGCTGAGCGGCCGGCACCTGCGGGCCCATAGGCCAGGGCAGCGAGTGGGTGGCCCTTGCACCGGGGCAGGTGGAAACAGACTATCCTTGGGGACCCGATTCGGGACAGACACAGAGACCTGGCCTTGCCCTCAGCCCTGGCTCGTTGGCTGGATCCCCAGAAAGCAGGCTGGCTCTTGGACCTGGGCACTGACCCCTCTAAGCCCTCTGGCTTCTGGCCCCTCACGTCTCAGCTCAGAGGAAGGGCAGGTGCCCCAGGGGCCTCACTGCTTCTTCCTCTTGAGGCCCCAGGGCGGCGGCCAGAGCGCAGGGGCTGCGGAGCGTGGGCTGCGGGCTCGGGCCTGCCTGGCTGCGGGGCCACGGGCCCTGCGGACGCCAGAGCCAGTCCCTCGGGGGGTCGCTCCCTGCGGAGCCACCCCGCGCCCGGGGCCCCTGCACCTCTCCTGCCCCAGGCCCGGGGCCCCACAGAACTGCGGGCGTTGGCTCTGAGCAGCCGCCGGAGCCGTGGGAACCGGGCACACAGGCGGACCCCTGGGACCAGGGAGCCAGGAGCCTTCCCAGCCCCTCCTGCCCGACTCACCTGGCCCCTCCCTTCCAGCCAGGATCTGGGGGCGGCCAGCCCTGCCCTCAGGCTCCCACACGGGAAGGGGGAGGAGCACAGAAACAGGGGCGAACCCTAGGCTCTGTCCTCCCTGGTCTCTGCCCATGGCCTTCCCAAGGCCAGGGTCTGCACGGCCCAGCCAGGAGGTGGGCATGGCTCGAACGCCACCTGCATGTACCCCGAGGCTGGGGGAGGCCGAAAGGACACGGGCCCTGGGTGGGGTCCTGGCCAGCCCAGCTCCTCAGAAGCCCCCCTTCAAAGTGAGAGGCCAGAGGCGCCCCACCCCCCTCCGTGTCAGAGCGGGACCTCAGGTGGGAGGGGCGCTGAGCCCATGGCCAGGCGAACGCTCAGAGTGAGCCCCACCGGGCAAGGCCACAGCCTCCCCGAGGGGTGGCCACCGGGCACCTGCAGCAGGTAAAGGCTGCTGAGCCCAGAGCGGACGGCAGACGGCCGGGAAGCCCTGCGTGCCTGGCCCTCCCACAGATGGGAAACGCAGGGCAGAGGGCGGGCGAGGAACCGGCTTTTCCAGCCCCAGGGTGGGGGTGGGGCGGGGCCTCCCAGGGCCCATCGGGGTGACAGTGGGCAGCGGCCGTGGGAAAACCGGCCCTGGTGGTTCCCGAGGGTGTGGCCAGGTCCCGGTGGCGGCACCGTGACTCAGCGTGAGCTGGCGGCCCCGCCCAGCCGTGCACACCGGGCCCAGGTCCTGGGAAGGGAGACAGACCCTCACCTCGGGCCCCACCCCACCGCCCGCGGCGGCAGGTCCCTCCCACACCACACCTGGGGCGCTGTCCCCTCCGGCGGCCTGGACGGGCAGCGTGTGGGCCCCTGTGGCTGGTGGCCCAGGGCACCAGCAGGACTCGACCTGCAGCCAGGGCTTTGCCTGCCCTCCCGGCCCAGGGTGCCCTTAGCCTGTGACCAAGGGAGCAGGACCCACAGCAAACTCCCTGTGCCCAAGTGCCCAAGGCCAGTCGAGTTGGGCGGCAGGGACAGGAGCCGCCTGAGGGGTGGAAGCCGTCTCTGCCTTGGGGTCAGCCTGCCCAGGAGCGGCAGCCCCACCCACCCCGCACCCACTGGTGCTGGGCTCCCCCTGCAGCCCCTGGGGCCCAAGGCTTCCGCCTGCCCCCTGTCCCCCAGGGCCACGTCGCCCAGCCCTTGCCCGGCTCGCCTGGAGGGGCAGGGAGCCAGTGCAGGAGCACAGACGGTGCCGTCCCTGCGGTGGCTGAGGAGCCCACCCACCCTCCTCCCACACGGGGTGCCGTGTCCCAGGGCCAGGGAGGCTGTGCCCAGGACCAGCATGTGCAGCTCCGCAGGTACCTGGAAGGCCTGCCTGGGAGCCGGGCCGCAGTGGGCACCGACCCCTCCCCTTCCCCTGTGCCCCAACATGCCCGTCACCCCGGGAATCCTGGGGTGCAGACCCACCCAGGACAGCTGCCTTGGGAGGGCAAGGTGGACCCTCCAAGCCTCGTCCGTGAGAGCAGCGGCTGACCTGAGCTGCTGCCACCCTAGGCCACAGGCGGCAGACACAAGGCCCGAGGGCTGAATCCGGCCCTTGGTTCACCCGGCCGGCACCTTCTTCCTACCCGGCTGGCTTGGCCGTTCAGGGGTAGTTGCATTTATCCAGCCCAAAACTCACATCCGGCCCTTTGAAGGCAACCATGAGGCTGATGTGGCCCCCGGTGACAATGAGTCTGACTCTGTCCTGGACAAAAGCCACGTGGCTGTGCCGCTGACAGTTCCCGGCCCTGGTGCCGGGTCCCTGAGGCAGCGCAGAGGCGCAGCCACTGGAAGGGCCCTGGTCTCCCCAAGATGGGCTCCAGGTCAGAGCAGCTGTAGGTGCCCCCAGCCTGCCGGACGCTTCCCTGCTGGGCCAGCCCCTGCCCCCGAGGCCAAGCAAGCCCAGGGGCCACCGGCCTATGCCTGGCAGGCCCTGGGGTTTGGAGGACGGCGGGAGTGGTGGTGATGCCCTGCAGGGTCCCAGGAGCTAGACCCGGGGCCTGCGGGAGCTGCTGCAGTCAAGGAGGACTCCCAGGCGGTGGTGCACCTGTGGTACTGCAGGGAGAGGAAGGGGCATGTCACTTCGTGAAACACCCTGGCCAGGTCCAGAGCAGCAAGGCGCAGGGGGCTGAGAAAGGAGCCGGAGGGAGCCTCCCCTGGACCCAGCACCCTCTCTGCCCCCAGGCCTGTAACTGTGACCAGTACCTGAAGGTTTCCAAGGACCTGATGAAGCAGCTGCTGAAGCTCAGTGACCACCAGGAAGACCCCGGCAGCTCAGGTGAGTGTCTGCCGTGCGTGTGGTGGGGGGCAAGGCAACCCAGTTGCTGGCGGCTCCGGGGCTCACCTGCAAGGGGTGCAGGCTGGGTGGTGATGGGTGCGGGCTGGGTGGTGATGGGTGCGGGCTGGGGGCGAGCCAGCACCCCTGCTCCCGTCTGTGTGGTGCACGGGCCGCCTTGCCAGGGACCAGGCAGGGCCCCTCTAGGTGGTGGACACCAGTCTCTCCCAGGGCCCCTGGGGAGAGACCACGTGGACAGGGGCACACACACGCGTGGACACACACATTCTCTGGCGTGCCCACGCATCGGTGCCACGCAGCAGTTCGAACACAGCTGACCCCGGGCAGAGAGGAAAGAGGGTAATCCCGGGTGTCCACCGCCACCAGGGCAGGTCCTACCCAGGGACCCCACCTCGGTTTGTCTGTCTGTAAACCTACAGAGAGGAGGGTGCAGGGCTGGGGCAGTGAATGTGACGTGCCATCGGGACCCCAGTTTCTCCCTGTCCCGGGGAGAGGGGCCCGGTGGAGGACGATGCAGGGAACCTCCTGGAGGGCGGGGCCGGGGCCGGGAAAGGGCATCTTAGGACCCTCTTGCAGGGTCACCCCGAGGCCAGGGTCTTCTCCAGGAAGCTGACTCTGTACCCAGCTGCCCTGTCCTGCTCACCTCCCTCTGGGTTTGGGGGCAGTGCAGGGGCCACCTACACAGTGGGCGGCTCATCTTGACAGTCCACGTCCAGTGCCGGGCAGCTCTGTACCTGGACAGCGCCTTCCACGGGGCCACGGCTCTGTCCGGGCCCGAGGCTCCCTCTCCGGTCCTGGGTGGGCACAGCACCCCTGCCGGCCTCCCAGGAGGGGATGCGTCGGACAGGCCGGGTCAAACCAGGGAGGCCAGATGGAGGTCTCGGCCGGCTGGGCTCTGAGGAGGCAGCGGGCTGGGGGGGGCACCTCCATTCAGACCCGGCTGCAGGCCGTCTGGAGCCGTTTGTACAGACGTGTTTGCCAAGCAAATGACAGGGGTCAGCAGGGCCGGGGAGGCCACTTCTCCCACCTGCTGGACGGGGCTCCTCCGCTGGCCCGCCTGCCACCAGCCCCGGCCCGGCCTCGCGCAGCCCCACCGGCTCCCGGGTTCTCGGCGGGGGATGGGCCTCCCAGGGTCTCGCCTGCACCCTGAGCCCCAGCCGGTCCCCGGGTCCCCGCCCGCCCGCCCTGGTGCTGGCTGGTTGCACAACAGGCTCCTTGGCCCGCGGCTTATCTGCTCATCGCCGCAGACGGCCCCCACCCCCGCCCTCCTGCCCGTTCTCAGGCCCCGGAGTGCCCTCATCAGCCCATCTTGCATCCAGAACATGTTTCCCAAGGACCTTTGAGTCCCTAGAACGTTCCAAGGTGTGAGTTCCCATGGGAGGGGACAGGGCTGGCACCGAGGCCTCCCGGCCCCTGCCCTCTGCCTTCTCCGTGGGGGTGGGGGGGAAGGTGGCAGCCGCCAGGCCCTGTCCTCACGAGTCCCTAACGCCCTTGACTGACAGGTGGGAAGACCCGGCTGGAGGACACACGGGAGCCAGGTGAGCGTGGGACTGCCCCCCGGGACGTGCAGGCTGGGCCCCGATACACCGCCCTGGGGTGGGGTTTAGGCCCCGGCCCAGTAGAGGGGCTGCTCTGAGGCTGTGCCCTGGGCTGCGGGGGGCACAGGGGCAGAGCAGTGGGACCCTGGGTGGGACAAGGCCCAGGGTCTGGCGCCTGGGAGACCAGGAAGGAGCTGCCGGAAGCCTGGACCTCAGGGTGGCTGCTCGCTCTGGTCCAGGCTCAGCCGCCGAGGAAGTGCCTGGGGGCTGCACCTACGACCCCCCGTGCCGCTGGCTGGAGGGGGCAGACCTGCAGGCCGGCGTCCCGGCCACGCTGGGCAACGGCACCCGGCTGCAGCTGGCGGGGGTCCCGGCGGGCGTGCTGCAGCGGCCGGGCCTGCGGCACTTCTACTGCTGCACCGGCTGCGGCAAGGTCTTCTGGGAGGGCTCCCACCTGGGCCGCGTCACCGCTCAGTTCCATGACGTCCTGGACGGCGGCCCGGTCCCCCGCTCCCGGGAGCCCGGCCCAGTCCCCGTCCCTGCCGGGGGTCCCCCAGACGGGCGCCCCAGGCCCCACTGGCCTGCATCACGACAATAAACTCGGGGAAGCCCACCTGCCCAGGTTGCCTCTGTGGACCTGTTTGCTGTGCCGCTCGCCACCCACGCCCGACGCGCAGCTGGGGGAGAAAGCGCAGGTTTCCACGTGGGCAGGGGCCGCCCGGGTCACGGAGCTGAGAGCAGCCGGGGGCTCAGGAACGAGGCCGATGGGCGGTGGGCAGGGCGCGGCCCGTGGAGGAAACGCTCTGGGCGACCGGAGTGGTTCCCCCATCACGGAGCTCAGCGAGGGTGGAAGAGCGGAGTGGGGTTACTAGGCCCCCATGGGCCAGGCAGCCCACCCACTTCGCTGTCTCCCCACCACCCCTGCCTCCCTGCCGGCCAGGAAGGGGCTCTCTACCTTCCCACAGCCCCGGCCAGCGGCCGCCACCTGCAAGGGGCGTCATGGTGGGGTCCTGGGGGGCAGGGCCCCGTAGGCCAGGCTGAGGGGTCTTTCTGGTGCAGGAGGCAGGGCAGCCACCCTGGAGGAGGCAACACTGCACCTGCTGCCTGGAGGCCCCACTCCTCTCCTCAGCCCTCGTCAGGGCTGCGTGGCCTCCTCTTGGGAGGGGAACCAGCAACCACCTTTCGAGACAGAGCTACACTCGAGGGAATTCACTCTGTCCTCACACCTGCTGCGCCCGATCTGGGGAAACTGAGGCTCAGGCCCCTGGCTGGCCCCATGGTAGGCCTGAGGGCGCCTGTGCCAGCTGGGTGCAGGGGGGCGCCGCGGGGTGGGGCCCACGGGGGAGAACCTCCTGCCAGTGGCCGGCCTGGCCCAGACACATTTCGCCCCCGCCCCCTCGTCCTGCTCACCCCGAGGAATGCACCCCTCCCTCCCCCACATCCCTTTCCTGTCCTTGCTGCTGCCTGGAGCGGAAACAGCTCAGATTTGGCTGGAGAGCCCAGGCGGAAGCCTTGGGGTGTTGGAGGCCTGGGGCTGGAGCGGGCGCTGCCTCCTGCAGTGCAGGGTGCACCTGCAGGCCCAGGCGACAGGGCCGTAGCTCAGGGTGGGCACCGGCAACGCCAGGCCCTCACCCGCCCCCGGCCATGCCAGGGGCGGCAGCCCTCGGGGGGCCCGGTTGAGGCCGGTGTAGGGGGTGCGCAGGTGTCCTGCCCCACTGCACGCCCTTTCCCCTCCCTTGGAGCACCGGCCCTGAGCCAGGCGCAGCCCCACTTAGCCCCCCAGCAACCCTGGGGCTGACGGGGCCAGGGCACCACTCCTGAGGGTCCCCAGGCCGAGTGGGCAACCCTGGCCTTCATGCTCCCCATGGTCGCTGCTGAGCCCAAGGGTCAGGCAGGCGTGCCAAGGGGAGCAGGCAAGTTGGACACCCCCAGGCACCCTCTGCAGCTGGGGTGCAGCCTCCAGGAGCAGGATCTTCGCCCGTGTTCTGTCCGGGGGAAACAGACCAACCGCCCTCCTTCTCTGGGGTTAAAGGAAGCAGTGGGAGGCCCGGCCTTCTTCCCAGCACAGCTGCTTCCTGGGGACGCTGCTCTGACCTGGGGCCATGTGCTGCAGCCAGCCCTGACGGACAGAACCTGGAGCCGGGGGGAGGCCAGGGGCCCCGGGCTTGGGGACCGGAGGGCCTGTGTCCCTCCCCTCCCCCCGCAGGCCCAGCCCCAGCTTCACCCCGACCCTGTGAAACCTCTAGGGGGAGGAGAGGCAGCGGACCAGGGGCACACCTGCCCGGCCCAGCCTGCCATCGCGCCCCCCAGCCCTCTGCTGCCCAGACTGGCCATGTTCCCCCCAGGCCCCCTGGGCTCGCACGCTGGCCGCCAGCCCACCCTGGCTCCACTCAGGTCCTGAGCTGCCTCAGCCCGAGGACCCTTCCCGAGCTGGGGTCAGACGCCAGGCCGCCAGGCTGGCTATGGCCCCCGTGCCAAGGGGTGCCCCGGGGGCCAGCCCTGCGGGCCGGAGTCGCCGCGATTGTCTGCAGCAGTTCCTGCCCCGGGCGTCCTTCCTGCGCACTGGCCGGCGGAGCTGGCCCGGCTGAGTGTTTGTTATTTGATCTGTATCCTCGCTCGGCCCTTCTACCAGGTGTCTGGGCTGCTGGGAAGAAATCCTCTCCTCTTTCCCACGCTCCCCAACACATTTTAATGAATTAGCTGGAAGCCCCGCCCCCACTGCCCGCGGCCGCTCGCCCTCCCTCCCCTGCCCAGTGCCTTTAAGGTGGCCGCAGGCCTGGGCCGGCCCTGCCCGGCTGCCCAGTGGCGCTCCCCTCCTCTGACCGCCCGCTCAGACCTTCCCAGCCCCAGTCCGTGATGCTCCCCAACCTGCCCCTCACCTCCAGGAAAGTGGGTCCCCAGAGGTGTCTCTCTCAGAGTCTGGCCTCCACCTTGAGCACCCCCAGGAGGAGGACAGGATCCAACCCACCGTCGGAGTTCCGTCTGTCCCCCCAGGTCCAAGGTGCGGGCTCCTCCCTCAGAGCCATCCAAGCACACACACACACGCACACACGCATGCACACACGTGTGTTCCCAGGCACCAAGAGGCTTCTCCGGGCCCCAGGGAGCTCCCACCCCCTCCCGCCCAGGCACCCAGAACACGAGTCCCCTTTTGGATGTGCCCTTCAGCAAATATTTATTGTGCGAATCGGGAGCCCAGGCTGCACAAGTCAGCTCTGACACGTGCGCTGTGGGCCGGCCGGACACGGGACGGGTTTCCCTCCAGGGTACCGGGAAGGAGCAGGAGCCTCAACGGTCCGTGGGCCTCCCCACCACAGTGTGGCGGTCCCCTGGGCCCACAGCTGGGTGAGGGGGGCTCCGGGGGCGGCCACACAGCCATGACGGGCCCAGATAGGCCCAGCTGACCCGAACGCCCAGCATCTGCTGGGTGGGGTGGCCGCCGACCTCAGGCTAGACTCCCGTGGCCACCCCACCCACATGGCCCCAGCCGGGGGCGCCTAAGCTGCCAATTTCATGGCCCGTGGTGGCGGCCGCAAGTTCCCACACTGAGCTCACAGGGCCCCTTTGTCTGCCCACCGTGACACCCGCCGAGGGCGTCAATGGGGCTGTTCTCCGAGGCTTTGCTCCTTGCCCAGATGCCCTTCTCCAGACCAGGGGGCCTGCGCCCACCTGGGCGGGGGCCTGCCTGTGAGCGCACCACCTTCCGGGGCTGGCCCTGGGCATGGCTGGGCCCTGGCAGATGCACAAGGAACAGGGACAGGAGGGGAGGGAACTCTGGGCCATTCAAACCCGTTCTCAGAGCACCGCCGACCCAGGGAACCAACGGACCACGCTCCAAGCGTCCCTGTCCTCGGTTCAGCCTCCATGGCAGCCCATGGCCTGGTCCCAGGTCCCTGGTGCTGGCAGTGGGGGTGGGGGCTGAGGTGATCAGGAGCCCCACCCTGCAGGTGTTCACAGTTCAGCAACAACTGACCCCAGGCCCCCTTGCTAGGCCAGGGACACATCCGCGCAGGCTGAGCAGGACCAGGAGTGGCACAGCAGTGCCACCGAGGTCACACCCACGACCCGGCCCAGCTCGGAGCTTGGACTTTGGCTGCTCTGTTCAGCCAGGGCCACCCACCTGCTCAGAGGGAAGTCCCTGGGGGGCCAGGTCTGAGCACACCGGCTGGACCTCCAGTCTCGGCAAGTCCAGAGCGAGGGGCTCAGGGGCCCAGGGCTACCAGGGGAGTCGCTGGAGACGGCCAGCCCTGGGGTGGCCTCGCCTGGTTTTTCTTGTGGTTTGGCTGGGACCCTTCCTGGAGCAGCTGGCAAGGTGGGGCACACCCACATTGTGAAGCATGGGGGAGGAGCCCACCCCCAAACAAGACCTAACTGGGGGTCTCCCCGGCGGAGGCCTCGTGGGGAATTCCCAGCAGCTTCTGAAGGAGCACCAAGTCCCCTGCTGCCCGGCTGCCCGCCTGGCTGCCCAGCCCGCGGCTCTGAGAACCTTTTCTCCAGGACCACAGCGAAGCTCTCAAGTCCTACGCAGGAAACTTGGCGGGAATGTTCAAGTGTCAATTACAAACGGGTTTCTTTCCGGTGGAAATGAGTCACTTTGTTACAGGAGAATGAGCAGCAGAGGGAGACTCACCTCACCTGCTCGCCCAGCCCTGGGCCTGGTCTGATAATATGGCCAGGTGGGTCAGTAGTATCACAAGAAACACCATGGAGTGAGTTCGATGCGTCCTTTCCACGGTCTGGGAAGGGCAGCCTTTGAAGCTGTTTGCATCCCAAGGCCCAAAATGCCAGAAAGGGCCCCCCGGGCCTAAAGGAAGAAGCCCATGAGCACCTTTGGGTGTCCCCGCCCCAGTCCGGGAAAGCCGGCACACCTCTACCTGCCAGTCAGTATGGAAGGTCTTCACCTTCCCCACTCGCCTTGCGCCAGCCCCGCAACTGCGCACGGCCGCAGAACAAAGGACTTGGGCTGCCTGGCCACCGGGCCCCTGGCCACCCTTGCTGTTGCCCTTGCGCTCACCAATAAACTTGCTGGCACCCCAATGGATTTGCGAATCTGTCATTCTGGGTTTCTCTGATAACTTCAGAGTTGCCTTTCTCAGCAGTCCCAGGGCCTCCCCGGGGCTGCTCGCCTAGCCCAGCCTTCCTGTCCCCATCCAGGCTCACAACCCCGCGGCCCAGGAGAGGGGGGCAGCCCACCGCCCAGCGCCCGACTGCCCCCCTTCCCGCCGAGCGTGGCGCGCCGCCTCCCCAGCGCCCGCTTCCTCATCTAGGGACCCGGCTTCTCCGTCGGGAAGGCCCGAGAGCCTCCGGGCTGGGCTCATGGCAGTCAGGCTGGGGAACAAACGCGGGATGATCCAGGCCGCTAGGGGAGCTGCCCTCCCGCGCGAAGGACCGCGTGGCTGAGGCCACACGCGCGAGCTGCTCCTGGAGTTGGGCACCCGCGTTGCCCGTGTCCCCGGGCAGACGAGGCTAATCTGCGCGCCCCTGGGTTGGGCTGGGGCCCGTGGGCCGCCTCCCTAGCGCAGAGCGAGATCGGGGTCTCTACCCCGACCTCCTGGGTCTGAGAGGCTCGCGAACCCCCACCCCCCACCCCCCAGGATAAGCCGTCCTCGGGTCCACCTCGGGGTCGCGCTGGGCCCGGGGCTGGAGCCTGGTTCTGTCCCATCAGGGAGTTTGGAATTCCCCGGGTGGCCAGAGGGAAAGTGGGCGGGACGGGACGGAGACTCGGGGGGCGGGGCGGGAGGGCGGGTAACCGGGTGGTGGGGCGGCGGCGCGGCGCGGCGAGGGCCTCCCCGCGGCCTCCCGGCGGGCGGTCCCGCGCGGCCGGCGACCAGCGCCCCCTGCCGCGCAGCGCGC
The DNA here is from genome assembly GCA_004026585.1 of Noctilio leporinus. Lineage (NCBI taxonomy): Eukaryota > Metazoa > Chordata > Mammalia > Chiroptera > Noctilionidae > Noctilio > Noctilio leporinus. The sequence goes on along the minus strand of PVIW01001998.1, from coordinate 178,162 downwards.
CGCCCGGACACGCCCCCGGACAGCCCCGCCCCGGGGCCGCCCGCCCCGCCCCCTCGCAGCGCCGCCCAATCGGCGGGCTGCCGGCGCGCGCGTCACGGGCGCCCATTGTTATGCAAATATAAAGGCGGTAAAAGGCGCCCCGGCGCGGCGGGCGGCCGAGTGCAGCGGCGCGTGGGGAGGCGCGTGGGTTCCGCGTGGGAGCTGCAGCCGAAGCGAGCAGGGACCCGAGAGCGCGGCGCCGCCGCCCCGGCTCGGCCGGCCCCCGCGAGCACAGCGCTCGCCCCGGTCGCCCGCTCGCCCGGGCGCGGCTGGATGTGGCGGGGGCCCTGCAGCGGCGGCCCCCGGCCCCCAGCGCCCGGAGCGCCCAGGGGCGGCGTGCGGGGCCCGGGGGCGCCGCGCCGTCCATGCGCCGAGGCGGGCCCCGACGCAGCCGGGGGCCCGCGCTGAGCCCCGGCCCGATCAGCGGCCCGCGGCAGGCGGCAGCATGAGCCAGACCGAGCTGTCCACCTGCTCGGCGCCGCAGACGCAGCGTATCTTCCAGGAGGCCGTGCGTAAGGGCAACACGCAAGAGCTGCAGTCGCTGCTGCAGAACATGACCAACTGCGAGTTCAACGTGAACTCGTTCGGGCCCGAGGGCCAGACGGCGCTGCACCAGTCGGTCATCGACGGCAACTTGGAGCTGGTGAAGCTGCTGGTTAAGTTCGGCGCCGACATCCGCCTGGCCAACCGCGACGGCTGGAGCGCGCTGCACATCGCCGCGTTCGGCGGCCACCAGGACATCGTACTCTATCTCATCACGAAGGCCAAGTACACGGGCAGCGGCCGGTGATGCCCGCCTGGACCCAGACCCCGAGCCGGCCGCGGGCCCCGCGCCCCGCGCGTGTCACCTCTGCTGTACCTTTCCGCCAACTACCTCGGTGTGCGCCCGGCCCTCGGCGTCGCGGCCACGACGAGTCCGGCTCGCGCGTCCGCGCCCACGGGGCCCGCGCGGCGCCTGCTGTCCCGGGTTGACGCCCCCCGCGGCTGCCGGGAGCTGGGCCGTAGCGCTTCCCACGGCCCCCGCCCTCCGCCTCGCGGGTGGGGGCGGGGCACGGGCTCCAGCCCCTTTGAAATTTGAGTCTCGCTACCAGCAAGTTCGGAATCCCGAGACACCGGATCCTCCGCTCAAAATGTTTTCTCCGGAGGTGGAAGGCGGGTGACGGGGACGCCGGGCTTAGGGCGCCCCCCCCCCCCCTCGGGACCCGCGGCGGACGCGCCGGGAGGAGACGCGGTGCTGTTGCTGGGGCTCTAAACTATTTATCGTGTGTGTATAGTTGTGGGTGAAGTTTGTGCGCCTGATGTTTTTGTTTGGAGAATATTGTGCGTGGTTAATGGGGGGGGGGTGCCTTTTTTGCCCTAGTCTTAACACTAAAAACTTGAGTCTGCCGTTTCTTGGTTGCACTGAAAACACCGCCGAGCCTGATGGCTTTTCCCGGCCACTTCCTCTCGCGCCTGGTTCTCTTCCGCACCTCTCCCGGTCCCCCTCCCGCGCCCTCCTCCTCCGCTCTGTCTCACACTCACACACACACAGCCCCGCGTGCGTTTCGGGAGCCCCAGGCCTCCTCCCCCGCTGTGACCGGCCGCCTTCCCGACCCCGCTGGTTGGCAGGTTCCGGGCGGGAGCCCAGGTGCGGCGGTGGCCGCGGGCGGGGGTGGGCCCGCGCCTGGTCTAGCGAACTCTGTTAGAGTAAACAGTCGGTTGCACACTTTTTACAAAGAGTAAATGGATTTGCCACGATGAAATGTCATAACATTTATGACAGTATGAAATATTAACATATTTTAAGCCAAGTTTTAGGTGTATTTGTTGGATCTTGGTTATCCAGCCAATTTTAAAGGGCGTTGTATCCAGCGTTGTGTAGGCAACCGTGTACTCATATTTATATTTTTATAAAATGCCTGTAAGACTGTGAATCTCGTGCTCATCGCTGAGTGAGTTGAAGCACCCTTTTGCCCCTCTTCAGCCTCCAGGAGTTTCAAGGACCCGATTGGAATCCCAAAATCCTGCCGTGGGGGAGGGGCCGGCCGGACGGCTGCTGGGGGACCTGGCGGGAGGCGGTGCTTCTGCCGGCACTTTCTGTCCCGAAAGGCGCCCTTCCCGGGCTCCGAGGTTCCCATTTTCTATGCAACCCCACACCCCTGGTTGTTTTGATCCTGAGAAATAAAAGGGAGACTGAATTATTCAAATTTAAATGAGGCTTCCTGGGTAGAAGTGCTGCTGACCCTTCGTGCAAAAATGGGGAGCACTTGAGGACACAGGTGGGTGGAGGCCCTTTGTACGTGGCTGGTCAGATTCGCCGTCATCTGCGGGTTTATAGGAAACCCTGTGTGAGAAGAATATATTGATAATGTCAGTGAAACAAGCAGACGTTGACACTGAGGCACAGATTACTCCAAAAGGAGTTTTTCTGTATATTTTTTCTAGATGCAAATAACTTTTTAATTATGTTAATTAATGTTAAGACTTTCTAGGCTTATGGAAGCTATGTATGGGTCCCGGTCTGGTCACTTCTAACTGGATGAAGTCTGCAGCCCATTCCTGAGTGTACGATATACCTGTAGCCCAGCGTGGAAAATAAATAAATTTTTCATTGATCTTTTTATATGAAAAGAAAGAAGGCTTGTCGGTTCTTCTTGGGCTCCGCACCCGAGGGTCAGGCTGCAGCATGCTGTCTGGGTGACGGCTGCACAATGCTTGGCTCCAATTCACCTGAAGACGGAGCCTGGAAACCGGCTCTGGGCCCCGGCGCACGGCCAACCAAGGGGCCGCACACAGGACTCCTCAGGTGCTGGGCTGCCCTCTCCTCTTCCCCAGGAAGCAGCTGAGGCCTCAGGAAGGAAAGTTCGGCCTACAGCTACTCCCACCCCCGACCACAGCCCGCCTGAGAGCTGGGGTCCTCGGGCCCAGGCCCCCAGTCTGGCCTCTGGGGAATCCTGCTGGACCACCTATTGCATGGAGGGGCGTCTTTTACACTTGGAGGGACATCGTGCATGTCCACTTCTGATGCATGAAAGGCCCCTTTCTCCTTTGACCCCTAGTGGTGGCGGGAGCTGAGGAGGCCTGCCAAGCTCCCCTGGAGTGGCCTGTGAGTATGGAGCAGGCAGTCTGCCCTGTCCCCATTGGGTGCAGATTGGGGGCCCACTCCAGCCGGCACAGCCACCCAGAGGTGCAGAGGGCAGGCAGAGGAAGTTTCACCGCTTCAGGCCCCTCCGCAAAGTAGCTGAGGGGGGTCAGTCAGCCTCCCTGTGTCCGCAGGGCAGACACACATGTGGCCCTTCCCCAGCAAGAAGCCTTTCCTGCTGTGCCACCTCTGTCTCCTGCTCTGTTCTGCCCTTGAGCTTTGCCAGCACGTTGCCGTTACAGGTATCACTGTCCTCCTGGCTGGCCTCCTAGACTGGGGCCAGCTCCATCCTCAGGCACCCGCAGAAAGGAGTGGAATATTGGGTGCAAATAACCCCCAGAAAATTACTTGGTGTCTGCCCGGGGATCCCAGGCTGGCTCAGGGCAAGTGGGCTGATGGTGCCAGCCTGGGCCCGGGGGGCGTGGAGCATGACAGGAGAGAGTGGCTCAAGACTTGGAAGTTGGGGTACCTGGGGAGTAAAGTCAGGCCTGGGCATGATGGGCCACCCACAGGCCTGCCGGGCTGGGCCTTCGTTTCCCATCCTGGCACTCGCCCACGCCCGCAGGAACGGGGGCGGGGGCGGGGTGGTTCTGGAAACGGGTGGAAGGTAGCGCCGTCCTGAGCTTAGCCAGTGGGGAGGGGACGCTGGCCCTGGCTGCACTGTCCTCCCAGCCCTCCCTCAGATGAAGGGCCAGCCAGCCACTGGAGCCTGGACACCGAGGTGTGTTCCAGGCAGAGGGCTGCCGCATGAGAAAGGGTTTGCTTCCCCCCGGAGGGAGAATTTTCTCTGTGGACAAAAAAGGAACGCAGGCCTGCTTCATCCCCTTGTAAGGAGGGCCCTGGCGGGTTCTGCTGCCTTCCTCCCAGGGCATGTTCTGTGCACAGACAGCCCTTCCCTTCCAACCTGGGTTCTGGTGGCACGAGGGACCCCAGGAGCACCGAGGACATGCTGGTCACCTTTTCTTTGGCAGAGCCCTGGGAAGCAGACTCAAGATCTGCAGTTTGTGCACCACATGGTACAGGACAGGCCCTTGCTCCAGGACCTCTCTTTTCAGCAGACAGGAACGGGTGCCAACTGCAGCGGGCACCACCTAGGAGTCCTCCCTGCCCCGGACAGGCCTTTACGGTTGGAAACATCTTTCCAAGCCTCAGGGTACAGGGGGCCTCTCTGCCTGGCCTCTGGGATTTGCCGGTGTGTGTGTGTGTGTGTGTGTGAGGTCAAGTGGGGGGTCCCAGCCAAGGGCAACAGGAGACCTAGAGTGGGGGGAGGTCATCTGGCAGGCTGGGGCTGGGCCATTGGGTCCCCTGGAATGGCCGCCATGAAGCAGAGAGAGCAGATGGACAAGGACAGGGCCCACCCACTGCATCTCTCTGACCTGCCCCTGGCCGGAGGCAGGAAGTATCTGCTGTTGGAATGGGTTCCAGGGAGAGCCCAGGAAACACGGCGGAGCAGTCCGCCAGAGGAGCGCTGTCTCAAGGCAGCAGCGTGGGAGCCAGCGCGGAGCTGGTCAGGGGAGGGAGAGCAGGATTTGCCGGCGAGGACCGCGGGCCCAGAGCCAAGGAGGCGGGCTGGAAGGACAGCAGGGCTGCCCTCTGGATCTGTCCTCCCAAGGCTCTGCAGTTCAGCACAGGCCGGAACGCACGGGAGCCCAGCGACGCAGCCCTGCAGCCCTGACCCCAGGGAGCCCCGGTGCCTCCTGCGCCTGGGGCGCCCACGGGGAGGCCTGGGTCCAGCTGGGCCTCCAAGGGCTGGAAGGGGGCCGCCGGCCGGCGCTGGGGCAGCTGCGGGACAAAGCCTGAGGCCAGGGTGAGAGGGCGCGGGCCACGGCGGCCGTGGGAGGTCTGGGAACCGCGGCGACCGCTCCTCCTGGGGCCTCCAGCGGGGCCTCTCCTGGGGGCGTCGGGCCCCCGGAGGCCGCCCTCGCCCCCCCGCCCCGCCCGCCGCACACTCCGCCTCCGTGGCCGCGCCCGGCTCCCCGCAGCAACTCTCCTCCCCGGCCCCGCGCATTCTTCGACTCCGCGGCCGACGGTCCCTCCGCGTCCGTCTGTCGGGCTTTCTTCTCCCGCCGCCCCGAAGCCGCGGCCCCCATTCATCCCCGAGGCCTCTGGCCTCCGCCCGGCGGTCGGGCGCAGCTGCTATGCTAATGAGGGCGCGGGGCTGGCGGCCAGCGGGGCGGGGCGGCGGGGCGGCGGGGCCGCGGGTGAGGGACGGGCATCGCGCTGGGCGGCGGGCGAGGGGAACCGCGGGGCTCGGGCCGGGGAAACCTCGGTGGGGAGTCTGGGGCTCGTCAGCGGGCGCCGGGCCGGGGGGGCCTGGCAAGGGGTAGGGGCGGCCGTTCTCAAAGGCCCGATCTTTGTATTCAGAACCGCGGAGACCATTCAGGACCGGCGGGGGCGGAGCCGCTCACGCACCCGGAAAGCCGGGCTGGGGCCCAGGGAGCCGCCCGCCGGCCTTGGCTCGCAGCCCGCCCAGCGCACCCACCGTCGGCGCGGGGCGTGAGCGCAGAGACCAGCTGTCGTCGCGTCCGGGGGTCGCGGCCTGGAGCCCGCGCTCGGCCCGTCTCCCCCATCTCTCCCCCTGCCCCAGCGCCCACCAGATGCCGCTTTGCGTGGGGTTGGCGTGCGCCCTGCGCAGGTAGGAGTCTGAGCAGGAGACGGAGGGCCGTTAGGACAGCCTTGCTCGCCCCCAGGACTGGGTGGTGGATGCCGAGGCGGCGCCTGAGGACCCCGACCTTTGGCAAGCCGGGGGCGGGGGGAGGGGGGGAGTGGCGGGCCCCGCGAGACGGGGGCCTTTACTGCAGCCACTGACGTCCAAAGAGCAACAAGGAGCGGGGTAAGGGGACCCGCGGGCGGGGCAGGGGGACCCCCACGAACCTGCCAATGGAGACCCAGGACGCCCCCTGCCCAGAGCCGGGATTCTCCTCCCACACCTCGGGCGGGAATTCCACGAGCGCGGACGGCGGCAGAGTCCGCCGTGGGTGGGGGGCCTCCGGTTGACTCCTCCCGGCTGGAGGCCCCACGTCGGGGCTCGCACCTGGGTAGGGGTTCCAGCCGAGAACCACGAGCGTGGGCTGTGCTGCCGCCTCGCGGCAGGGGCGGACACTACGTCCCGGGGTCGGTGGTCCCAGGCAGGTGCGAGCCCCCTGGCACTTGGCTGCCAGTAGGTGCCCCACACCTGCCTGCTGCAGACGCCGGCCGGAGCTGTGGGCTCCCGCTGCGCACCGCCTCCGGGGATCTGGCGGGCCCCCTACCCTGGAGCCCAGCGCTTGTCTCCTGGAAGGTGGCCAGGGTGCATGGGCTGGCTGGGCAGCCGAGGGATGTGCCCATGAGGGTCCTTCCCGCACCCCCACCCCGCCCCAGCGGTGGGCAGGGGCGGGCCCTAGCAGGAGCCTGCGCGGGAGGCGTGGCGGGAGCGGCGGGGCAGGCAACCGGAAGCGGTTCCCACGTGAGTGACCAGGCCCAGGCCAGCTCTGAGCGGTGAGCTTGGGCCACAGCCACTAGAGCCGGCTTCACCCTGCGCGCGGACAGCGTGGAGGTGCAGGCTGTCCAGAGGAGAAAGCAGGAAAGGGTGAGAAGGGTCCAGGATCCTCCTGGTCTTCCCTGGGAGACAGTGGAAGAAAACCAGCCCTGCCAGTCTGAGGGGCTGGGAAGGGACAGGAACACCGGGCGGCTGTGGACGGGCTGGCACAGAGGCCCCAGCTGGCGGTCAGGGAAGGCAGTGACCCCACCGCCTGGCAGTGTCAGCCCAACCGTCTGCATGCAGCTCCTGGTCTCACGTCCCCACAAGGAGCCCCGTCGCTGTCCTCATCAATGACTGTCAATGAGTGCTGTTCTCCTATTGGGTGGAATGGAAAAGAGAGTACATTCCAGGCCCCAGGGCCATGAGTGGACAGTAGTCATGGCACGGGGTCCCTCACAGCCCTGTGGACATGGCCACCGTATGTCACACTTCAGGACTTGGACCACATCCGCCCCTGGGAACCATCAGGACCAGGCATGGGGTGCAACCAAATCAGCCCATGAAGCCAGGAGCCTCAGCACAGGGAGCCATGGGGGGCAAGGCTCTGGTGGTCCGCGGGAGGTCGGCACTGGAGTTGCAGACTCCGCCGGTCATCACCTAACCCATTCCAGCTGAAGTGCGCCTGCCTGGTTAACTAGGGCCCTCTTCTTTCCAGGAAACTTCCGGGAAGTGACCCTTGCCACATCTGCTCATATCCCATTGGGTAGAAGTCATGTGACCTACCTCCCTGCTAAACAGGCTAGGAAACGTAGTCTGTTGACTAAACAAACAGCCAGATACCCGTCCCACAAAATGGGTCTATTCGGGCAGAACAAAGAATTATAATTCAGGATATGATGCACCCTCTATCCCAAAGGACAAAGCAGTGGGGGCGCTCCTCCAGAGGAACGGGGGAGCTGGTGGCCGTCGCACCCGAGAGCCCTTTGGAGGACACTAGGAGGTCAAAGGGAGGGGCTTCTCGCTGCCTGGGTGGTGGCAGCTTCTCATGGGCTGAGCTGTTGTCAGACAAGGGGAAAACCTCCCTCTGGGGTAGTAGCTGAAGAGAAAACATCTGTTAGAGTTGGAGGTGTCTCCACATGTTTGGGGTGATGGACACTCAGGGGTGGGCTGGGGAGCTCCTCTGGAAGGCCCCTCCCCACCATCATTTAAATGAGGTTTCCTTGTATTACTGTTCACGTCTTCGCTCCAGGCTGTGCCAGCTTGAAACGGGGTCCCAGAAGGAGGGCTGGGGTGCAGTGCGTTTCGCCTAGGTCTCCCCGCTGGGCACACACCCCACACTCTGGCCCTGGAAGTCGGTAGGAGGAACTTGCTGAGGTTGGAAACCGCCCAGCAGCGGAGGAGCGGAAGGAAGGGCTAAGCCCTCCCGAGGGCCGCGGAGCGCGGGCCTCCTGCTGGCCAGGACGCGCGCCTCCAGGCCTGGCCCCGCACCTGCGCCGCGAGAGGCGGGGTCTGACCTTCAGCCTGCGGTTTGCGCGTAAGCAGCCCGATGGGTACAGCCTAGTTCTCCCCACGCGCGGCGGTCCTCTTTCCACAGCGAACATTGCTACGGGTCAGGGGAAGACCACCACAATGTGCACTTTCTGCCCCGGTGCCCCAGGGACAGCGGCGGAAGAGCGGGTGCGCGCGGGGGCCGGTCCGGGCGCGCACTCTCTCTGGCTCTCCGCCTCCACCTCGTTCACCTTATCTCGCAGGGAGTAATGAGTAACCAACCCAGCACTTCGAGTGCTCAAGGTTATTTGGTCAATAAAGCGTTGCTTCTCAAGACTTCTTTCCATTTTAGTGGGGGCCGAAAGCAGACGGTTAGGCTTATCATTTATATTCCTAAAAGTCAACTTCTGCTGATATAATTTCCGAACCATAAAACGCAGCCGGTCAGAGTGCAGTGAGTATTGAGCTGTGTACACCCACATACCTAATGCAGTCATCGGATCTAGAACATTTCCATTTTTACGATTCACCACGTCCCCTCAGTCCCCACCCCAGCCGACCCCAGGATTCCCAGCACCATAGACGACGCATGGCGCATTTTCTCACATCGCTGTTCCTTTCTCTCTCTCCCTTACTCTCTCTCTCTAACCTCCATCAGCGTATCCTCAAGTGAGGAGTGAAAAACAGCAACAACAGCTTTTGCCTGGTGTGGCTCAGTGGATTGAGCACTAGCCTGCGAACCCAAGGGTCTCTGGTTCGATTCCCAGGCAGGGCACGTACCCAAGTCTCCAGCCAGGTCCCCAGCTGGAGGCAGGTGAAAGGCAACCGTACATTGATATTTCTCTCCCTTTCTTCCCCCTTCCCTTCCCTGCTCTCTAAAAATAATGAATAAAATCTTCCTGAAGAATAATAAAATAAAAAGTAAACTTTTAAAGATGGAGTCTTAAAATGGAGTATAGACCTAAATGTAAGTGCATGATGATAAAATTGATAGAAGGAAACCCTAAAGAAGAACTGCACGATCTAGGGGTAGATAGACAGCCAGAGAGTCCCCCAGCAAAATGGGTTTGTTCAAAAGTAACAAAGAGTTGCAGTCCAGGACCTGCGGCCTTGCAGCAAACCCCACCCGTGCTGGGAAGCAAAGCACAGGAGCCCCAGTTCCAGCGACAAGAAAGTTGGGGGAGCTGTTAGGACGGTGGTAGGGAGCTCTGCGGGGCTCAGCAGCCCCCTCTCACTCCCCAAGGGGGGTTCAGTGTGTTCACTTGGACATTTCCCCTCTGTATCAAGGTCTTTCTCTGAGAGCATCTCCAACTGTGTCAGGTGTCAGCAGCCCGTCAGCCCCCAGGCCAGGAGGGGCCCTTCCCTGTGTGTGAGCCTGTGTCCCACTCGGGAGAGCACACGGTCACAGTCATGAGGAGTGAGTCAGCCCTGACAGCTGGACAGGCAGCTTCTGATCAGCCAGGTCTGCCCCTCCTGCCTAGTCAGGTGTCACCTGCTTCGGTTCTGGGACGTCCCGGCTCTCAGGCCGCCATGGTCAGGGGCAGTCGGGGTTCGGTGCTTCCTTTAGGTGTGAATCCAGGAGCCTGTGTGCGGAGTGCTGCGGCAGAGACGTTTCCAGGGAGAGTGAAGACAGTCTTTGGTTTGTTTGAGTGTCTTTTCCAGGAAACAGTCTCCAGCTGGCACAGTGTGGGGTGTGGGGTTTGCACCTCCTTGGAGCACAGTGAAAAGGCTGTTCTGCCCCCGCGTGGGCATCTTCACCGAGATCAGTGAGCTCTTTACAGTACTGAAGTGACCCCTGCATCGCCTGTGTCTGCCAAGAAGCAGGACCCTCAAGCCTGGCCAGCCATCCTCAGAGGGCGGGAGGATGGACCCCGCAGGAGTGGCTCTGACATTGGGAAGGGACCAGCAGCCAAAGTAGAGGCGGGGTCTCTGCACCTGCTGCCAGTTGAGCCCTAATAGCGCGGTCAGCGCCGGGACCAAACCGAGGGTGGAGGGCGAGCGCAGGGAAGGTGGAAATGCGGACAAACAGCAGCCTCGTTGAGGCACCTGCCCGGGAAATCAGGTCCCTGGGTCCCTGAGGAACTCAGGAGACGCTCCCCAAGGGGGTCACCTTCTCTAACAGGACTTCAGTCTGTCTGCAAGGGACAGACCACAATGGAGACACGTTTATGCCCGGGAGAAGGGGATGCCTACAAAGTCCATCCGCCAAAACCTGAATGGTCCCTGAGGCCACTTGAAAGGTCCTGGCAATGCGGACAGGGGTCCCTGGGCTGGGCTGGGTCGCCCTCCACTGTCTTGTCACTCTGTCCACACCCACCCACGGCTGCTGATCCTCGAATGATCTGTCAGTGGACTGAGGGCTTGGTGCTCGTCCGGGTGGGACGAGGGGAATCCTTAGTGTCCCGGAGGGCGGGCTTTTGCTGTTGGGCCGAACCCGAGCTGTCCTGTTCACCAAACTGACAGCTGTTGCTCCTTCGCTCAGCCTCGGTCTTTCTAGCCAGTTTGTCCGAGTTCCCAGCCCGGCCCAGAGCCCCGCAGGCCGTGAGAGGTGCGCGTGCTGCCGGCTCGGAAGGGCGACAGTCCTCGCACACCTGGGACAAGGTGACTTCCTTTAGCTGCCGAGACCCGGGACCAGGCGGGGAGCTGGCCGGCGGGGCGGGCGGAAGTCCCTGCTCCAGCTCCTGATTGGTTCGCCCTCATGCAAATGAGGACCCAAATCCTCTCAGTGCGATTGGTCCAAAGACAATAGGTCTGTCTGATTGGCCAGCGCTGCCCAGCTCCGCGCGGGTGGAGTCTCAGCTGGGCGGGTCGGAACCGGACTCCAGACCCCGCCGTGGGCAGGAGGGCGCTGGGCCTGGTCCCTGACCTGGAGTTTGGGCCGCAGGTCCCGTGCAGAGATGGCGGCGAGGCCCTGCTTTTTGATTCGAGCTCGGTGAGCCACCAGGAGCCGTTCTCAGTCCTTAGGGTCCCAGTGGCCTTAACCAACAGGCGGTAGCCCCAAGACAAGGGGGTGTCCCCAGGCCAGAGGGTCCAGTTGCTGATTGGTATCCTTGGGGCCTGGCGGGTCCCCGTGTTTGGAATGAGTGACCAAGGTCACGCCTGCGCTTTGCATGGACAAAGGGACACGGGGACCTGGTAACAGGGCCACCCAGGGGCAGGTGGGCTCGCTCATCTCTCCGCTAGGACACCGAGGCCACACGTAGGGTCAGGGCCCGCCACTGTCCAGTGAACACGCAGAGGTTGGGCCATGCAAGAGATCTGCCCCCACTTTGGCAACTGCCGACCAGCCAGGAATGTCCCCGCCACGGTGCCTAGCCTGGGGCCTTGGGAAGTTTGGGGTACCAGGAAGCCTACAAGGGTCCGGCTGTAGCCAACTGCATGGTCTCTAAATGGCACCTCAAAAACCTACTACTCCGAAAATATTTTGTGAAAAAAACTAAACCAGAGTGGTCAAGGGTATAAAGCGAGGTGACTAAAGTAGGAGGAAAACAAAGAAATTATCTTGAACGTTGGGGTGTTACGTCCTGGAATGAGGGGAGCAGCAGGGACCTGACGGGGCTCCTGGGGGTGGACCAGGTCCTATTGCTTGACCTGCTTTGTGATAAAAATTCTAACGTAGATATTGCTTTAAACACTTCTCTCGAGGTATGTCCTATCATACCGCAGTCACCCGTCACAACGTCAACTGAAAATCACCTGGTTTCCAGGAAAAAGTAAGAAAAGTGATCAAGGCCCGTCTTCAGTCACAAGCGCCTTTGAAAGACAAGCTGGCAGCCCTGGTGAGCCAGCAGCCTTGTGAGGGAACCAGGGTCCTCCCAAAGCCATCGGCAGGGAGTGTGGTTCCAATGAACCCCAAAAAGTTTCTCAGAAGGATCCGACAAAGTCAAGTTCTGAGGGAAAATGCCCAGAAAGGGCCAAGTGACTCTTCGAGGAAAATGACGTCCCCCAAGCTTCGGTGACTGGGCTGGTCCGACTGAGCAGAGCCCGGAGGGGGCTGTGTGGGCATCCCTGTCCTCCGAAAGGTCCTGGCCCTGCCCAGGGAGGGTGAACAAGGGGTGGTAGGTGCTTCAGGGATAACTGACAACCCATCAAGGAGAAAAATGGAACAGCACATTGCAGGGAGCCACTACCCAAAAGAGCAAGACATAAGACATACAGAAAAAGTGGGGTGACTTAACGGCACAATATGAAATCACAAAGAAATTCAAGCCTCTGGGTGCCATCTGGCACACACAACCCTGAAAAATTAATGGGACAGCAGGGCTGGACAGGCCCCGCCAGCATAGACTCCTGGTCACGGATCCATCCCAGCTGCTGCCCAGCAGAAGGGGTTAAGGAGGACTAGGGAGGGGCAGGGTGGGGATAACGCAGCCCTGGGGCTCCCAGACCTGGTCACTGCCCCAGCGCCCAGGAAGCCTTGCAGCAGGGAGGGAGCAGCCTGCCTCTGGGCAGGATCCCAGCGCCCTGAGCCCAGGGTCTGCTCTGCCCCCGGGGAACCCAATCCCTTCCGCTGGGCTAGACCTCGGCCCAGGTCTGCGGGTGGCAGGGAAGGGCGCTGGGACCACGCAAGGCCCTTGGGGTGAAGGCCCGCAAGTGGATCTAGGGGCCCCAGGCAGGGGTCTGGGTCAGGTTGGGTTGGGCTGAGTTCCGAGATGGGACAGTACAGACTCCCACCGAGCTCATGGGCACCCGCTGGGGAATGGAGCTCCTGGCACGTTCTGTGTCATCTTGTGGTGCCCCCACCATGAGAACTTCCTCCCACCCGCCCCCCTTGCGGACTGGCTGCTGTTGGCAGACCTGTCCCCGGTGCATCTACCCACACCGCTGCCCCCAGGCCAGGCGCCCCTCTTGGGTGGGCTGGGCACGAGATAAGAGCAGTGGGGAGACGTGAGACTTGCCCCTTGTAGCCACCAGGTGGCATCACTGAGCGCAGGGCTGCAGGAGAGAGTGGGGATGCTCTCCGAGTCACCCACAAAAAGCGACTGCAGGGGGTGGGTGCTGGCGGGGGTCCAGGCCGGCTGGGGTGGGCCTCTCCCCAGGCCTGGGAAGCAGTGGCGCCAGGGCTCGGCCCCTGAGTCTGCAGACTGCTGCCCCGGGTGTCCCCTCCACCCACCGGAGCAGGCAGGGCGCCAAGGTAGGGGGACCCGAGAAGTCAGGGGTCCCCACTTGGGCCTCTGTCACCCTGAGAGTCCCTCCTTCTAGAGCGTTCAGGTGACACCACTGCATGGGCTCTGGGTAGACACACACCTTCCTCCGGATTTCCTCCTGGATTTCCGGAGGCCCCTGGAAATCCCAGCAGCCCACGTAAAACCCAGGGCGGGAGGGCAGCCAGGCCTCTGGGTCCCCAGGGAGAGCGCAGTGTGGGGTGTGATGGCGGCTGCAGGCGCCCCACGGAGCCAGGGTCGCATCCCTGGCTCTCCAGGGCACCCGCTGTGCGACCATCCCTCTGTGTGCCAGGGGGACAGAAGGCCCATCTCCTGGGCGGGGGCGCAGCGGTCACCGAGGGAGGGATGTGGCCGAGTCCCCCCCCCCCCCGACACACTGGGCACCCTGGGGCGCAGGAATGGTGAGCCAGCTGGTCGCCCTCGGCAGGTTTATTAGGGCGTCGGCCTGGGGCAACCCCGCAGTCTCCCCACTGCCGCCCAGCGTCCACGCGGCCGGCCGCAGCTGCTACAGGAGGTTCACCTTGGCCACCACCTGCTTACAGCCAGTGACCGCGAACTCGCGGTCGGCGACCTGGTAGTAGGTGAGCTGCTCGGCCAGGAGCTCCGCGCGCGCCTGCTCGGGGAAGAAGCCCTCGGCCGCCATCTCGTCCCGGAAGCAGCTGACCACGTCCTGCTTGTCCAGCAGCAAGAAGGGCACCACGGCCGCGGCCTGCCACAGCGGGTGCTCGCGGGCCAGGAGCGCCCTCAGGCCGGCGCTCAGCTCGTCCTCCGCCTGGGCGCCGCGCGGGGGGCCGCCGGGGCGCGGGGGCGGCGTGCGGGAGGCGTTCTGCAGCACGAAGCGCGTGACCTCGGCGCCCCCGGTGCTGCTGAGCAGCACGTAGACGGCGTTGTGGAAGTGGTGCGAGCGCTGCGGCTGCACCAGGCCGTGCAGCTCGTCCAGGAGCGCGGGCGGCAGGAGCTCCACCTCGTCCAGCACCAGGAGCGGGGTCTTCTCCTCCGCCTCAGCCCGCGCCACCACGTCGGCCACGCGGCGCGCCAGCTCCTCGCGGCAGCGCTCCGCGGCGCGCGGCTCGGGACAGTGGTGCCGCGCGTGGTACTGCAGCACCAGCGCGCCGTCCTCCAGCACCGCGCGGAAGTGGCGCGCCAGCAGGCGGCCCACGTGGCTCTTGCCCACACCGCTGGGCCCGTGAAGGGCGAGGAGCAGCGGGCGACTGTGCACGTGAGTGGACAGGTAGTCCCGCAGCAGCGCCACGATGCGCCCCACGGCAGCCGGCTGGCCGAACACGGAGCGCTGCAGCACCTTCTCCAGCCCCTCGAGGTCGTAGCGCTGCGCGTTATCGTCCAGGTTCTCGATGGCGTTGAGCACCTGGAAGCCCACGATGGCCACGAGCAACAACAGGCAGCACTGAGCGCGGCTGCGGTGCTCGGCACGTGGCCGGCACTTGCGCGAGGTCTCCGGGTAGAGTACCATGCGGCTGCGCCGGCGCCTCTTGCGCGGTGTCCGTGAGGACTGCTCCGCGGGGCTTTCGAAAGTGAAGAACTGCGGCTGGTCCGGGTCCCTGCGGGGCGCCAGGTCCCCATCAGAGTCCAGCCCCGCGCGGGGGGTCGGCAGGCGCCGCTTGCGCAGCAGGCGCACACGGCGGCGCAGGCGGACCACGGCGCGCAGCGGGGCCATCACGCTCCGGCCTGGGGCGCTGGGGCCGCTGGGGCCGGCGGGCTCCGCGCTGGGCTGGCCGCAGTCCATGGCGCAGGGGCGGGGCTCGGCATGCAGGTCGCCCTCCCTGCAACAGGAAGACGGGAGGGTCTCCAGACTGACGCCCGCAGGCTGGGATCCCCCACCCGAGGGAGCTCACACCCCGGCGAGGCTGGGGGTGCGCCCGCGGCTGCCCCCAGGCCAGGGCCCGTTCCTGGAGGTTCACCCCCTGCGACCAGGAAGCAGCTCCGTGCGGGGCCCCATGCAAATCCCTCGGCCCTCCTGGAAGCAGCGGCGTCCGCGAGTAGCTCGGGAGCCGGGGCAAGAGGGCGCGCTTATCTGGCGGCCTCCAGGGCTTCCTGGAGGAGGCGGTGCCGCCCCACGCTGATGAGGGGTTAAGAGGGGTCAAGGCCGGCTGGCCCCGCCCCCAGCAGCAGCCCGACTGCCAGGCGCTGGGGGCCCTCGCTGTCCCAAGAGGGGCCACAGGGAAGCAGAGGCCTGAGCCCCCTGGAGTTGGGAGACACCCCACACGCTTAAGAACACTTGAGGGGAGGGGGATGTGGCCGGAACGTCTGCTTTTCAGAGCGGGCCCCGTCCCTGCCCCGTGGCTGCCCCGGCCCGGCCCCCAGGAAGATGGACAGAAGGACAAGAGGGGGAGAAGGAAGGACGAGCATCTGAGGCGACAGCTGAAAAGACAGGGGGTGCACGTCCCTGGCCCCCAAACCACCCCCGTACCTGCAGCTGCGTCAGGCCAGGCTCCTGCTGGCCCCCGGCCCCCAGGCGGCCCCTGCTGCGCGGACACCGAGGCCGGACTCCGGAAGCAGAAAATGCCGGCGGCCCGGAGTCAGGCAGGGGTCAGGTCCTGGGGTGGAACTGGGCCAGCTCAGGCCTGGAGGGCCAGTGGCACCTGCGGGTCCCCAGGAAGTGTCCAGAGCAGAGGAAGCTGGGGGAGGTTTCCGTTTCTAAGCAAAGGAAGTGAGTCAGGGGTGTGTGGTAGGGCGGGACTTGGGCTGGACAAGGCGCCAGACAGGGAGGCTGGGCGGCTCCGGTCCCCTGACCAGTGGGTCACCTGCCCTTTCCAGCCCTGCAGGCCGAGGGTACCTAGGCCAAGGGCATCCGCTCCCCCAGAGCCCAAGGGCCCTGGCACGTGGACCTGCCCCCTCTCCCCCCACCCCCAGGCACATCTCTGGCACCTGACCCTAAACAGGGCCCCATTGGGGGGAGGGAAATCACCATATGCCGCCCTGTTCTCTCCCCCGCCCCTCATTCCTGTCCCCTGGCCCCAGTCTGGGCCCCCAGGGTAGGGCTCATTTTCTTTCCCTGCCCCCCCCCACCAGGGCCCCCATCACCCTTCCCTGTGCTCCGGCCTGGAGCCCACAGGACAGGGCAGCAGAGGGACAGAGCCCTGGCACCGGGGGAACTACCTCATATGCTCAGGGTGCTGGGGGGACGGCACGTTTAGAAAGAGCTTGGGCTCTGCTGGAGGGGCCTCTGCCTCCCCTGGTGGCCAGGGGCTCTGCAGCCGGTCCTGCCCGTGGTGCCCCCTTCACAGCCCCCATCCCTGCTGCACCTCTGCCCACGCTGCAAGGCCCCTCCCTGCTGGGGACACTGCCCCGGGCTTGGGGCTCCCCTTCTCCCCGGAACGCAGGGTTCACAAGCCTGGAGGTGAGGCAGGCGGTCCCGTCTGTCCAGTGCCCTCTGGCAGCACCACCAACCCCACAGCCCTGCTCCCTTGGGACCTGCTGCCCACTCCTTGCAGGGCCAGGGGCATGAAGACCCCTTGGGACCTTACCCACTGTGTGGCCTGGGACCAGGGCAGGACACTGTCCAGGCTCTGCCCCAGGACCCCGGCCCCAGGCTTCTTCTGACAAGGGGGGAGGGGGCAGCAAGGCACAGGGCCAGCCTGTCCCCAGTGGCCAGCTGGCTGCTCCTGCCCGAGACTGACCCAGCCAGCTACCCCCATGACCCGTCCCCCACCAGGACCTCCCGTCCCCTCCTCTGAGCTGGACCTCAGTTGAGCTGACCCACCCGTTCTTTCTGACCCAGAGCCCCAGGCGCCCCACGGGCAGGTCCTATCTGCCCACTGGCTCCCCCAGGGCCGGAGCCCTTCCTGGCCCTGCCTCCCCGGCCCCTTCTCCACCCATCCTGCCTCCAGTCCAGGTCCTGGCTCTCTGCCTCCCAGAGGTGGAAGTACCAGAAGGACCCCTCACACCAGAACATCTGTACCCACAGCTCCGCAGCCTTGGGAGCATCCTGGGCCCTGGCCCCACCCCTCGGTGCTGCAGCCCGTCCTCACCACACGTTCCCATCGGAAAAAAGCAAGTTCCTCCTGACCTCCCCCATTTTCACTTTCCTCAGCTGCCCCCACCCCTGAGGAGTGGCCTCCATGGGGCAGGAGCCCCAGCATGTCCCAGCTGGTCGAGGCAGTGAGGCCTCCCCAGAGCGGACAGAGTGGTCTGGGGTCCCAGATGGTCTCTGGCAGCACCTGCAGGCCTGGACGCGGTGCTGCTTCTGACCGCCAGGTGGCACAGAAAAGCTCACTCCCAAGTTTTACCAAAACGCTTTTTATTTACACAGGAGCCTCACCTCTGAGGCAGCTGATCCACACCTGGCTGAGAAGTGCCCCTGGGCCAGGAGCACCACCCCAGGTAAAGGGGGGCAGGGGGGCTGCCGCTGGCCAGTTAGGAGGGCTCCACCCCCGCAAGTCCTGGGGCGACACCCCCTCTTCTGGGGCCAGGCTCAGCGTCTGCAACCTTCCCCGCCCGCCCACCTGTCTAGCAGAACAGGAAGGCCCTCCTCCTCCCTGCCTGTCGCCCCCCACCCAGCAGTGGGCAGACACACCAGGGCAGTGGACACGCTAAGGGGGGGGCAGCCTTTCACACCGCGGCCGTGGTACGGGTGCTGGGGCTCCGGCAGGGGCTGCGCTTCAGGGGTCTGGGACCCGAGTCGCGCTCAGGCACACAGCTCCCAGCACCCAGGTCAGGGAGGGCCGAGCCCTGCCCAGCACCCACCCCCACGAGCACCTCTGCCCCAGGAGATACAGCCCCTGCCGGCAAGTCAGGGAGCGTCCTCCCGGCCAACCAGGGCCAAGGTCCCCGGGCACCCGGGCAGCGTCAGAGCCCGGCGGGGGCGGGCACAGTGGGGAGGGGCAGCTCCAGGGCCGGGCTCTCCACGGGCTGCGCAGGGCTGGGCTTCTGGTGGTCCAGCTGCTCCAGTTTCTCACCGAGCTGGGCATAAAGCTCCTTCACCGCTTCTCCACTCTGTGGGGAGTACAGGGCGCGGGTCAGACCCCGCGTGAGGACGCGGCGCAGGCCTCGGGGCGGGCAGGCGGCACCCACCTGGCCCGTGGGCTCCAGGGCCTTCTGCAGCGCCTGCAACCTGGCGGGGGCCACTCGGTGGTGCAGGTGGAGGAGGAGCCGCAGCACGTGCCGCTGCACGTTCTCCTTCCTGGAAGAGGCAGCGGCTGCAGGGACCGGCCGCAGCGCCCTCTGCCCACCCACCCACCCTGTCGCACCCAGCAGCCTGGGCACCTCGGGGAGGCCGTGAGCAGGAAGCCCTCGAAGAGGCTGCTGCAGAAGTCCTCCAGGGCGAACTCCTCGGCCAGCAGCACCAGGTTGCCCGTGAGCAGGTGGAGGAAGATGTCGCTGAAGGCCAGATCCCCGAAGGTCTCCACTGCAGGCACAGCAGGGGTCAGCCGGCACCCCACCCCCTGCAGGGGCCGGCCCTCCGCCCCCACTCCCCGCAGACACTGGGGGACAACACAGCACTTCTGAGAGCAGGGTGCCCGTCATCCCAGGGGCCAGAAGCACGGCCCACACGGGTGGGCACCGGCACAGGAGGGGCCTGGGCCTAGGAAGTGAGGGTCCAGGAAGGTGTGGTGCCCCAAGGACTCTGGAATGAGTGGACCCCAGAAGACATGGAAGGAACGGGCAGCAGACAGCCCCGGCCAGGGGCTCACAGTTCCCGTGGAGGGAAGAAAGGTAACGGTCCTTTCTTTGAAACCACAGACACCAAAGCCCGAGAGGGAGGGCAGAAGTGACACACGTCCTGGCTGGTGCAGCTCCGTGGACAAGAGCACCAGCCTGTGAACCAAAAGGTCTCAGGTTCGATTCCCAGTCAGGGCAAAGGCCCGGGTTGCAGGCCAGGTCCCCCAGTTGGGGGCGGGCGAGAGGCAGCCACACAACGATGTTCCTTTCCCCTTCTCCCTCCTTTCCCTTCTCTCTAAAAACAGGTAAATAACATCTTAAAACAAAAAAAAAGGGACACGAATCCCAGTAACCACCGGGGACAGCAGCACCTTGAACAAACCATCGGAACAAAAACGGGCGACCGTCGGAAATGCTGTCTGGCATGTCCGCGGCTCTGTGGGCGGTTCCTTCAGCAAACCCAGCAGCCCCCCGCCCGCTCTCGGCTCGCCCCCGGGCTGAGGGCGGTAGGTGAAGGCAGCTCCCCACTGCCGTGGGCGCTCGGCCACGTGGCGGCGAGCGGAGGGCACCTGCGGGCACGCGCCCAGCCCTCTTGCTTCCGCTCCAGGACCCCAGGGGACGACGCAGCGACGGGAGCCAGGCTGGCCGCGGGGCGGGGGACCCAGACTCACCGAGCCCGGGCAGCAGGCGCAGCAGCGCGTTCCTGTTCCTCTGCTTGCTGACGTGCAGCACGTAGTACAGCCCCACCTCGCAGGCCACGCGCTGCCCCTGCAGGAACCTGCGCGAGCACCAGCCCTGAGCGGCGCGCCCGACCGCCGCTGGGGGAGCGGAGGGCGCACCCCCACCCGTACCCCCGACGGTACTTGGTGAAGCTCTCGGGCAGCGTGCTGGGGTAGGTGGCTGGGGCCCGCTCCTCAGCAGGCAGTTTCTGGTCCACGGTGAAGGCGTGGTCGTCCACCACGAAGGCCATGAGCGTCGGCAGGAACCTGGTGACAAGCTCCGCCTCCTGGAGAGGGGAGTCGAGGGCCAGAGCCGTCCAGGCCCAGCCCCGCCCGGCCCCTGGGCCTCCGTCCCCATGCCAGGACCCCGCCAGCCCCGCCGCCCCGCGTAGGAAGGCGGTGGGAAGGCTCCCACCAGGACCGTACCATCTTGGGCTCCTTGAAGACCTGGCTGTCAATCATGTCCCAGGCCCCCTGGCCCAGCGCCAGCAGCCGGAGCAGCAGGAGGAGGTCGGGGCTGTCCTGCGGGGAAGGCGATGGGCCTCGGAACCAGCTCGCCTGAGCCCCGCCCCTGCCCGCAGCGGGGTCCTGGTGCCCGGCCGTCACTCGCAGGCTCCCACATGCCGCACCGCACGGGGTACGCGGGCTGCCCGCGGCCCACACCCACATGCCCACGCAAGTGCACTCACCCTGGGCAGTGTCTCCTGGCTGACCAGCTCCTGCAGGTGCCTGACGGTGCTCAGCGACAGCGTGTTGATGGCAAAGGGGTCACACAGGATCATGGACAGGTCCCTGCGAAGAGGCACCCGCAGCATTAACACGGGGAGCTGCTGACCCCCAGAGGGGCAGCTGCGGGCTGGGCCACCTCAGCCTCCCATCCAGGGAGACGGCCCCCTACACAAAGAAAGCCCACCCTGGACCCGTTCCAAAAAAAGGCTGTTTGGAAAATTGCACCAAACTTGCTCAAAATACTGAGTTTAAATAACCCTCAAGAAAACAAAGGCCACATGTGGTCCTAAGAACCCAACCAGACTGTCATTTCAGCCAAGGATCCCACAGAGACACTGACGGAGAGAAGCGGGCCCAGCGGGCCCCAGGACGGGCTCACCACCCTCACCCCTGGCACCGGGCGGCAGTTCTCCTGGGAGCGGAGGGGACACTGCAGGGGGCCCAGCGCACTCATCTCAACGCTGGTGAGCAGGGGGGGGTGGCGGGGGGAGGGGCATCCACAAAAGGCCACCCCTCACCCGAGAACTTGCTCCTGGCCCTTCTTCACTCCGTCCAGAAACCCCTGCAGCTCGCGGGCCCTCTTGCTGTCCACGAAGCGCTCCCGGATGCAGGCGTCCAGGCACCAGGTGAACTGGGGAAGCAGAGCCGGTGTGAGCAGGCCACACGCCTGCTGGCCACTCGGCTGCCAGGCCTCAGGGAGGCGTCGGGCCGCAGTGTCACCTCCCCAGGGCCCGGGTGGGTCAGAGCCTCATCCTGACAGGCCCCAGCTGTGGGTTTGATACCAGGCAGGGCACAGACAGGAGTCCACCAGTGAAGCATCCATAAGTGGGAACAAGTCCATTGTTTCTCTTTTCCTCAAGTTAATAAATAATAAGAATCCAGGTTGGTGAGAATTTAGAGGAAGCGGGATAGGAATCTGAACCCGCAGTAAACCTCTGAGCAGGTGGTCCATGGTTCATGTTACCCGCAGAGAATTGAAATTACCTTGACAAATAATGGAGAAGGTTGCGTGGACCTAAGAAACCTGGATTTCTGCATTTTACCAATAAAATTTCTTTCTGACATGGACAACAGGTGGGATTGACTTTGGGGGGAAAGGGTGGGTGGGGAGGGGGACAGAGGGGAGAAAAAAAGGAATGGATGTAATACAACAACAATAAAATTAAAAGAAAAAAAAGAAAAAAAATAAATAAAATTTCTTTCTGTTATTAGCCCTTAAAAAAGCATAATAAAAAAAATAAAAGGGCCCCTCTCTGGTGGCACCCACGGTGGGGTGTTGGAGCAGACACCCAGGAAGTGGGGCCGCCTTGGCTGCACTGCACCCGAGCCAGGGACAAGGCCAGCAAAGCCCAGGGCTGGGAGCTCAGGACTTGCCAGCGAGCAGCCCCAGGGCTCTGGGGCACGGCCGGGCCAGGGGAGGCCGGAGAGCGATCCAGAGTGGCTCCGGGCTGCCCGGTGGGAGCGCAGGAAGTCACCACTTGCACAGCCCAGCCGACTCGGCAGCAGTGGTGCAGGGGCCGCTGTGTACCTGGTGGTCAGCTGGGGGGCAGTCAGAGCCAGGTACTGGGACCACAGGACCCACCAGGGAGGGGAGAGAGAAGCCACAGAAGAGACGGGCGAACGGGGGCGGGCGGGGCCCCACCTTGTGGCAGGGGTCCACGGAGCAGATGTCGCCCACGTCCAGGTCGTGCAGGGACATGAGCAGCTCCGCACGCAGCGTGCAGTAGTGCACGTTCCGCGTGCGCAGGAAGAGGGTCCGCAGGAACTGCAGCACCATGTCGTACAGCTTCACGTTCTTCCCCACCATCTGCGTCAGCTTCTGCACCACCTGGTGGGGAGACCCCGCGGCTGGAGTCATGAACAGCCCTGCCGCTCCCCCTTCCTGCGTTGGGCTGCAAGTCTCCTCTCTCCCCAACAATGGCTCCATGTCAGATGGCGGAGCTCCTGGCCTCAAGCAGGCAAAGCCCATGTCAGGCCCACAGCTTCCCCAAAGGCCATCGGCCTGGCATCCCAGACTCCTCCAGAGGCCCCAGGAGGTCTGCCCCCGCCACTCAGTCGGTGGACGTGGGGAGACTCAGGCTCAGCTGAGGACACACGGCCACTATCCTCTGTGCGGTCAAAGCTTGCTGCTACCCTTTCAGGCCCTTGGCCACCGCCCTCACCTCTAGCACCTGCAGGGGTTACCACCCAACCCCTGCTCCCACTTGGGGTGCAGGCTGTGCTGCCCCAGCAAACAGGAGGGGCTCTGCCTGGTGTTCACTGGCTGTGAACAGGAGCAATCTTGGTCCAGGAGTGTGAAAGCCACGTAGGGCAGCCTGGGGTGGCGGACACCGCAGACCACAAAGGCACCAGGCTGGACACAGGGCGAGGAGAACCACAAGGGCAGCAGGAGCAGTGACACGCCCGACAGGACACTGTGACAGCCCCTGCCAGGACTGCCACAGGCTTCAGGGACCCTGATGGGCAACGCAGAGAGGGGACATGGCCCGAGCCTTGGCACCTACGTACTGGAACCCTCTAATGCCAATGACAGCTGACACCTATCAGCCCTGACCATAAGCCCACCTGGCTCACACGTGCACAGGGGCACAATTCAGGGCTGCACAGGGCAGCTGGGCTCTAGCGGCTGGGCAACACCCTGAGGACCCAGGGGCGGTGCGTGAGCCTGCAGCCAACTCCTCCCTCGCAGTGAAGCAAGACGCCCAGCAGGTACCCTGGCTGGGAGTGGGTATGAAGAGGGGACAGGTGACCATGGCAGTCCACAGAGGCCTGGCTCCCTAAAGATGAGCAGAAGGCAGGGCGCAGGGCGCAGACATCTCCTTGGCATATGGAGAACATGGTGTACAACTGCTGGCCAGACATTTGGGAAAAACAATAGGCTACATCCTACCTCCCACCGTTTGGCAGGATACACACAAAACTCCGGGTAAAAGCTGAACGTGAAATAACGAAACCAAATGATACTACTCTACCAGTCCAGCACCCCCGTCACCGTCACTTCCATCCTGGGTGAGCGGTCATCCTGGAACCAGGTTATGCAACTTCAGTGACCTATCTCACTGGGGAAACCCAAAGTCTCCACGATGGCTTCTGGTCCTCCAACCTCGGCCCTGCTGCATACCTGCCTGCTCTACACTCAGGCCGCACCAGCCTCCCCGGGGAGCCTGCTCCTCTTCCAGGCCTCTGCTCACACCTCCACCTGGCTCCTCTGCAACCTCTGGTCCCTGCAGCCCTTGTCCACTCCCCGAGCCCTTGGTGCCCTACATGTGATGTTTGCTGTGTACCACCTGCACCTCCTGAGACTTCAAGTGCCTCAAACCCCAGGGGTGCTGAAGGGCCCAGTGCCCATGCCAGGAAGCCAGTGCTCAAGAAACGTTTGTCAAAGCAACCGACAACTCCAAACTAAACACAGGGGTCATCCCGGAGCTAAAAGATGTGCTGCACTTAACTGAAAAGACTCGCCAAGTTCCAGAGCACCAAGTACATGAAACCCGAATGCTCCATACCCCACACCTGGGCACAGAGCTGCCAAGCCCCTTCTCACGGGTCAGGGGCACAAGCCCACCCTTCCAGGAACAAAACAACCCGAACGTTCAAGGGGGTGGGGAAGGGGCTGGCCAGTGCCCTACACACAGCCCTGCCTCCCGCCTCACCTCGCCCTGGCGCCTGGTTTTGGGGGAAGGACTGAAGAAGTTGTGCAGGACAGAGAGCTCGGTGCTGAACAGCGCGCTCTCCTTCTCCAGGATGTACTGCTTCAGCAGCGGGGAGACCTCGTCACCAAAGAGCGCCTGGTTGTCCTGCCAGATCTGCCGCTTCACCTCCACGGCACAGGCCCGGTACAGCTCCTTGTCGGCCATGACCAGCTTCAACTTCTTCTCGGGGACCTACAGGACCACACCGACCGCCTGTGAGCGGCACCTGGGCCCCAGGGTCTGCCTCAAGACAGGCCAAGAGGCCTTCGCCCCCTTGCAGCAGAGACCCCCCCAGCTCCAACTGAAGGAGCACCTGCGCTGCCCTCCCGCCTGGCAGCCGTGCTAACCCCGCAGCTCCCCCCCAGGAAGGACCACACCTCAACAACGAGGAGGCCACTCTCGGTCTCTTCCAGGCTTATCAAGGAGAACATGCCCCGCAGGCCGACCTGGCTTGGGCGGGCGACTCAGGAAGCCCCCCAGAGCTCACCTTGGGCAAGTGTTTCATGACGCACATCACCACCGGCTGCAGAGACGGCATCTTCACGAGAGAAAAACTCTTTTCCAGGAGATCTTCCAGTTTCTTGTACCTGGAAAGACTTGAATAACTGAGAAAGCAGCTGCCGGCCTGTCCCCAGACAGCTCAAGGGGACAAGTGTGCACCGCTGGACACCGGGGGAGGCCCGCCTTTCAAGCAGGACGGTAGAGCAGGGGACGGGCGCTCCGAGAACGAGAGGGGCTGCGCCGCGCCGCCCACCTCTCCTCCGCTCTGCCCTCCGAGGCAATGGCCGACACCCGCTCTAGCAGCTTGTCCCGCAGCTCGTCAAACACGGACTGGTGGAACTCCAACCGCGGGGTCCCGTGCAGGTCCAAGAAGGGCAAGGCCGACTGCAGCGAGGGCAGCAGCACGCCGTTCTCCGCCTGCAGAAGCAGAGGGTCAGCGAGCGGTCTGTCCCGCGTATTCGGAGCCACGGAAACCGCCGCCGCCGCCGCCGCCCCGGGCGCACCGGCACCGGGAGGCAGAGCAGCGCGGAGACGGCGGCACGACGTTCCCAAGCAGCGCGGCTGCAACTACAGACGCGGGACACCCGCGCCGCCCCCCGCGGGCGCGCGCAGCGGCCGGAGCCAGAGCGGCCGGCTCCCCACGCGACCGCGCCCCCCGGCCGGACCCACGCCACCTGGAACTGCTCGATGGCCTTGAGCGGCTCCGTGCAGTTGGTGAGCGTCTCCTTCAGGTCCTCGCCGTTGGCCACGCCGAGGTCCTGCAGCCCCGCGAACATGGCCGAGGCCCCCGCCCCTGCCCGGCTCGGCGCCCCATCCCCACCGCGCTCCGCCGCCGCCGCGGCCCCCGCATGGCCCCCGGCAGCCCGCTCGCCCGGGCCGCGGGGGCCGCCTGCGCTCCTCTCGCCGGCGCCCTCCAGGTCGGCGCGGTCCCTCCGGCAGCGCGTCTCCGCCCCGCCGCGGCCGCCCACTCGCGCCCCGCTCGGCCGGTCCACCCGCCAGCCCGCCCCTCCCGGAAACGCCGCCGCCGCGCAGAGGTTCCTGGGAGAGAAGCCACGGCCAGCGGAGCGGCTGCGCGGAGAGCGACATCCGGGGAAAGCGCGCCGCCCGGGAGGCCCCGCCCTCCGGCCTCGTCCCGTCCGCGTGGCCACACCCCCCGCCGAGCCCCGCCCCGCCCCCGGGCCCGGTCTCCGCCTCGGCCCCGCGGGGCTCCCGGGCCGCCCCGCCTCTGGCCTTGACGTCCGGCCGGAGCCCGGAAGACCCGCGGTGCAGCCGACGGGGCGCAGGGAGCCGGGCGCGGGCGCGGGCGGAGCGGCGGCAGGAAGTTCAGAGCTGACACTGTAGCCGGGGACAGGGTTTTATTATGGGAAGTGAGTGCAGCAGCCTCCGGACGTCCCGAAGCGGCCGGAAGGACGGCGGACCGAGAGGGCAGCCAGAGGAGCCCCGCGGGCAGCGCCCGGGTCCCGCCAGAGCTCCGGGGGCCGCGCCAGCTTCGCCCCTCGCTTCCGCTTCCGGTCTGCGGGCTTCCGCCCGGGCTTCGCGCGCTCCCTGGGCCCGTGGCCGCGGTTAGGTTGCGGTGCTCGCGGAGAGACCCTGCGGGGACCGGCGCCTGGCGGGATGTCGCTTGCAGCCGGCCGTTCCGGGCTCCGGGCGGGGCGCTGCGGGAGCGGCTGGGCGCTGCCGCCTCTGCCCCGAGCCTCGCCTGGGCCTCCGGCCCACAGCTCCCGCGCCCGGGGCCTGGCTCCCCGGGGTTCCCGTTCCCGTTAAAAGCCCTTGGTTGCCTGTTGAGCGCCTGCAAGTCCTCGATGTGCCACTTCGATGTGCCTCGAAGTGCCCTGCTACTTCGGGGATCAAATCAGGCTGTTTCTCGAGCCCCGCGGGCCGTGGGCCCCCAGTTTGGAACAGGGGCCGTTTGCAGTGAAGCCCGTTGCCTGCCTTCCGGTTCCAGGCTGGGCTGCCGCCTGGAGCGAGTCCAGCCTGTCCCGACCACCGGCGTTTGCAGCCTTTGACCTGACCCTTCTGGGATCAGGAAGTTGGAGACGCGCCTTGCCCTTCGTACTTGCTCTAAATAAGTCCCTGAAAAGTGGAGTTTGTCCCTGGTTCGTGGCTCTGGATACGGCACCGGCCTGCGAACCCAAAGGTCGCTGGTGCCATCCCCAGCCAGGGCACATGACCAGGTTGCAAGCCAGGTCTCCAGCCAGGTCCCCAGCTGGCGGCAGGTGAAAGGCAACCAGACATGGGTGTCTCTCTCTCTGTCTCTCTCTTCCCCTCTCTATTGGAAATAAAATCTTTTTTTAAAAAAGAAAAAGTGGAGTCTCAGGTGTTTAAAACGTGAAGCTCGCCTCCCAGGAATTCTCAAGTTTGAAAAGCGAGGGCACCCCTCATGGGCACATTTAACTAAATGGACAGATCTGATCCCAGGTAATTCAGAATGTCCGTGGCCACAGCAGGGGACTCTGGCGATTTCCAAACTTACTTCCTTAAATCCAAATTGGACAAGAACAGTGCTAAACTTGGCAAAGTGAAATGCCTATTTCAAGTGGTATTTTGAGGCTTCCAAATATTACCGAGAACCTGAAGTTGCCTCTTTACAAAATAAAGCTTCGAATTAACAGAGGCTATTCAATTTTTAAAGAAGCTGCCTGTCTGCCTCCAGCTGGGGGCTGCCTGGCCCTCACCCTGACCTGTCTCAGGGCCCATCTCTGGAGCGCTCAACTCCAAGTCTGCACCCCCTGACCCACCTGCTCCCTGGCCTCCAGTGCTGTTCCCCGAATTTAAAGTGAAGCCGTTTGAGGCTTCCGGCAGGCCTGAAATTTCATCCTCTAATACTAACACTGAATGGCAGTCTGTAGTTAGAGAGTTGCCTGGGGGGACAGGATCCTTGCAGAGTTTACCGCACAGTTTGACATATTCCAACCTACCAGCCTGGGTGTCCTCATTTCTATCAGCCAGTTAACTTGCTAGTCGGGGAAGACCTGGCTCTAGCATTGGATGAGACTTACAAGATGTAACCATCCTGAAAGGGATTTAGAAAACCCAATCTGACTTGGGGCAAAATCCTAGAACCCTGATTAGAGACCTCTGAGAGCAATTAGTATCTCTTCCCTTAGCCTGTTGGTCAGCAAAATTCTGACTTGCTGCAGAAGCCTGATGGTCCTGCTGGTGGCTTTTTAAAATTATATTTTATTTTATTTATGGGAGAGGTGAAAATGCAACCAGATTGACACATCACCCATAACTGCTGAAACTCAGCAGGGCAAAGGGCACCCTGGTGCTGTTGTTCAGGTTGGAGGTGTTTGTGATTGAGAAAGGTGTTTGCATTATCTCTGAGAAGCAGGAACTGGGCGCTTTTTGTTTTGTTTTGTTTTTCTTTAGTTGTGCTCCTTAATTTTCAAAAGTTTATGGTTTTTTTTTAAAGATTTAATTATTTTTAGAGAGAGGGGAAGGGAGAGAGGTAGAGAGGGAGAGAAACATCCATGTATGGCCGCCTTTCACCTGCTTCCAGCCAAGGACCTGGCTGGAGACCTGGCTTGCAACCTGGTTATGTGCCCTGGCTGGGGATCGAACCAGCGACCTTTGGGTTCGCAGGCCCCGCGCCTTATCCACTGTGCCACCAGCTCTAGTTGGTGGTTGTTTTAATTGACCTCAGGGGGGATTTAAGGAAAACTCTGGCTTTTCTTCCACTCAGGTAGCTGTTACCTCTGTTTTTTAAAAGGGGCTGAA
The DNA here is from genome assembly GCA_004026585.1 of Noctilio leporinus. NCBI lineage: Eukaryota > Metazoa > Chordata > Mammalia > Chiroptera > Noctilionidae > Noctilio > Noctilio leporinus. Next base: position 149,909 of record PVIW01001998.1, on the reverse strand, counting down.
GAGGCCTTTCCCTTCTGTAAAATGACCAGGATGGAGAGGGAAGCCATGTCCACTACTGACTTAATGTGGCAAGTCAGCCACCTCCCCTGTAGATGAGTCAGCTGAAAGAAAAGCTGCTAAAATCCTTAATTTTCAGGATGACCACGGAGGTCCCTCCACTAAACCTGGAGGCCCCAGATTCCGCTGTGACTGCCAAGAGCCAGGACAGTGGGAAAAGGGCCGTGACAAACCAGCATTTCAGGCACCTTCAGCCCTCCAGCCAATCTCCCGGGTCCCCCAGTTCCCAGTGATGGGACTCTTAAGGACTGTGGGGCTCTTCCCCACCCTCCCTGCTCTGCTCTTCACCTGCTCTGAGAAACCACTGCAGATCTGGGGTCTCCCTGTCCCTGTGAGCCCTACAGGGATGAGGGGGGCTGCAACAGGGCTCTGGTTTGTGACAGCCCCCCCCCCCGACTTCCACGTCCTCCTATAAAGCACCGGTTTCATCTCCTCCTGCTCCTCGTGCTCACCATGTCTGCACTCGCCCCGTCCGTCCTTTCCTCTTCCTGAGTAAATCCTCGTTGGTGATGGAATACCCAGTGGGTTCTGTTTTACAATGAACTGATCATCTTTTGTTTTAATTTTTAAAAAAATAAGTTATATATATATATATTTAAAAAATATATATATATATAACATTTTTTTTTTTAGAGAAAGGGGAAGGGGTTGAGAAAGAGGGAGGGAGGGAAACTTCCATGTGTGGTTGCTTCTCCTACGCCCCCAACTGGGGACCTGGTCCACAACCCAGGCATGTGCCCTCACTGGGAATCAAACCAGTGACCCTTTGGCTCACAGGCCAGCACTGAGCCACACCAGCCAGGGCTGAACAGACTATCTCTGAGGAAATGGAGCTCCTAGAAGCTCCTTGCACCAGGTGCAAGCCGCCCTCTCCACGCACATGCTTCTTGGGGGTGCCCACAGAGACCTGAGCTGGCAGCTGGTGTGGCAATGGACGAGGGACCGAGGTCCTCTCACCACCTTGAGCATCTAACCCACAGGCTAACCCAAGGTGGCAGGCTGTGCGTTGAGTCGCTGCATTACCAGAGCCCACAGGGCTGCTGGGCCCTGCCTGCCCTGCACCCTCGGTGGGCTCCCCATTGATTAGCGTGGAAGCCCCTGGACCCTGCATCTGCAACACCTCCAGCTCACCTTCCACCCCGCCAGCCGTGTCCTCAAGTTTGCCACTGCAAACGGCACACCCTCTCCCTTTTCATGTGTCTTGGTTTCCAAGGTTTACTCTGCTACAAGTTCCCTTCCCTCTTGCTCATCCTTGAAAGCCAGTTGCCCCACTTCCTGCTCCGGGAAGCCCTCTCTCCTTCTCAGCCCAGCCGGAGGGGTTGTGCCATCCTTCTTGCTAGGACACAGCTGGCTTCGAGCCTAGGGTTGCTGGTGCTGCGGCTGTGAGCCAGGCTCCGAAGGCCCGGACTTCTGCAGCTCCCTTGGCCTGCTGGCTTCGATGGTCAGCTGGGCCCAGAAACAACAATTTACAATCCCACTGACTCCCTGGAGTGCTGGGGCTCAGCCTCTGAGGTCACAGGTGGGCACTCAAGGACTCCCTGACCTCCCTGCAGAAGGGTTTATGGCCCGCCACAGGAACAGCTGTTGCAGTCCACCTTGCGTGGGAGGAAGGCTGATAACCTAATGGCCACACGACTACAATAGGACGACTACAACACACTGGGAAAGACCCAGGAAGGCCCATAGCCGTGACTTAACCTGCCCGGCCTTGGGGCGACTTTGCAGGGTCTTGCACAAGGGATGGGGAAAGTGGGGCCAGGCCCTGAGGAGCTAGTCCTCTGGACACTCTTGAGTGCTGGGCAGGCTGACCTCATGTCACGATGGCCTGGCCTCTACCTCTGCCCAAAAGTCAGTTCTTCAGCTCAGCAAGTAGCCTGGCTCTTGGGTAGACTGGGGGCTGGTGTCCTGCCACTGTCCAAAGGGACCCCTCCCACACTGTCCCAGGCCAGGAAGTCTCAAGCTGCCACCCACCCATCCTAGAGAAGGCAGCACGTAAGGGGAAGCAAAGGGTGACCCCTGGCCCGGGAGACACATCTGCAGGACAGCTCACCAGGGTAGGAATGGCAGCCAGGAACACGGCAGAGTCTGCAAGAACCAACTCTATAGAGCAGGTGGGCAGGTAGGGGCTTTGGGCTGGGCTCTCCTTGTCCACAGCTCACAGAAGAGTTAGCTGGGCAGGAGCGTGGGCCGGAGGTACCAGAGGGTTAGAAGGCCAGACTGGGGGATGCTGAGTTCCAAAGGGAGGCCTGGGAAGGCCCCCAGGAAGGCAGGTCTATGGAAACTGGCCCAGCCCAGAGGGCCCAGCCCGCTCTAAAGCGCGCAGAAGGGACCTGTGTCGTGGCGCTTGGGTCTTCGCACGCCCTGGATGACCACCCCGGGCGCCGAGGGGAAGCGCGAGCTATAGCAGTCCTCCACGTAGTAGGCGGCTGGGCCGGGGGTGTGGGCTGCAGAGGGACGAGACGGGAGCCGCCTGCAGGCCGGGGGCCAGCGGCTGCCCAGCCCCCCCACTCCCGACCCCAGCCCCGCTCCCAGGCCGCTGCGGGACCCGAGCCCGCCTCTGCGAGGCCTCCTTACAGGCGCTGACCCAGGAGGCGGACGCCGGGGAGCGGCTCATGGAGAAGGCGGGCGAGCGCGGCGTCCGCAGGCGGCACCCGGGGAGGACGTCGTAGGTGCTGGGGCTGGGGCGCTTCTCGCCCGGAGCCGGCAAAGGGTCCTGCCACAGGGGCCGGGCGCCGGGGCCCGCACCCCAGGCCCGAAGCAGCGCCCGATGCGCGCGCGCCCCGGCGGCCTTGGAGGCGGCGCGGGGGGCCCCGAAGCTGAAGGCTGGGGAGGTGGGACCGCTGAGCGGACGGTAGTCGGCGGGAGACGGCCACTGCGGGCAAGGACGCTGCTGACGCCGCGCCCAGGCCCCGCCCCAGCCCCGCCGGGCCCCGCCCCGATGAGTCAGGCCCCGCCCCGCCAGGCCCGCCAGGCCCCGCCCCCGCCAGGCCCCGCCCCGCCCCGCCGGGCCCCGCCCCGATCAGTCGGGCCCCGCCCCGATCAGTCAGGCCCCGCCCCGCCAGGACCTCCAGGCCCCGCCCCCGCCAGGCCCCGCCCCGCCCCGCCAGGACCTCCGGGCGCGCGCCGCACCCTGTGCTCGCGGCTGAAGTCCGTCTTCTGCGTGAAGGGGCTTTCGCTTCGCAACCACGCCGTCTGCCACGCCCGGCGGCCACCGCCCTCTGCGGGGGAGGCAGTGCGGTAGCGGAGGGCAGGCTGGGGGCGGCCCCACTTCCGGGACTCGTGCGGCGGGCGGGGGGGCGCAGGGAGGGGCACGCACCACGTGCGGGGTGCTTGCGGCCGATGCTGAAGTGGGGGTGCGGGGAGGATTCGCGCACCGAAGCATCCGGCACCTGGTACTTGGTGGGGCCGGGGACGTCCAGGTCCGTCATGATCGGGGGGCGTCGCTCCAGCCCTAGCAGGAGGCAAGCTCTGGGTCTGGGTACCCCCCGGGAGCCCCGCCCTCCTCGGCCTGCCTCCCCGGACCGCGGGGGACCCCCACTCACACAGCTCCCTCAGGCTGCAGGCGACATTCGGCCTGGACCCTTGGAGACACAGGGTCATCCTGGGGCCCTCCGGGAGCTCCTTCACCGCTGGGGGTGACGTCTCCCGGGGGCCCGCGGGGTACGGGCCGGACCATGCAGCATCCTGGAGCCTGCAGGAGAGGACAGCCTAGGTCCCCGCAGATGCTGACGGCCCCCTGGGCCGCACCCCCTCCCCCTGGCCCTTGCCCTCCAAGTTACTGCTCGAGCACTAATGATTTCGGCCTCAGGGGGCCGCGGGTCCAGTGTTTGCCTCCATTGAGGTAAAAGTTTGCCAGGAATTTCACAGCTTTCTGGTCAAAATTCATTGTCAGGGTCTCTGGCTGCTGTCCACGGTGACATGTGACATCATGAGGCTTTGTGACCTCACCGGTCTGTCTTGCGCCTCCCCCACCTTGATGGCCAGGAATTCCGAGGGAAGAACCTTGTCCAGCGGGAGGGGCCGCGGCTGCAGCCACCCCAGGGGTGTCACCCTCCTCTGACCTGCCACGTGGGTCACCCTGGGTCACCTTGGCCGGGAGGACCCCCTAACCGGCCTGAGCGACTCCTGGCTTAGTCTCCTTTCCCCTCGTCCTTTTCTTGCCCCAACAGTTCTTTTCTGGACTTTGGGGGTTTACTCTTGCAGGGCTCCTGGGGAGACTGACACCTGGTGGGGGGCGGGTAGAAAAGGGAGCCGTGCTATGCGATGCCCAGCTGTGCAGGGCCAGCAGGAAGGGGGCACCAGGGTGGGATGGAGGGTCCTGGGAAGCTCCCTGGAGGAGGAGGAGCCTTGCTGGAAGCCCACCCCTTGGAGAAGCAAAGCGAGGTCGACGTGTCTGAGTGGACTGTGTTTGACCCTAGAGGGGCCCTGGCCCCGAGTACCTGGCCCAGGCAGGGCTGACGTGGGGGGCCACAGTCCCAGATGGTTGGGGCTGCCCAGGTCAAAGTGCAACAGAATAACCAACCCCACTGAGTGTGAGCCAGTCTGCACAGCAGTGCCCCCAAAGTGCCCTCGGAGGGTGACCAGCTTGCCAGCCCCAGCCTGGCCTTGGCCTGATACATCCGCTGGGCCCTGCGCACCTTCCTGTGTGGATCCCTCCCACCCAGCCCTGACCCGGCATGGCCTTGGGAGACACTCCCGATGGACAGATGGACAGACACGTGCTTGAGGAAACACGGGTGTTATCAGGGTGAGGGGCCCTCGCGCTCTGTGCGCTGCTGAGGGCAGAATTGACGGCAGCTGCAGGTGTGGTTTTGTGAACAGAGGCTTCATCTCTGGACATTTGGGCTAGCTCTGATCTCCCTCCACCACGTGGCATCCATGGTGGACCCTGGTCACCTCCTCAGGAGAGACTCTCGAGGGGAAGCAATGGGCTAGAGAGTGGAGCGTCTCGTATGGGTTTGATCCGTGTTCCCCAAGTAGTTTCCAGACAGCGTTGGCCAAAGCAGAGGCCGCTGTCACCCCGCGGGCGGTGAGCATCAGAGCCTGCCAGTGCCAACATCTGTTGGGTTAAATTCCCCCTTAAGAAGTTGATATTTTACCCTGGCTGGTGTGGCTCAGTGGACTGAGCACTGCTCTGCGAACCAAAAGGTAGAGGGTTGGATTCTGGGCACAGGCCTGGGTTCCGGGTTGGGGGCAGGTGAGAGGCAGCCACACATGGATGTTTCCCTCCCTCTCTTTCCCCCTCCCTTTCCCTCTATAAATAAATAAATAAAAATTAAAAATTAAAGTAAAAAGAAAAAGGTAGATGTTCACCTTTCCTGTGCATTTTTCCATCAGGGTGGTAATTTTTCATATTTTTGTCGATGAAGGTTTTTTTTTTCCTACTGATACCCTATCTGTTCGTAATACTTGTTGCAAACTTTTCCCCAGGTGCGTAGTCCGCCTTTTAGTGTTGTTTATGCTGTTTTTTGACATGTGCTTGAACCTGCTAATCTTTTCCTTCCTTTAGGATATTTTGTGTGGTCAGAGCGTTCTTTCTTACAAAAAGAAAAAACATTCAGGCCCTGGCTGGTGTGGCTCAGTGGGTTGGGTGTTGTTCCACAAACTGAAAGGTCACCAGTTCGATTCCCAGTCAGGACACATGCCTGGGTTGCAGGACACAAGAGGCAATCGTTCCATGATGGATGTTTCTCTCATGCATCCATGTTTCTCTCCCTCCTTCCCTTCCCCCTCTCTAAAAATAAATAAAATGTTAAAAATAAATAAATAAAAATGGGCGCTGGCTAGTGGCTCAGTGGATAAGGTGCCGCCCTGCAAACCCAAAGGTCACTGGTTCAAGTCCTTGTCAGGGCACATGACCAGGTTGCAAGCCAGGTCTCCAACCAGGTCCGTAGCTGGAGGCAGGTGAAAGGCAACCATAGGTTGATGCTAAAAGACAATAATAATAAAATAAAATAAAATAAAAATGGGAAATGACAGCCACTTCCAGGGAAAAGACCTTCCAACTTCACTGAGGAGACCTGCCACCTTGCCTCTGAAAGCTTCCAGGCCTCTCGTCTGAGGAGTGGACTTGGGGTGCATGGGGGCTCCCTTAGCTGCATGCTGAGGGGTGGCTGCCAGCCTCCTGAGGCTAACCCCAGCCCCCACGCCCTAGCAGGGCGGACCTGGGACTTGGCTGCAGCAACAGCCCCAGTTTTCTGAACCCTGAAGTGCTCAGCGTCAGGCCTCCTAGCACCAACATGGCCTGCCACCTGCCTGGGCCTTGGTGTCCCACCTGGATGGTGGGAGCCTCCACAGGGGTAAGCAGGGGCCTGGTCCAGGTGGTACCCAACAATGGGGCCTCTTCACAATGGTTGCCAGGCAACAGGGGGTCCTCTCAGAGAAAGCAGCCAGACCAGAGGCCGGGGCCGCACAGCACAAGTGGACTTGACGCAAGATGACAGCCACTCAGAAACAGAACCTCTTCACACCAGAACCTCACTATATCCCTGGGTAAGAGCTGGGCCCCTGCAAAGAGGCTGGGGAACAGACCCAGCCAGCTTCCAGGAGACCCCCAGAGCTGGTCTCCAGGGAGGGGTGAGGCCCAAAGCCTGCAGGGGCAGGAGGAGTTGGGGGCCCAGGCCTCCTCCCCTGCTGGCTACGCCAGGTGCCACACCAGGTGGCCGGCATGTCCAGGGTGGAAAACCAGGGGACAGCCCAGCAGCTGGCAGAAGTTGGCAGAAAAAAACGTGATGCTCACTCTGTAGCATTCCGCACCCGGAAGACGAGCTAGGTATCAGCACTAAACTGGTGGTCGCCCCCCCATAAAAGATAACTGAGCCCTCCAAGGAGGGCACCTGCCCACCTGCACCCAGAGTCACGTGAGCGAGGGAGACGGTGGGCACAGTGTTCCTAGGAGGAAAGTTGGGACCGGAGAGTCGGACGAGGGATGGCTTTGAACCCCCACGGCCCCCGGGACTTCGCCACGATGCCCACACCACCTGCCATGGGGCCAAATGGCGCTAAGCTGACCATCGCTTCCACCAACAGCCTCCCCCTGCCTCCCAAATCCCGGTCCCATTCACTGGCTGCTCACGTCCTGGGTGGCAAAAGTCCAGGCTGGATCCCTGCCAAGCCTCCCCAGTGGTCCCACCTTGTGTGCTATGGGCTCCCCCTGCCTGGGCCCGGACCCTGCCACCATCCCTGTATTGCTCCCAGGCAGTTCCCGTTCCGTCACCTTCGAGCCCCTTGCTGTCACTGGACGGCTGGGACGTGGGGAGGTGGCTACCGATGGTTCTTAGTGTTCAGTGAGCTGCCCCTTCGAGCCCCAGGCCCCAGGCCAGGTGTCATTACCGCAGGGCAGCTGGCCTGGGGCTGCAGGCTGGGTCCTGCCCTCAGCCACTGGCTCGGCTCCTCCGTTTCCTCTGCAGCTATGCCGGCTTCTACCCGCAGCTGCGCTACCAGGTGGGGCACACGTACGGGCGCACCACGGCGCAGCTGCTTACAGACCCCAGCGTGCAGAAGAGCCCCTGCTCTGTGCTGTCCCCGCTCCTCAGGCCCAGGTTCCTGGAGGACTTCAGCAAGCCCAAGCCGCCTTTGATCCCCTGCCGGGACCTGGCTGAGCCTTACATCCCTCACTACACGGGTGAGCTGGGGCCCTGCTCCTCTCCGGCCCTGCCTCTCCCTCCTGCCCACCGTTGCCCACGACTGCCCTGTCCACACAGGTGTGAAGCCCTACAAGAGCTTTGAGATCCTGGGCCGGTTCTCACCTCAGGAGGTGGACGCTGAAGACCAGCCGCCTGGGACAGAGAATGTATCCAGGCAGGTTCCACTGCCTGCAGGCTTCATGCCCTACCCCCCCTACCCGCCATGCCCGCCAGGCAGGAAGGGGGACTCCAGGGACCTCGGACACCCGGGCCTGCGGTTGGCATATGGGGAGGAGGGCTGGAAGAGCACCACCCATGCCCACAAGGCCCCTGATCGGTACCAGGTAACTGGGAGACATGCAGGGAGCAGTGAGGCTCAGGAGGGGGGGCTGGGGTATTGACCTGCCACCCTCCTGTCCCAGCTGTACCACTGCAGGAGAGATGAACACCTTCCCCCAGTCCACCAGCAGGACACTCTAGATGTAAGCAGATTCCACAGGCTGCCCCAGCTGGACCACCCCAACCTGATTCAACGCAAGGCGATCTCAGGTGGGTGCCGGGCCTGTGGTGGGAGAGGGACACCCATTCCGGCCCCCATGGCCCCAGGGCCCAGGCAGGGTGAAGGGGAGCGCAAGTGAGGAAAGCTGGCTGCCCGCAGGCCCTTCCCGTCCTGGAAACCAGCTCCCTGCAGGGTGGAAGCTCTTGACACTCATCATGCCCGTGGCCCCAACAGGAAGTTGCCACTATTTAGGGAAGTCAAGGAGCCTGGGCAAACTTCCCTGACACCCCTAAGACCTGGGGTGGCACCCTGACCTTCCCTCCCCCAGGGTACGCTGGCTTCATTCCCCAGTTTGCCTGGGTGATGGGGATGAACTACCGCAACGGGGTCACACAGGCCATGGACGAGTTTGACAAAAACCAGGTACGAGGACACCCTAAGGCCACTGCCCAGCCCCTGCTCCGAGGCCTGGGGCTCAGCCGCTTTCCTGGAGGGGCTCTGCCCAGCCCTCGCCCAGGAGGCTGCCCCCCACCGCCTGGGGTGCTAGTCCCTGGCCTTGCGGGGAGGGGAAGACGAGACACGGGAGCGTTAACCACTTCCCAGACTGCCAGCCCACCCCCACCCCCACCCCCACCCCCACCGGGGCAGCCGGTGGAGGGAGTCAGTACCTGCCTCTCCCCCTAGTTCCTGCTTAGAAACCCCATCTGTGGCCTGGGAGAGAGGCTGCCCAGAACTCACTGGCCCAACAACACCATCTACCACAGCCAGGGCCTGATCCCCTTCTACATGGGCTTTGTGCCATGTGAGTGCTGTGACCCCCATGGGGAGAGGGCAGGTGGTTGGGGCCCCTTCCCATGCTTCCCCCACGTACAGATCAAGCGGTTACTTCCCTGGGTGTCCTGAGGTGGGATGGCCCCACATCCCCTCCTCCCCCTTGGCTGGGGCTAAGGACTCTTGCACCAGCCTCCAGGTGACACTAGCCTCTGGCGTGGACAGGCTGGGTGGGCTTGCCCCCAGGTGCCCAGAGAGGCAGCGGGCACCTCTGAAACCTGAGAGAGCCACCCTCCACTCCCACCCCACCCCTCAGCGGCCACTGGCCCAGGCCCAAGGCAGCTCAGCTGTGGCACTGCCCCCACAGCCATGCAGGGCACCTTCGCGATGACATTCGGCAACAGCACCCGCAAGGCCTATCAGAAGGAACTGGAGAGGAGACGCCAGACACTATGAAAATGCTTTAATGGTGGTGTCTGTACAGCAAGTGATGTCGAGACAGAAGAGCAGATACACTGAGACAGGGCTACCGAAGGACAGGTGGGAGCGAATAAAGAGTTCTCACGGCTTCCCTGGATACCAGGCGGCTCTAGGCCACCTCCTCCTCCGCCTCCTCCTCAAACTCGCCCTCCTCCTCAGCCGTGGCGTCCTGGTACTGCTGGTACTCGGACACCAGGTCGTTCATGTTGCTCTCGGCCTCGGTGAACTCCATCTCGTCCATGCCCTCGCCCGTGTACCAGTGCAGGAAGGCCTTGCGCCGGAACATGGCCGTGAACTGCTCCGAGATGCGCTTGAACAGCTCCTGGATGGCCGTGCTGTTGCCGATGAAGGTGGCGGACATCTTCAGCCCCCGGGGCGGGATGTCACACACGGCCGTCTTCACGTTGTTGGGGATCCACTCCACGAAGTAGCTGCTATTCTTATTCTGGACGTTAAGCATCTGCTCGTCCACCTCCTTCATGGACATGCGGCCCCTGAACACGGCAGCCACGGTCAGGTAGCGGCCGTGGCGGGGGTCGCAGGCGGCCATCATGTTCTTGGCGTCGAACATCTGCTGGGTGAGCTCGGGCACCGTCAGGGCCCGGTACTGCTGGCTGCCCCGGCTGGTGAGGGGGGCGAAGCCGGGCATGAAGAAGTGCAGGCGGGGGAAGGGCACCATGTTGACGGCCAGCTTGCGCAGGTCAGCATTGAGCTGGCCAGGAAAGCGCAAGCAGGTGGTGACCCCACTCATGGTGGCCGACACCAGGTGGTTGAGGTCACCGTAGGTGGGTGTGGTCAGCTTGAGGGTGCGGAAGCAGATGTCGTAAAGGGCTTCGTTATCAATGCAGTAGGTTTCATCTGTGTTTTCCACCAGCTGGTGGACAGAGAGGGTGGCGTTGTAGGGCTCCACCACGGTGTCCGACACCTTGGGCGAGGGCACCACGCTGAAGGTGTTCATGATCCTGTCCGGGTACTCCTCCCTGATCTTGCTGATGAGCAGCGTGCCCATCCCGGACCCAGTCCCCCCACCCAGGGAGTGGGTCAGCTGGAAGCCCTGCAGGCAGTCGCAGCTCTCGGCCTCCTTCCTCACGACATCCAGCACCGAGTCGACCAGCTCCGCGCCTTCCGTGTAGTGCCCCTTCGCCCAGTTGTTCCCAGCGCCACTCTGACCTGCAAGGAAGGGCACGTGGTCACTCCTTGGCCAGGCAAATATCACCACTGATCACTGGGCCGAAAAGGGCCAATAACAGGGTGTGAGGTGACACTAACAGCTCAGCCTGCAGGTAAAGCAGGTGGACCCCCAAATTAAGCAGCAGCCTGCCCAGTCAGAAATTGTTAGGGACTTGAGCTGCAGTAACTTCATAAGCCAGACTCTCCCACCCCAGTGGTGGCCAGTTCCCAGGAACAGAGAAGCCGTCGCTGCCGTCACCGCCTGGAGATTACATCGGCTGCTTCTTCCCCCGACCGACAGCTGGGCCTTCCTCCCAAAGCTGCTTTAGGAGAGGGATTGAGTGACTCACAGGGGGAGGAGGGTGTCCAGCCAGGGGCCCTAGCTTCTGCTCAAGGTACCGCGTGGATCAGGACCGTCCCTGCAGTCCTGAAGCTGGTGACCTTGGACACCCCGTGACCTTTGAGTCTTCCTGCCCATCGGGCCGCCACCCAGCCCCCACTGCGGCTCACCGAAGACGAAGTTGTCCGGCCTGAAGATCTGCCCGAAGGGCCCGGAGCGCACGGAGTCCATGGTGCCCGGCTCCAGGTCCACCAGCACGGCCCGGGGTACGTACTTGCCGCCTAGGGGGCAGGAGGGTGTCAGAGCGAGACCGAGGGCACGGCGGCAGGAGGGGGTGGGCAAGGGGCAGGGGGTCTCACCGGTGGCCTCATTGTAGTACACGTTGATCCGCTCCAGCTGCAGGTCGCTGTCCCCGTGGTAGGTGCCGGTGGGGTCGATGCCATGCTCATCGCTTATCACCTCCCAGAACTGCGCGAGACGCGGGCGGGCCGGGGCTGAGTCACGCCGGCGGTGCCCGGGGCCGGCCCCGCCCCGGACGGGCGCGGCCCTCCCCTCCCCCGCGCTGCCCGGCCGGTCCCCAGGGGCCCGAGCCGACGACCCCGCCCGAACCCCGGCCCCGCGCCGGGCCGCAATGCGGGGGCTCCGCCCGCCCGCCGCCATCTTTCCCGTCCGCCTTCCCCGCCCGGCGGGCCCGCCCGCGCAGGGTGCCCGCCGCTCCGCCGCTCACCTTGGCGCCGATCTGGTTGCCGCACTGGCCGGCCTGCAGGTGCACGATCTCCCTCATGGCGGCTGCGGCGCGGGCCCAAAGACAGAACTGAGAGCCGAAAAGCGGGCGCGCAGAATGCTACAACCGACGCTCCGCTAACGCTTATATACCGGTCGCGCACGCCTCCGCCAGGCTCCTATTGGGCTGTCATAACGAGGATGGCAAGCGGCCTCGTTTGATTGGCTGTAGCCCCGTCAATCGATCCGCCTAACGCCCGCCTTTCCAATTCCCTTTGCTGTTTATTGGTCCGCCGCGGCCTCGGCTCGCCCTATCAAAGTCCCCCCCATCGCTCTGCGGTGCTCTGTCTATTGGCTGTTTCAAATGATTGATTTGTTCCCTCATTGGCTGGTTCCGCAGAGCCGCCGACCGGCCGACGCTATTGGCTCGGCGGAGCCAGCGTCCTGGTAACCGCCGCAGGGCCGCAGGCGCGCGCGGGCCCCGGCCCCCCTCCCGTCCCCGGCCGAAGGCGGGCGCAGGCGGGAGCCCGAGCGCAGGGCCAGGCCGGCGGGGCGGCGCCCGGGGCGCACGCGGGCGGACGTCCCCAGGTCCCGGTGGGCGCGTCCTGCGGGAGGGCTGCTGCCTCGGACCGCCGCCAAACGGGGACGCGCGCAGCCGGGGCCGCCCTGCGGGGTCTCGGGGCAGCGGAGGGGCGCTGGGCCGTTCCCAGCAGAGACACACGGGGTTCGGGGGCCTAGGGGAGGCGGGCGGGAGGTGCGCGTGCTCCCGGCTCCTCTCTAAGGGCCGCACGCCCGCTCGGGTGGCGGTCAGGTGAGGGAGCACGTGCGCCGCAGCGCCAGGGTGGGGCGGGGCCCAGCCCTGCCCCGCAGCCCTGGGCTTGTTGTGGAGACCGCGCTAGCCCGGCTCCCGGTCGCCTTGGTGCCGGGCGCCAGCACAGCCAGCTCCGTGGAGACCAGAGCGGCGCTCAGGCCCCCACCGCGGGCTGCTCTCGGGCTTGTTTCCCCAGCGGTTGGTAGGCAGGTCGACGCCAGCGGCGCAGACAATAGACCAGGTAGAGAAAGGCCTGGGCAGAAAGCCCTGGGTGCCCGGCAACGCGCAAAGCTGGGAAAGCAAGGACCTGGCGCCCAGGGTCACCTCTCCCCCGCAGCGTGTAGCTGGCCGTTCCATGGAGGCCCCTGACGGTTCCCAAAGCTGGTCAGGCGGTTGGGACCCTCTGCTGGCACGTTGCTGCCTGTTTGGGTTAGACCCCTTTAGCGGGGGAAGGAACAGGGGCTAGAAAAGAGGCATCGAGCCCCCGGGACAGTGCGGTTCTGACCCACATTACCTACATCTAGGCCTCCGTTGCCTTTCAGCCCCAGGCCCAGAAAAGCAGCAAAACCAGACAAGCAGCCAGGGCTGGCATCAGGGCCGACAGCGTTGACTAATGACCCCCGCCCGGCACCCACCAATCAGTAGACACCAGGACACCTAGGAAGCTGATGAATATTCTACGGGGATCCTCCCCTGAAACCCCTGCCCTTAAAAGCCCCTGGAGGACCCAGCTCGCCCTCTGGGGAGCATGCCCACGTGGACCTTTCTGCCCCCCTGTTCTCCCCCATTCTCCCTCCTAAACCCTAAGGACCTTTTATCTCTGTAACTTGTTTCCTGAGCCCATTTCTCCTCCTGCTTCACTGAGGTCACAGAACTGAGGTCTGGTCTGACTGCAGTCGCTGGTAACGGGCTGGGGTTGCCACCAGCACAACCACAGGTCAGCAGGCCTGGGCCCACAGATACCTGTACCTTCACCTGCTTGTGGTGGGGGGAGGCAGGAGGGCGGTGAAGCAAAATGTATGAAGGAAAAATGTTGAATGACGTGGCCACACCTTTAATATACTGGCTTAACAACAACCCACTTGCATTTTTGTAACATTTAAAAAAGGAGAAAGCCCTGGCTGGTGGCTCAGTGGATAAGGTGCCGGCCTGCAAACCCAAAGGTTGCTGGTTCGATTCCCCAGCCAGGGCTCATAACCAGGTGGCAAGCCAGGTCCGTGGCTGGAGGCAGATGAAAGGCAACCATACATGGATGTCTCTCTTCCTCTCTTCCATCCCCTCTCTCTAAAAATAATAAAACATTTAAAAATAAATAAATAAAAGGAGAGATCGCATCCTTAGGTCTGCCCTGGACAGTTTTCCTGGCGGTGGCTGTTGGGCCTCTGGATTCTGGTTTTCTCTGTTAACCTCCTACCCTCCTTGGCCCCTCAATGTGAGGGTGTTGGGGCCATTCCTGCTGCTCCTCTCTTTCTGGAGGGATCGAGCTCTCTCGGCCTGTGCAGCAGGCAGGTGTTGCGGGGACCCCAGTGTGTCACTGCAGTCCCTGGACCTCTGTGGGACAAGCAGCACACTGGGTGCAAGTGAGCCCCTGCAGCCCCTGGAGGGTGGGCTGCAGCCGCCTCCTCGGAACTGCAGTCACCGTGCCCACCTGCATGTCAGACCCAGCAGGGCCGAGGGGACCAGCCCTGTCCACCACAAGCCAGCCAGGAAGGTGGGCCTGCCCTCTGGCAGCCTGGGTCTTCACGGTATCCTGCAAAGTAGCTAGCTTATCTGCCCCACGCAGGCAGCCCTGGCTGGGCCCTGGCAGGGCAGCAGGGAGGCCGCGGGGCCTCCAACAGAATTGTCACACTTGGGTGAGAAAGGGAGAAGATCAGGTTTCACCCCACTGAGCCGTATAGCCCTGCGGAGGCTGCTTTCCGGGGTGTTTTCAAAACCTTCCCCCTTCCCGGGGCTGTGTGGCCGGAGGACCCCACTGGGGAAGGCCCCTGCTCCCTGTGAACAGGGCTGGCAGTTGAGCGTGGCCCCCTCGCGTTAGGGCAACAAAACGGAGGCTGTGTTGCCCACCCCAGTGAGAGCCCCAGAGCTCGGCTGGACACTGGTGACAGGACAGCAGGACCCTCCCTCTGGTCCTGGGGCCTAAGCCTGAGGACTGCCGCTGCCACTGTGGCACAGGGCTGGGGGAAGGAGGCCCCTACCCTCAGCCGGGGGTGTTGCCACCGCAGTGCGGAACAGGGGCCCTGGGGGCTGTGGCCAGGTGGGAAGCAGGCTGAGAGGGTGCAGGGGCGCCCAGGCAGGGCTGGGACAGCGTTGGGCGCCAGCCCTCCCTCCGCGGCCAGCAGCTGTTGGGGAGTTCACAAGGGGTAGCTTTGTTTACCGGTGCCCGTGGTCCCAGCGGGAGGGTCCCTTACCTCCAAGCTGGGCAGCAGGCAGACAGTCGCTGTGGCCTCAAAGGACCTGGCAGTCAGCCTTTGTGGGCGACCTCGCCCGCCCCGGAAGGAGAGGTGCACGGGGTACTTTCTTCCCTCTCACGGCCTCCCCGGTCTCCCCAGGGAGCTGGCCTGGCCAGCCCCTCCCCATGGTTTCCATCCGAGAAACTTTGAGGCTGGTGTCAGACCCAAAGGAGTTTCCTGAGGTCACAGAAGTGGGGGGACCCCAAGCCGGGGTGCAGCAGCCTGCTCTAGGGGTCTTGCTCCCACCAGGCTCCTCATGGCTCCCAGAACAGACGCTCCTTCCCTTGGGGGATAGGGGGACCCCAGGAGCTTATTGGGGGGAAGAGGACAGGTTCACGAGAGGGGGTGAGGGACAAAGGACCTGAGGGATGTGGGCTGCTTAAGGGGACTGTGGGTGGGACACAGGAGGGGGACTGAGAGGGCCTTGGGGACACCGGGGTGGGGGGCTAAGGGCACTGGGGACTCCTGGGGTGGGAATGAAGGGACCAGAGGACAGTAAAAGGACTGGACCGTAGTAACCATGGGCCCTGGACCCCCCGCCCCCATCTTCCTGACCCTTCCCACCTCCCCCAGCCTAGGGCGTGTGGCTGGACGGGAAGGAGGGGACTCGAAATTCAGGGCACACCGGACTCCCGACGGGGCAGCGCTCTGGCCCCTCTCCGGACGCAGCTTTCTTTCCTGGGTGGTGGCATGCGGGGGCGGGGGGGGGTCAGGCTGGGGCTGTGGGCAGCCCAGGGCTGTTGGGGCGAGAGGCCGGGCCACTTCCCTGGTGTCTGGTTACGGCTGCCGCTGCGGCTGACAAACCTTCCTGTGTGGAAACCCTACCCGCCACCGTGGGGAGGGCCGGTGCCACCTCCAGGCGCGACCCGCCTGCCTCACCCTTCCTCACCAGGTGCAGACACCCGGTTCTCCCAGGCCGAGCACCCCTGGCGGCCCACGCGGCAGCGTAGGGTGCCTGGGGACCCGAGGGCAAGTCTTCCCATCCCCGCGGGCCGCAGAAAGAGAAGGGCCCCCTCTCACTGCCCCGTCCACTTGCCGGGCTGGGAGGCCATGCCACAGGTGCACAGGTGGTGTCCTCCCGGCTGGCCCGCGACCCTGGGGAGGGCTGCCCCAGCCAGCCTCCCGCGCGATGCCTCGGGGCGGCGGGGAGAGGGGACCGGCCACCCCTCCCTGGCTCCACCGGGAAGTGCCCAGCTGCGTCCAGCCCCCCGGCACCCCAGGTTTCCACCTTGGGAGGTCTCTGTGCCTCTGGTGATCCCGGAGAGAAACCACCTGAGCCTGGGGCTGGGTCCTCCGAGCGGCCGCGCCCGCAGGCGTCCTGCCCGGAGCATCCGCCAGGGGCAGCAAAGGCACCCGGCTGCCCGGTGCACGGGGTGGGGCATTTCCAAGCAGTGCCCCACCCGCAGTGAAGGCATCTGGGCCGCAGCCTCGTTTATTTGCGAAGAAGGCGAACTGGCTGACTCAGAAGTCCCTGCGCCTGGGGTCCCCCAGGGAACCACGAGTTCAAAGGGGTGGGGCGCCTGCCTGCTCACAACTGATGGGAGGCCAGGACCTCGGGGATCTCATAGCAGCGGGCCTCCGTGGCGGCAGGGGGAGAGGGGCTGCAGGCCCTGCAGGGGCAGCAGCGGCTCACCAGGCGGTCCCAGGGCTCCAGGGAGCGCAGCCCCCGGGGCAGCCAGGCCCAGGACCGCAGCGGGCGGGGGAGCCAGGCCGGCCGCCTCCGCTGCAGGACAGTGACCAAGGCCGCGAGGAGCAGCAGCACCACCAGCGGCCCCCCGACGGCAGCCAGGACCCTGTCGCCCGCCAGGGAGAGCCCGAAGGCGGCCAGCGGCAGCAGCACGAAGCTGAGCAGGAGGTAGGCGGCCGCCACCCAGCGGTAGCGGGCGGTCAGATCCCCAAAGTGCTTGGCCAGCGGGATGGGCAGCCGCAGGACGGGCGCTGTGTACCACAGTAGGATCCCAGCCAGGTTGAAGAAGAAGTGGATGAGGGCAACCTGGAGGGGGGGCAGGCAGGCGCCCTTACATGGGGTGCCCTGAGCCCCCCGGGGTGCCTGCACCGCCCCGCCCTGGCAGAAAGGGTGCTGAGTCCTCAGCTGGTCTGGGCTCCTGCTCACTGGTAGACGCTGGCCCTCTGGGGGCGCAGACTACGGCCAGGTGCGGACAGGGTCCTCCTGCACTGTCCCCTCACTTTGAGGGTGGCTGCGTCCCAGACAAGCACATGGGTCTGACTCCCTTCTCCGGGCTGGCTTAGGGGGCCCACACCTCACGCCCTTGACCCCGCTCCTCCTCCCTCCGTGGGCTTGGCCACCCAGCCCCCAGCCCCGGGCTCTGGGCCGGCTCCTGTGGGGAGCAGGTGCGGGGCCCCATGGGAGGAGGCAACCCCTGTCCGGGTGCTGCCGGACCTGGGGTGAGGTGCTGGTGGGCACAGCATGGAGGGCTTCCTGGAGGGGAGGGGAGCAAGGCCCTGCCCCGGGCAGCAGCCCAGCAAGAACAGGCACCTGGGAACTGCACTGTCTGGGCACCCAGGCAGGGGCGGGGGGGGGGGTTGCTCTGCCCCAGCAGCAGACCCCATAGAATAAGAGGGGCTGGAGGGGACAGGGTGCAGGGCACTGAGCTAGGGGGCTTCCTGGAGGTATGGCGTGCCCAGCACAGGAGGGGCAGGCTTTCACAGGGGCACGATGTGTCGTCCAGTAGGGACCTGTTGGGTTTAGCTGACTAGTGGGGGTTCCAGGCCCCCGGGGCCAGGAGGCCTGGGAGGAGCAGAGAGTGGCACAGGGCGAGGAGCTGGAGGGACAGAGAGAAAGGTGCAGGGGGCACCCCAGGAGCGCACACGTTTGCGAGGGAGGAGAAGGATCCCTGGGGTCTACGGAGATGGGGCAGCTGGTCTGCGTGGGCAGTGGAGGTGGGTCCCAGGAGAGCTCCAGCCAGCGGCCTCCACTTCCTCTCTGCAGGGCTGGACGCGGGGGCTGGGGGCCTGGGAGTGAGGAGGGCTGTACCTGGAGGGCGCTGACCAGCCTGTTTGAGGGACTGGCCAGGGCAGCCAGCAGAGCCGTGGTGGTGGTGCCAATGTTGGAGCCCAGTAAGAGGGGGTACGCCCGCTCCAGGCTGATCACCCCGACCCCTGGAGGAGCCGGAGGTCACCGGGAGCCCCAGGCCCCAGGCCCGCCCGCCCACAGCGGGGTGCCCGCGCCCGGGACTCACCCAGGAGGGGCACGATGGTGGCTGTGAAGACGCTGCTACTCTGGAGCACGAAGGTCAGGCCCGCACCCACCAGGATGGCCAGGTAGCCGCTGAGCCCGCCGAACGGGAAGGGGAAGTCTGGGGAGCACGCCGGGTCACCCCCAGCCCAGCCTCTCCCCCCGCGCCAGGGCCCCCGGCCTTGGTCTCGAGTGCACACGCACCAGCGTTAAGGACCTTCCTCACAGCCCGGGCGACGCGGCCGCGCAGAGTGGAGTTCAGCAGCTGCACCAGGAGGACCAGGCAGGTACACAGGACCAGCAGCGAGCCGGCCAGCAGGATGAAGCCGGCGGCCAGGTCCGTGAGCGCCGTGCCCGAGAACAGGTGGCGGCCTGGCAGCAGGGCAGGGCGGTGAGCGGCGGGGCCCTGGCGTGGGGGGGGGGGGGGGGGCAGGGGGGGCCGGGGGGGCCGGGGGCTCACAGGGCAGCTGCTCCGAAGTGGTGGAGCAGTTCCTCTCAGGGCCGGAGGCGGCCGCTCCACAGCTGCTGCTGTTCCCTGGGGTCTGAGGGGACAGACACGGGGCTCGGGGGGGGCTCGGGCCGGCGGGGCTGGGAAGCCGCGGTTGGAGGGCGGCTGTGGGAGGCGCCTCACCGTCTCCACCCGGGTGCCGCACCACCGCCTAAGGAGGCTGCTGCTGCTGGCGTTGCCGGAGGCACTGCTGGCCATCAGGTCTGGGTCCAGCTGCGGACAGGGGGGTGCGAGCCCGCGCTGGGTCTCAGGCACTGCAGGGCCGGGCTGGGGGGCTCCCAGGGCCCCCCGTCCTCACCTGCACGATGAGGTGCGTGAGCGGCTGGGTGAGCACCTTGAGGATGTCGGGCGCGGGCGCCCCAGGCCGCAGGCTGGCGGAGCCCAGGGCCAGGGCGCTGAGCCTCTCCAGCGGGGCTGCGGCCCTCTCCAGCGGCAGCAGCACCAGCACCGTGAGCCAGTTGAAGATGCCGTGCACTGCCGAGCCCCCGAAGGCCCTGCAGCCGCGAGGAGGGAGCCGTCCGGCCTCGGCCGCCACCTGCAGTGCAGCTCCGGCCCCGCCCTCCCCGCCACTCACCTGCGAAACTCATCCCGGTCCCCCGACTGGGCCATAGAGACCAGGGTGCTGGTGATGGATGTGCCCACGTTGACGCCCATGATGATGGGCACAGACGCCTGGACCGTCAGCACTGGGAGGGGGTGGGGCCCGTCAGCCTCGCACAGCCCCCCCGCCCCCCCGCCGGCGTCCCAGGACAGGAGGGGCGCTCACGCTTGGAGGCCACCATGCTGACCACGATGGACGAGGACGTGCTGGAGCTCTGCACCAGCATGGTGACCAGCACCCCGACGACCAGCCCGGCCACGGGGTTGGACAGCACCACGTGATCCTTGACAATGTCTCCGGCCACTTTGCCTGCACCGGGGAGAGGTGTGCTGAGGCGGAGAAGGCCGGGCTGCCGGCCGCCCCCAGCCCCCCGCTGGTCACTCACTGCCCAGCAGCTGGAAGGCCGAGCTCAGGATGTCCAGGGAGCAGATGAAGAGGTAGAGGCTGCCCAGGAGCCCACAGACCTTGAGGAGGCCCAGGAGCACCCGCAGCGCCCGGCTGGCCGTGCTGAGCTCTGAGGACACAGGACAGGCCTTCTGAAGCCAGCCCCCACCTGCCCCGCCCGCCCGCCCGCTGCCTCCTCTTCCCCCGGGGCCGGGCCGGAGTTCCCCTCCCCAGCTCGGTGCAGAATGGCCTCCCGTGGTAACCCCAGCAGGAGGGAGGAGGAGAGGCCGGCAGACTGGCCGAGGGTGGTCTTCATGGAGGGCTCCCTGGAGGGCCACGCCCCCTCCCTGCTCTCTCCCCAGGGACCCTTTCCACACTCAGAGCCTGGGGAGTCGCAGCCCCATGTGGCCAGTGTTCTGGCACCTCCAGACCCACCTCTCCAGGACTGGCCAGTGTCCTTCAGCTGAGGGAGAGCCCAGGGGTCCACGTCTCCCTCTTCCAAGTCAGGGGCAGAACGGGAGGTCCCTGCGGGGGTCAGGGCCAAGTAGAGCCAGGGACCCACTATTTCCTGGACACCCCCAGATCGGGGCAGAGGGCTTGGGGGAGGACCGTGGCCTAGGGGCCTGGGGGACTGCCAACCCGCCTGGCCCTGACCTGCACTGCCCTGAGCCCCCCGTCCCCACGCTGGGCTCCTGGTACCTGCAGCCCGCAGACTCTGGTCCGCCAGGCCAACCGTGTCCAGAGCAGGGGCATGGCCATGGCCACCGGCAAGGGAATTTGGCATGGACTTTGGACAGGGGCAGACCCAGGCTCAAGCCCGGACCTGTGGGGGGAAGAGCAGGTCAGACCCCTCTCCTCCCCGTGTCCAGATCCCTGGCCCCTCTGGCCTGAGACCACAGAAGCTGGCCTCCCGCCCCGCCCTGCCGCTGCCACTGTCTCCCGGTCCTTCATCCCCAGGCAGGTGGCTTCAGCAGCCTCGCATGGCTGCCAGGCAAGCCTAGCCTAGTTTCAGGGGGGCAGACTTGAGGGGCCCTGGCTGCCCGGCTCCCTCGCTGGTCCTGGCTGGAAGCAGCCTGGTGGCCCAGGGCGTGGGGTCCGAGGGACCTGCAACCCAGGGACCTCTTCTCCCTGATTGTCATCGCAGCCACTGCTAGACTTTGGTCTTTGATGCCAAATGGTTCCATCTTCACTTGATAAGGGCCCCACCCCAGGGACATGGGCAGGACAAGGAGCCCGGCTCCCCGCTGCACCTCAGGGCTCCTCTCCGCAGCCGGCCGCGTCCGGGCCCGGTTGGCCTTCTGCCGCAACTCTCCCCACGCCGGGGCCTGGTCCTGGGAGCCCTGTCACCCCTCCCTCCTGCTTGCCCGCAGGCTGGTTCTCGCCCTGGGAGGGGCAGCAGGATCCCAGGGCCTGCAGGTCGCCCAGCCCTGGCCCCAGTGCCCCTGGGCCTTTCCTGGTTCTCAGAGCTCCTACCTGTGTGGTGGTGAGGGGCACCTGTGGGGAGGAGACACAGGGCGGGAGCAGCCGCAGGTCAAAGATCCGCTGGGCGCACATGACCTGCTGTGTGCTGAGCCCCATTAATGTTTACCCAGGCACGAGGCCCCCGGGATCCCCTTGGAGCCCCAGAACCCGCCTTGTCTGTCCCATGGTCCCCTTGGGACAGGTGCTCCAGGCCCCATGTCAGGCCAAGGGTGTGGCAGGGCCTGCTGGATTTCCACAGCCTGTCTGACACCGCGCCACGCCGTGTGACACCTTGCGACGTGGCGCCTGGCCCTCCCAGGACGCGGCAGCACGCGGGGCTCTGGCCGATGAGCCGGGGAACCCTTGGGAGGTCTGCACAGAGCCCTGCAGACCTCGTCTTGGTCGGGGCATCCCTGCCCCCAGCTGATGCTGCTACCAGGCGGGCGGGGAGGGCACCAGCCCCAGGTCATCGGGTGGGCTGGGAAGGGCGTGCTTGCGGGCGCGGCCCCGTGGTGGCCAGCAGCGGCAGGAGGTGCCAGGCCTCTGCCCAGTGCCACCTGGACTGGGAGGCACGGCCCACTCCGCTTGCTGCACAGGTGTGCCCTGCGGTCCCCATCGCTCGTGGGCGCCCCTTTGTGGGGTCACTCCCCTTCTTGCTCCTAGGGTCCTAGGAGGAAGAGCAGCCCCCGCTGGGGCCGGGCCCTCCCCCCGCACGCCTGAGCTCCCCAGGGGGCCTGCAGGCTCCAGCACCCTCTCTGCTGCCCACCAATCCGGATGTGCGTGGGGAACTTTGCCCCAAGACAGGGGGAGGATTCTGAGTGTCCTCTCAGCAAATTCCCGGGTGCCTCCCCTCCTGCCCCCCGGGGCGGCCCAGCAGTCCCTCCCAAAGGGTCCTGAGTGACAGCTGCTCCCCGGGGGGGGGACGGGGGGCGGGAATATTGCAGCCTGACTTGCGGGGTGTCTGTGCCCACAGCCTCCAGCACCTGCTGGGGCCCCTCCAAAGGCCCCGTGTGGGGGCCACGGGGAGCCACAGGGAAACCGAGGGCAGGAAAGGGCCCTGCTGAGCCCCCACCTCCCTGAGCTGATCCTCTCCCCGGACCCTTGTCACGGCAGCGACCCTGCAGGGAGCCCTCCTGGAACAGCAGCGGACACACAGTGGGGGCACCATGAGCTTTGTTGAGGGAAGGACTCCACAGGGCTGCCTGGCAGGAGTGGCCGTCCCTCCGCCTCCAGCCCCAGGACAGTTCACAGGGGACGGGGGGTCCGCTCCACAGCAGCAGCACAGCCGGCCAGCAGACCCTTTCGGGAGCAGAGTCCGGGCTGGGCTCACAGACGACTCCCATCACCGTGCCCCCCGCCCCCCAGTCTGCACACGGGCGAGCGCGGGGTCTGGGAACCCCAGCCGGGGTGACAGGTGGTCACGGGTCCCTGCGGAGTCTCACAGCACCGTGGGCACAGCCTCTGACCTCACTCAGGTCGCGCAGCCCAGGTGTGTCCATGGGGGGTGGCCCTTGGGACTCTGGGTTCCCAGGCGGCCCGGGGGGGCTGCGCCCCAGTCCGAGGGTCCGAGGCAGGTCTGCTTCGGGAGCAGTGCCGGCCAGGGCGCCTGCGGCCAGAGCTCAGCCCTCGGGGCTGCCGGGCGGGTCCCAGCAGAGGGAGCCGCAGCAGCAGCAGCAGCACCTGGACCTGGGAAAGCGCGGCTGGGGGCCCAGGGTGGGGCAGAGCGCGGCGGGCTGCTGAGTGATGGCGGTGCCCCCTTTGAAGGGCACGGGGGGCCGGGGCTGCACTCGAGGCGGTTCCCGCTCAGCCTTGATGGCCAGGAAGGCGGCCAGGTCCAGGTCCAGCATGGCCGCCCCTCCGCGCGGGGTGGGCGTGCTCTGGCGGCACTGCGGGCAGGGGATCCAGCGCTGCTCCTGGGCGGGCGCGTCCAGGCGCCGCACGCACGCCTGGCAGAAGGTGTGGCCGCAGTACAGGCGGCGGGGCAAGTGCCCGGAGAGGTCGTAGGCCGAGTAGCAGACGATGCAGTCGCTCCGTCGGACCGCGGCGGCGGCCGGCGCCTCCTCCCCCTGTGGCTGCAGCATCCTGCGGGAGGCGGGGGGCGGGGGCTGCAGCGGCCCCCCACTGCCACTGTCCAGCACAGTCAGGGCCCTGGCACCGCCGCCCGTCCTAGAGGCTAGGAGGCCGGGCCCCTGGGCGCGCCGGGGTCTGGGTGCAGGCTGGGTCCCCGCCGGCCAGACTCCCCTTCCACGTCTTCATCCTTCTCCACGGCCCTCCTGCTCCGTCCCGGGCGCCACCCCCCAGCCTGCCGGAGCCCAGGCCTCTCTTACCTGCTGCATTCACTCCGCTGGGTGGCTATACCCAGCCAGAGGGTGGCCGGGCGCGGGGGGACCCAGGGCGCCCTGCGGCTCCCTCCCCGGGGCTCACGTTACTAGCCGAGGCTGCGGGAGCCGAGAGGCAGGTGGTGGCTACAGCGCGGGCTCCCCTTTCAGCCACAAAGCGTGTGCAACTGGATCCACCAGGGCCCTCCACTCTGCCCCGCCCCCACCCCTTTGGTGCCTAGGCTGGGCTGGTGAATCCCACACCCAGGCCTGGCTCTGCTGCTCCTCCTGGCCCCTCTTCCCCCTTCGTCCACCCAGCCCCCCTCATATTCTCTCCCGTCTCCCCACTCTCGTGCTCCCCTCCCATGCTGGACAAGTTCTCTGGTCTGGACCTGGGTGATGTCTGTCCTTCATCTCAGATCAAGCATCACCTCCTCCAGGAAGCCTGCCAGGACCTCTACCAGTTCTGAGCCCTCAGGGACCTGTTCAGCACCAGCTCAGTCACAGTGTGAGGGTCCGTGTCGATTGGCTCCAGTGCCCTCATCCCTGCTTTCCTTACGGGGTGGATGGCCAGCCCTGAAAGGCCTGAAGGAGGTGCTGGAGCACAGGTGTGGAGGTCCCCACGCACACACATATGGACCACACAGAAGCTCTCTGAGGAGCAAGATGCCATGGTCAGCCCAGGACACCCCTATCCAGAGTCACCTCCTTCCAGTGACTGGGACACAGACACAGCAGAATGGGGTGTGGGGAGAAAGGTCAGGACAGGGTCAGGACCCCCAGAGAGGCCCTTCCTTACACCTGTCACCCAGGCCGTCCGAAGCCTCTTGGACGGGTCTGGCAGCTTTTTGTGGCTGGCCTGGGAGGGGGTCGTCCTCTGGTAGGGGCCGGCCACGGGGCAGGGGCCAGGAGCCTGGCACACCCCAGCCGCTGCACAGTCAGGCCAATGTCACGTCTGCCCACACCCAGGGACCAGTCTTGCCATGTGGCCAGTCACCGTGGGTCAGGGGAGGGCCAGCACCGGGACCCGTCTGTCCTGCGAGGCCAGCCTGACTTCCTCCTGCCCAGCCCCGGAAACGCCAGGGAATCCCGCACTGGCCCCCGCTGAGTCCTTCCCTTGGCATCCTGGCCTCACCCAGCGGTGAGGCAACGCCGTGCTTAGCAGCTGAGTCGCTGCACGTCCTCCGAGCAGGGGTGCTGGCTGCAGGCAGGCGGGAGGCAGGTGCCAGGCCTCCCCTG
This sequence comes from Noctilio leporinus, assembly GCA_004026585.1. NCBI lineage: Eukaryota > Metazoa > Chordata > Mammalia > Chiroptera > Noctilionidae > Noctilio > Noctilio leporinus. The sequence continues at coordinate 125,276 of PVIW01001998.1, read as the reverse complement.
CCCGGCGCCTCTGCCAGGAAGCCTAGGCGCTGGGAGCTGGGCAGGGTGGCCAGGCACCACATGTGGCTGCTTCGTGGGAAGCCAGAAGAACGTCCTGGCTGAGGCAGGGCGGTGGCTCACGGTGGTGCCAGCACCGGTCCCACCCACTGCCCTCCTTCCAACCCCGTCCTCCTCCTGGAGGCCTTTCCTGGGGCTCCATCTCCCAGGTCCCATGCACAGCATCCTGCGGTCAGACCCACTGGCCACCATACCTTCCAGCTGGAACCCAGGCTGGGCCGGGGCCGGGGACACACTCCCGCCCTGCTGCCCAGCCCCTGGGTAGACCTGAGACCTGCGGTGCAGGTTAGAGACTCGCAAATAGTGGCTGAATGTCCCGGGGAGGCCGGGGGCCTGTTGCGCTGCCCAGCCCAGGTTCCCTCCTGACAGGACAGGAGTCGCCTGAAGAAAGCTCATTATCCTTTATTTTGCAGGCCCTGGGCCTTGAGGGAGGGGGTCAAGGGTGTCCCTGGGCTGCCACCGGGGCCAGGGTCAGAGCCGAGCCGTCAGCCGTCATGGCACACAGGTATCCCTGTCTAGGGAGAGGTGGCTGACACCCGTGACAGTGGCCCAGTGGCTGCCTCCAACGTCCACACACTGCTGTGGCTGCCTGAACAGTCCTGGGGCGTCCTGGGCAGGCCCGCAGCGCAGCAGGGGCCGGGCTAGGAGACGACACAGCAGCAGCTGTGGCAGCGGCAGAACCGGGGGCAGTGGCAGCAGGAGCAGCAGGGGCAGCAGCAGCAGTGGTGGGCTATGTCGTCCCCGCGCTCTACGGGCGGCAGGCCCGAGTAGGTCAGTCCTGCCGGGCGCCGCCCGCTGCCGTAGGGGTTGCCAGGCAGCTGCCAGGCCTGCTGGCCCTGGACAAAGGCAGCCCCCTTGGCCCCCTTGGCCCCCTTGGCGCCCTTGGCACCCTTGGCCCCCTTGGGCCCTGGGTTCTCCTCGACGGGCTGCAGAAGGCGGGTGGGCTCCGGGGCGCAGGGACCCACGGGCAGAGGCTGCAGCTCTGAGGGACAGGAGGGGGCCGCCTCCAGCTGCCGCTCCAGGTCCGGCCGCAGGTGAGCCCGGGGGATGACGATGTGGGCATAGGGGTTCTTGACGACCATCTCATGGGGGTCCATGGCCCGGCCTGGCAGGGGTGGGCAGAAGAGACTATTGGCTCCGTGGAGGGGGACAGCTGCAGCCCAAGAAAGCGCCCACCCCCAGGAAAGCCAGGCTGCAGAGATGCGAGTGGGTGCGTGGGTGCCTTCAGGGTGCGCCGAGGGTGAGAGCCAGTGTCCACGTCGGTCGCCCCCCAGGTGTCTCGTGTTTCCCTGAGGGGCAGCACCCTGGATGGGGCTGGGAACGGGTAGGGGAGTCTGGAGACGCGGCTGAGCTGGTCCCCCAGGGGAGCCCCAGTGCAGGGAAGGCCAGGACCCACCTGAAGTGGAGAAACGGCTGTCTGTCCTCTTGTCCTCTAGGCCAGGTCCCAGTGCCTGTGAGCCGAGTGACTGGTGGCTGCCTTTTCCCTCCTGGGGAGGGGTGGGGCCCTGGGCGGGACTCACGAATGGGACTCCCAAGGTCCCAAGAGGCTTCAACTCCTCCGACTCAGTGGCCACCCACCCTTCCTTCTCAGGTGGGCGGTGGCCAGGGCCTGGGCTCTGAGGGTCACTGCCAGCCTGGGTGACTCAGTCTTGACAGATGCCAGGCACGTCCTGGGCGCAGGAAGGAGGACAGGAGGAGATCCCGGCCTCAGGTGATCTGGGGACTCCAGGTGCCGCTCTCACATCCACAGCCCCTGCTTTGTGGCACAAGTTGTCACCGTGTGACCCCGGCCTCTGCCCCGCAGAGAGGGGCAGATGTGCGTCAGAACGCCGACTGCTCAGGGGGTTGCCTCTTGTTACTTATTTATCTAGTTATCTAGTTATTTTCTTTGTTCAATGCGCGGTCGCCTCTTGTGTGCCTCCGCCTGGCCTGCAACCCAGGCATGTGCCCTGACCGGGAATCAAACCAGCAACTCTTGGGTTTGCAGGCTGGCGCTCAATCCACTGAGCCACACCAGCCAGGGCTGTTATTTTATTTAAAGAGACTTTATTGATGTATTTTTAGAGAGAGGGGAAGGGAGGGAGGGAAACAGCAATCAGTTGCCTCTCCCACGCCTCCGGCCAGGGACCTGGCCTGCAGCCCAGGCCTGTCCCCGACGGCGAACCCACCCCGAGCCCTTCTGGTTGGTGGGTTCACGCGGGACCCGCCGAGCCCCACCAGCCAGCGCTTTTATTATTTTTTTAAACTGGTGAAAAGTTGTTTTACACACATTTGCTAATAAAATTTCCGACTGGCGACACGCGCTTCGTACACAAGCGACATTTCCAGCTCATTTCCGGCTTCCGCAGACGCAGGTCTCCGGGCAGCGTCCCACCTTCCCCTGCCAGGTGGCGCTGAGCCCCCGCCGCGCGGGAGGCTGTGCTCGGGGGCACGGGCGGTACACCTTCGTGGTCGCCGCACTCGAGAGCTCCCCCCGGGGCGACCCGGGGCGGCAGGGAGCGGCCCGGCCCGGCGCCCCCGGGCCCGCGTGCCCCGAGAACCCACAGGAAGGGCGAGATCAAATCGGTCGTGGCTCAGAAGCCGGGGTGACCCGGGTGGCAAGCGTGGTCCGGTCGGGCAGGTCCGGGCACGAGTTCTACGGGTGCCGCAACCGACCCGGGGCGGGAACCCGGCCTGGAACTCGGAAGGCCGGCGACCGGGACGCTCCGCGCAGGCGCCGCAAGCCCCGCCCCCCGTTCCTGCAGACTCCGCCCCCCCCCCCCCCCCGCTGCCTGGCGGATCTAACGCATGCGCGCCAGGAGCCCTAGGCGGCCTGTGGGAACTTTGTTTCCCAGAAGCCTCCGTGCTCGAGGGTTTCCTTGAAGATACGGCCCGGGTCTGCGGGCCTTGGACTGTCCATCACCGGGCTTGGGCCGCCCCAGCTCCGAACCACCGAGCTGGCGGGATAGACGCGGGGGCGGGGCCTCGTCTCTGGGGGCGGGGCCTCAGGGCGGGGGCGGGGCCTGGCGCCTGGGAGCGTGTGCGCCCCACGGGCGAGGGCCGGGGGTGTCAGGGGCGCGGGGCCGAGGCCGGGCCCCCGTGGGTCTTCTGCGGAGGCCGCCCAGTTGCCCACCTCATGCTGGGGACCCCTACGGCGCTCACTGGCCCTCCCACCGAGAACCTGCTCACCTGCGCGCCCCTCGCACCTGCTCGGGCCGAGTGACCAGGAACCAGGCCGGGACGCTGGCCTGAGGTCACGCGGGGCACCAAGTCGGGCCCCACGGGCCAGGGACCCTCCTCGTCGAGCCTGTTTTGCCCACGGGAGCTCCCTTACCAGGGCAGCGACCCCTCTGGGCTCCGAGGCCCGCAGGACGAGGGGACCACAGGCCGTCTGGCCTGGACAGGGGACAGGGGTTTGTGGCCCGAAGGGCTGGGCAGCCCAGAGTCCCAGGCGGGCCAGTGCGGGTCCCAAGCCTGCAAGCTTGCGGCGCTGACCTGGTCCCCGGCAGGTCAGCGGACCAGGCTCCCCCCGCCCGGGTTCCCGGCCTTGTCGTTGCCACCAGGTCCTCTGACCTCTGTCACCTGTGGGCTCCCACAGCGGAGGAGCGTCCCTGGGACAGGAGGAAGCAGAGAGGAATGGGGTTTGTCTGGGTGGGGCCAGGTCGGCACTTGGCCTGTGACGCTGGGCACGTGCTAATTGATGGGGTGCAGGAAAGGGCCACCCCGCCCTGGGAGGTGCGTGTCCTCCGTGGGCTGCCCCACACTGGCCTGTCCAGCTGTCTGACCTTCCAAGTACCTCTCACCCCACCCGTCTGTTCGACCGTCGTGGAGCCTCCGCCCAGCCCCTGTCCCCCTCCGTCCGCTCCCGGATGCCCGCGCGCCCTCCTTGCGCCCAGGCGCTGAGCGAGCCTGGGTGCGCCTGTGAGCTGGGACGCCCTGGCGGTGTCCCCACTGGGGGCTGCGTGGAGGGACCGTCAGACACCCTGACTCTGGGGGGCACACTGGCGGTCCCGGGTGGAGTCCTGGGAACCAGCTTTCCAGGGACCCCTTCTTGGTTCCGCTCCCCGCCCTCTGGCACCGGGCTGCAAGGTCTGCCTTCCAGAATTGGGGGGTAGGAGGACGTGACTAGGAACCAGCCAGCCAGGCGGGGACGAGGTGGGGGGCACCGGGGGAGGGGCGACGCGGGAGTCCTCACCCGCGCGCCACGGGCCCTGGGCGACCCCGGGAGGGGGCGCCAGGCCCTCTGCCGGTGGAGGGGCGGCCGAGAGACTGGCCCCGCCCCGCGGACCCCGCGCGGGTCCCCAGACGAGGGGTGGCGCTGCAGGCGCGGGCGGGCACCGCGCGCACTGCGGTCCCCGCGCCTCCGCCGCAGAGCGCGCCACGCTCCGCACGCACCTGCCGCCGCCGCGCCGCCCCGAGCCCGCTCCCCGCGCCCCGCGCCCCCGGGAGTCTCCGCGGCCGCGCCATCGCCCCGTGTCGCCGCCGGAGCCGCCGCAGCCGCCGGGGCCGCCGGGCCGAGGCGCGGGCGCCGCATCCGGGCCTGCGGTGGAGACAACCTCTGCGGCGCCGCGGCCCGGGGACGCCAGGCTGGGGCAGGTGAGCGCGCGCCGGGCGGGACGGCTCCGGGTCCCGACCCCGCTCTTCCCCACCCGGCAGGGTCGGCTTGGGGGCGGGGACGGCGGAGGGGCTGCGTCCCGAAGCCGGTGCGGGTCGGGGTCAGAGGTCGGGCGCCTGGCCTTTCCAGGAGGACAAGGGCGAAGGCGAGGGTGGGGCGACGGTGGCCCCCGCTGCCCTCGCGCTCTCTCTCACCTGCAGCTCGGGCCTGGCCCAGGCCTCCCTCCTGCTCCCGCCGCCGCCGAGCCCGCCGCCCGGGCCCACCCGCAGCCGGCGCTCAGGCTAGCTGCCTTCCCTGGGCGCCCTGCCCTGGAGCCATGGGGCTCACCTAGCCCCTGCCCGCCCCGATGCCCCAGCCCAGGGACTGCTGACCTCGGCTGCAGGGGGAGCCCACCCGAAGCCCCCCGGCCAGCCTCCGCAGCCAGAGACCCTGGGTGAGCCCCTGGGCCCGGCCTCCAGCCCAGGACAGCCTCCCACACCCCCCCGCCCCTGCCTGCCCCCGCCTCCCCCGCCCCTTCCTCCTCCTCCTCCTCGGACTGGACCCGAGAGGCCACAGTGGCCACTGGGAGGTGCTCTGCCCCCTCAGCTCCTGCCCGTGGCCCCCAAGAGCCCTCAGCGTGGCCAGGGTCCCCACCTGGCCTGGCGGGACCAGGATGCTGCCCCTGCGCCTCCCCCGCGGCCCCACCCGACGCCCCCTCCCACCTTCACACCCAGTCTGACTGGAGACCGCCGGATGCCGGCTGACCCTGGGCCCGAGGCGGGCAGCGGCTGGCCGGGCCTCCTCATGTCCTGCCTGAAGGGCCCCCACGTCATCCTCAAGATGGAGGCCATGAAGATCGTGCACCCCGAGAAGTTCCCCGAGCTGCAGGCGGCTGCCCCCTGCTTCCCACCTGCGCCCCGGCCCACCCCGGCTCTGGCTCCCAAGCGTGCCTGGCCCTCAGACACGGAGATCATCGTCAACCAGGCATGTGGAGGGGACATGCCGGCCTTGGAAGGGGCACCCCGCACCCCGCCCCTGCCGCGGCGGCCCCGCAAAGGCAGCGCGGAGCTGGGCTTCCCGCGCGTGGCGCCCGTGGATGAGGTCATCGTGAATCAGTACGTGATGCGGCCGGGCCCCGCGGCCCCGGGGCCGCCTGCGGTGGCGTCCCCCGCTGCGGGGGAGCCCCTGGAGTGTCCCACCTGCGGGCACACGTACAACGTCACCCAGCGGCGGCCCCGCGTGCTGTCCTGCCTGCACTCCGTGTGCGAGCAGTGCCTGCAGATCCTCTACGAGTCCTGTCCCAAGTACAAGTTCATCTCCTGCCCCACCTGCCGCCGGGAGACTGTGCTCTTCACCGACTACGGCCTGGCCGCGCTGGCCGTCAACACGTCCATCTTGAGCCGCCTGCCCCCGGAGGCGCTGACCGCCCCGGCCGGGGGCCAGTGGGGGGGGGAGCCCGAGGGCAGCTGCTACCAGACCTTCCGGCAGTACTGCGGCGCCGCCTGCACCTGCCACGTGCGGAACCCGCTGTCAGCCTGCTCCATCATGTAGTGCCCGGCCTGCCCGCTCCTGCCCGCGACCTCCGCTGCTGCTTCAGGGACCCGCCCGCCGTGTCCCCCGCCGACCCCACACCCATCACAGCTTCTGGCCCCCACCTGTGTGGCACTGTCGCTGCAACCAACTTTGCCATTAAAACTCTGCCAAAGTTTGCATCTTGTCTCTGGACTGAAGCCCACGGCTGCGGCCTGCGCCAGGGTGGGCACCGAGGACGGCAGCCCAGGTGGGGCTGGGCCTGGCGGTGCGTCTGCACGCAGGCTCCCACCCCACGCGTCTGTGCAGAGCCAGCTGCCCCCGTGCACCAGGCCAGGAGGTTTGGGCAGGTGTGCAGAGTCGGCCCGGCCGGGCAGTTTTGTGTGCACCGGCCACTGGACATGGCGGTGGCTGTGTGGGGACAGCCCGGTCCATTTGCCTCCTGGCGACCACCTCACCCGCTGAGAGAGGTGGTGTGGGGATGAGCTCTGGGCCAGGCTGAGCCCGGCTCAGGACATGGCTGGCCACGGCCGTAGCAGGTGCAAGGACAGGGGCGTCACCTGGCACTTGGATGGACCTGGATTTGGAGGTTTGGCAGGGGTGTCACATGGGGCTGTGTGGACAAAGGGGGAGGTGAGGCCAGCAGTGTGGTGGCAGTGCTCACGGTGGCTGCTGCTGTTTATTGAGGGCCATTTCCTGGACCTGGAACAGGGCTCAGGCCACCAAGCCCGTGGGGGGTGCTGCGACGGTGTCCGTCCTTCCGGTCCTGGGCTCAAAGAGAGGAGGTCGCAGGCCATCAGGGGCTCAGCCCAGCGCTCCAAGGCCTGGTGGGCTCTTGTTCCTTGTAGCTCGGGGGCATGTGCCAGGCCCCCCGCCACCTGTGACACCCCCTTGGGCCATGACCAGGCCGGGATGGAGGCCCTTTGTGGGCCCAGTTTGCACAGCAAGAGCCTCTCCCTTTGCTGCCCTGACCTACAGGGGACACACGCTGGCCCTTGCCAGGGACACAGGCAGGAGGGGTTGGCCTGCGGCCTCTGTCCACAGCCCTGCCCTGTCCGAGGATGGCCTCACCCAGGCCAGCTCATACACGTGTGTCCACTGTGCCTCTCGCAGACATGCTGGGGGCGGTGGTGGGCAGAGTCCAGTGTAAGTATGGTGCCTGCCCATCGAGGGGTACACGGGGCCCTGGCCACAAACCTTTCAGCACTGCCCTTGGGTACTGCAAGTCACTGTCTGGGTCAGGAGCTGGACACAGGCTCCTGGGTGGCCCTGGGCCCAGTCCTAGGTCTTGACTGAAGGCTAATGCCTGGCCAACCTTGGATTTTTCGGTCTGGTCATTAAGTCTCAGGGCAAGATGCCCCTCAGGGTGAGGCCCTGGGGCACCAAGACTTCAGGACACAGCCAGTCTGAGTCCTCAGGCTGGGGGGGGGGGGGTGCACAGGCCCTGCTCAGTGGGCGGAGCGGCCCAGCAGCAGAAACAGCAGCCCCAGCAGCACGAGGGGTGTGAAGAGCAGCAGCAGGCCCAGCAGCTCCAGGCCCAGCAGGCCCAGCAGCGCCAGGCGGCGGGTGCACGGTCCCCGTTCCCGCAGGGCCCAGAGCCAGGCACCCAGGCGGGGCGGGCAGGGCAGGAAGGGCAGGCAGCCCCGGCCGCCCACAGGCCCCACCAGGAAGTGGAGCTGGTAGTGGCGCTCCAGGGAGGCCCAGGGCCCAGAGCCCGGGTTGGGGGGTGTGGGGAGCATGGGGCTGGGGGGCCGTGGGGGCCCATCGGCCTGCAGCAGCTCCTCCTGCAGCTGACAGATCTCCCACTCGAGCATGGGCGTCTTCTGGCGACACAGCGGGCAGCGCACCCGGCCCAGGTCGGCGCTGGGTGCTGCGCCCAGCAGCTGGTGCAGGCAGTCTGAGCACAGGCCGTGGCCACAGTTCAACAGGGCCAGACGGCGCTCCCCAGGCCCGTAGGGCTCTGTGCAGATGGGGCACCCCTCTTCCTCACCCTCCTCCCCAGTTGTGGGCGGGGCCCAGGGGTGGGCTGCCGCTGTGGCCCCCAGCAGGGGCCGGCTCTCTGGAGTCTGGGCGTCCTGGGGTTTTCCAAGGGCCTGGCTCTCCAACCTCTCAGCTGGACGCACTTGGTCTGGCAGGTCCAGGTGCTCCGGGCCCGGGGAGGCGGAAGGTAGCCGGGGGAGCCCGAAGCTGAGGTCTGTGAGGCCATCAGCAGGTGCTCCAAGGCAGGCGTCTGGGAGGGAGGAGGACCCCAGGGTGGCAACAGGAGGAGGGGCTGAAGGCCGCTGTGGCCGTCTGGGCCTGGCACTGACCTCGCAGCAGCCGCCTTGCCGGAGTCAACGTCACTGGGGCCTGAGCCTACAGCAGCTCTGGCGGCTCCTGGCCCACACCTGCCGCCCCTACCAGGTCCGCCCAAGCCTGGCCGCAGCCACCGCCGGCGACTGAACTAGGCAAACGGGCTCCAGGACGCTGCAGTGTGGGCAGGCCGGTGGCCCAACTGCTCCGACAGGAATTCCCGAGTGGGAAGGCCCATCCCAGCCCCAGGGCAGGACGGCACTGGCCCCTCCCTTTCCCTTCTTGCTCTTGGGACACACCCCCTTCCTCCCTGGCCTGGGGTCCTGCTCCCTGGGCTGAAGCCGTGGTCCACACCAGCCCAGCTGGGTGGCTCCCCACACCATTCCTTTCGGGAGCCCTTTCCAGACTGCCGCCCACCCCCATCAGTCAAGGAAGACCTTGTACTAGGTGGGCACACAGCCAGCCCCCACCACGTGAGACCCAGACACCGAAGTGCGGCAGCCACGGTAGCTGAGCAATGGCCTGTGTCTCCACCCCTGGGAACCCGGAGCCCAGCCCACCAAGGCGCCAGAACAGCTTGAAGAAGAACAGGCCAGAAGAGCCACCCTGAGCCGTGGTTTATTGCTGAGGGTTTTCTGGAACCCGGCAAGGTGTGTGCTGCCCAGGGCCTCCCGGCCTTTCACCCTGAGCCGCAGAGGCCCTCGGTGGCCGGCGTAGCACACGCATGGCAGAGGATGACTAGGAACCCACTGTCGCCCGGGCAGAGGGGGCACTCGGCCTGGCCAGCGATCCTGCACCTCGGATTCCAACTGTCTGGAAGCTGGTGTCTGGGGAAGCTCCCTGATGCCACTAGTCTGCCGGTGACTTCCCAGGTCACCATCCCACACCGGACCCAAGTTGGAGCCAGTGGGGAAAGGCGAGCAGGAGGCGGGGACCAGGGCAGGCTGTGGGCCCCAGTAGCGAGCAGCTGTGGGGGGAGGTGGCCATCCTCCCGCCCTGGGGCAGCCGGGGCAGCCGTTGGAGTGGCCTCCGCTGCCAGGGGCAGGCAGCCCGTCAGGCCCAGGTCTCGGTCTGGAAGCGCAGCGTGCGCTGCAGCTGGGCCAGGTAGGCGGTCGCCTCAGGGCCTGAGAGCCCACCCTCTTCCTGGAAGATGGACACCAGGGCCTCGGACACATCTGCTGGCATGTACTTGGCGTTGCTGGAGGGACAGGCCAGACGGGGTTCAGCGTAGCCCGGACACCCAGAGGGCTGCCGTCCCCCGACCTGCCGCCCCACGGCCTGGCTCACCCTGCCAGGTAGAAGCAGGCGCCCTGGCGGTCCAGCAGCTCCCACACGAGTGGCCCGAGTGCTCGGAGCCGGTGCTGCACGTACACCTTCTGCTCCTGCGGGGCGGGCTGGGTGACGCTCGTGCCGGTCCCTCCCCTCCCCCATGTGCTCTGCGCACGCCCACCTGCTCCCGGGAGAAGGCTGTGACCAGGGTCAGGCAGCCCCTCTTCTCCAGCGCCGTCCACTCGGCCTCCCAGTAGAAGTCCCGGTCCCGCCAGCGACAGCCGAAGAACAGGAGGTTCCCTGGGAGGGGCAGACGCCTTGGGCTTGGACTTGACCTCAGGCTTGGCCTGGCGCACCCAGCAGCCCCCCTTCCATGAACCCTGTTCACTCACCCCTTTGACCCTGGGCCACTCGCTCCTGGACAGCTGCTCGGAAAGGGGCCACGCCAGTGCCCGGCCCCACCATGATCACAGGTGTGTCTGGTGTCTGGGGAAAGCTCAGGCCCCCAGGCCGTACCCACAGGGGCACCCGGACAGGGCCTGTTGCAGAAAGGAGGGAGCATGACGAGGCTTGGAGGACCAGGGCCCTAGCCCAGTCCCAGCCCAAGCCTCTTGAGAACCAGGGTCACCTTGCTCAGGGTCCAGGGACGCCAGCCAGGAGGAGCAGAGGCCGTGGCGGGGCTCCTTGAGGCGAGTCTGGTATTGCACCACAGCCACCAGGACCTGCAGCCTCATGGGGAGAGCCTGGGGAACGGGATGGGGGGCGCCTGGCACCACGAGGACCTGCAGCCTCGATGGGGAGCCTGGGGGATGGGCTGGTGGGCACCTGCCGGCATGGCCCCCCGGCCTGCTGCCCAGCCCCGGGAGACCCTCACCAGCAGAGAAGAAGCGATGGAGAAGGCACGTGGCCGGATCGGGGGGATGAGGTCCAGCAGGTAGTCCGGCGGGATGGCTGCCGCCGTGTGCGGGAAGTCACGCAGCACCTGCCCAGACGCAGCCTCAGGAGGGCTGCAGCTAGCGGGGCCGCCTGTCGCTCGGGCCCGGGGCCGCCCCCCACCTGCGGGTCCCCACCTCCAGCACGGTCCGGCGGGGCCGGCTGCAGTACTCGTGCAGGGCCTCCTGGCCAGCAGCAGAGCTCAGCTCCAGCAGCTTCTCCCGCTCCAGCTCATGGGGGGAGAGGCAGGCCAGGAGCTCGAAGAAGGAGCGGCGCGGCACGCTGGCGATGTCCAGGTACCGGGACACCAGGTGCTGCACGGAGCAGGGCTGGGGCAGCCGCTCGGGGCAGGAGACGTCTGTGGCAGGGAGCAGGCGGCTGTGCAGAGCCAGGGACTCGGGGAGGGTGGGGAGGGTGGGGAGGGAGGGTGGCGGCCGGGCCGAAGCTCACCTGGTTCCCGAGGCCGCAGCATGAACCACTGGTCGGGGTCCAGGCCCAGCACCTGGCAGAAGTGCTGGACATGTCTGACCGAGTTCTCGGGCTGGATCAGCACCACATCGCCGGCCACAAAGCTGGATGGGAAAGCCATGCACAGCAGGCATGGAGGGGCGGCTGTGGCTTGGGGGGGCTGCAGAGGACCGAAGCCAGTCCCCAGGGCGGGTTGGGGCCCGGGGACCCAGCTGTCCCCCTGCAGCTTGGCCTGTATCCACCTGCTGAGCGCCCGCTCTGGCTCTGGGAGAGGACCTGGCTCTCAGACCACGGCCCTGTCGCCATAGCTGCGCCTTCTACGGGTCCCTGGGGCCAACTCAGCCTCTGCTTCCGTCTCAGGCCCGTCTCACCTGATCCCGGAGCCCTCAATGTTGAACTCGATGAGACGGACGTCCTGGAAGTGTGAGGAGCTCGTGACCCTCTGGTTGGTGACCATGGGTGCCAGGAAGGGCTGCAGCTCAGAAGGGGGACTCGCAGGGTCTGTCCTGGCCACGTGCTGCTCTGCAGGGCACATGCTGGGGGCCTCCGGAAGGAACTGCAGGGTGAACTTGGAAGGCAAACTGTGGAGGGCGTGTGCCCGTCAGACCGGCAGCTGGCCTGGGGCAGCCACGGCGAGGCCCAACGGCCAGGCACTCTGCTGCACTCTCGGGTGCTGAACAAGGCCGACACTCACGGGACTCCAGCGGGGATCACGCCAAGGTCGGGGGGCACGGGGTGCAGCCCCAGCACCTTCTCCCAAAGGTTGGTTAGCCAGGGGTCGATGGCAGCGTCGGGCCTGAAGAGAGGATGCAGGAGCTGGTCTGCAGGGCCCTGCCCATGGCTGGGCCCTCGGGGCTGCCCTGTCCACTCACCCCAGCTCATGCTGGTCGTCTCCCAGGCACACAGGCAGCAGGGCGGTGCCCCCGAGCTGCAGCAGCCGGCGGTGCAACTTCTTGGCCACAAAGTTGAACCTGTGCAGAGGGAGGCTGCTGGGGCTACTGGGGGCAGGGGAAGTGGCCTTGCTGGCCACACAGGGCAGAGGGCACGCCTGTGCAGGACACTCCACCCCAGGCATCTGTGGTACAGGGGCTCCCCCACGTCCCCCGGGCTGTCCAGTCTCCTGCCAGCTCCCCAGATGCATCATCCTGGGGGCTGCAGTCAGTGCCAGATGTGCCTGCTGCCCGTGGGTGTGCACGCCCATGTCCCGTACAGAACCAACCCCGAAATGAGGGTTGCACTGTCACCACTTCCTGTCCCCTTCTCCAGTGAGCATGGGTCTCGCCCCGCCACGTCCAGCCCGGGGGAGGGGGGCGCCCCAGGAGCTCCTCTCAGCCCAGCCTGGACAGCTGGGGCTGGGCAGGCACCGCACGAGTTGACTCCAGGGGGCTCACCTGGAAATAACTCTAAGTAACACTCTCCTTTGCTTGGGACGGAGACGTGTCATGAAAATGCTTAGTCAGAGATGGTGACGCTGCACACCAGGGACGTGGTGGCCTTGGGGGGCTCCCTGGGGCTGGGCTCTTCCGTACCCGCTGTCCACCCCCACTGTGCTGTCCTTTACGCTGTTTGAACTAAGCCAGTATCTCATGAAACGTGTTTTTACATAAGTGGGGGGAGCCCGGTCTTTGTTGCCCTCAGTCACACAAACACGTGACAATGGCTGCTATCAGATTCGCCTTCTGCCTTGGGTGCCCCAAGCGGGGCTCCCACCTGGCGTTCTGCCTGCCCTTTAAGCTCAAGGAAGGTGCCTGCAGGGGTGTCTGTGGAACGAGGACATGTGGCCAGGGTCACGGCTGCCGGTGTGGCGGGAGCCCAGGAGGCTGGGTCACGTGCCCCTCCACCACAGCGCCTTGCACCCCACCCTGGGAGCCCCGCCAGCAGCCTGGCTGCCCCTGCTCACTTGGTGTAAGAGGAGTCCCCGAGGCCCAGGACGGCAAAGTCCACCTGGCAGAGCGAGGTTGACGGCAGGTTCTTCCGGAATAGGAACTTCCAGAATCTCTGCAGCCAGGAGAAGCGGAGTTAGCGGCCCTGCTCCGGGCCGCGTGGACCACAGGGCAGGTGGGAGCAGGCGCTGCGCCCTGGGCCCTCTCTGGGCTCTGCTCTCCTGTCCTGTAGGAGCTGCTATTAAAACAGGACCTCCTTTTATTCTATCACAATGGCAAGAAATTTGGAAGAGGCAGAAAATCAGGAGAAAGCTGCCCCAGAGTGCTACCACCGAGTGTGGGGCTCCACTCCTGCCCCGGGCAGAGGGCTCTGGGTGTCTCTGTAGGGCACAGGCTGGTGAGGATGGAGGGCTGCTAGGGTCTCACTGGGGCAGACACTGCCTCCTACCCCTCTCCCCAGGTGGAAGAAAGAACCCTCTTTGGCTCCGGTCCTCTGTCTGGAAGGCTCTGCTCTCTTCCTACCAAGTGTCCCACGTCCCTAGGGCCCCTCCGGTCTCACCCCTGTGTGGGCTGGGGCCCCTGCAGCAGCTCTAAGCCTTGTCCTGACCTCTCCCCACTCGGCAGGCCTTTCCCTCCTCCCGGAAGGACCCACAGGTCACTGGAGGTGCTCGCACAGCTTCCCAGCACCGGCACCGACCCAGGCCCTCCCCCTCCACTATTTTATGCCCTTGCTGTGTCCCTGACCAGGGAGGACCCATGTCGGGAGGCCTCTGCATGTCCCCTGGGCCCTCCCCAGCCACGTGGCAGGCTCTCAGGCAGGAGACATGCTTCAGCTGTGGGACAGTTCACTACTTTCCTGGGTAACGTTGTCCCTTCCTTCCTCATTCCGGGGCTACTGCAGTGACCTGGGAAGTCTAGTATCTTCTTTCTTGTTCCTATCTCTTTTTGTTCTACTTCCTGGAAGAATTTCTCCACTTTACGTCTTTTCAAAATTTCCTGGTATCATTTCAAAGAGCATTTGTGGGTTCCCAGCGCTGTCCCTGGGGGCCGAGGTCTGTCCCTCTGCAGGCAGCACCCAACTGCCCTGCCCCTTCTGGTCTTTCACAGGGCCTTCCCCACAGCGTCCGCTGGTTCTTGGTGGTCTGTCCGTACTTAAGCTGACAGAGAAGGGAGAGTCTGGGCCTGTCTCCCAGTGGGTTTTGCAGCCGGAAGGCAGGGCAGGGACCTGGTTGCCCACCTGTCCACTGCCCAGAGTCCTGCTGCTGCTGCCCCGGAGCACGACCTGGCCACAGCACTCTCACGGCTGCCACAAAGAGGCCAGCGTCTCGGTTGGCCGCAGGAGCTCTGTCCCAGCCTGTTTCCCTGGGCCTCCAGTCCCTGCTGTGGTTGGGTAGGGGCCCTCCTGACCATCTACGGGGGTGCCTACCGTGCTCGTACCTTTGGCACCTGACACAGCCTGCACCTCCACCCTGACAGCCCAGCAGATGGCCTTCAACCCTCCTGTCTGCAACCCGCACCTCCCACGCACCACCTTCCGCCTTTGAGCCCCTCCAACTTGCTTTCCCTCCTGTCTGGGAAGACCCTCCCTGGGCTGGGGTCCTACCGCTGCACCCCTGGGCTTCTCACATCATCCCCACTCCAACCCTGTCCTTCAGTCTTCACCACCAGCCTGTGTCTCCCATGGTGTAAACACCTTTTTTTCAACTTAGCCCTACTCACAGCCAGAAACCTTTTTGAGTTCTTTCCTGCAGACGCCCTCCTGCCTGCCCTCCCTCCCTCCCTCCCTCCCTCCCTCCTTAATCTTTGTGACCCGGGTCATCCAGCTTTTCTCCCCAAGGTCGCTAGTCCCGTGGCTGATAAACCTCTCAGGCTTTATCTCACTTCCAGGCAGCTTTGAGGCTGGGGACCTTCCCCTTGAAACAGTTCCCCACTCTTGATCGTGGAGGTGGTGCACCCCCTCCTGCCGGTGGGGGCACCTCCCAGCTTACCCTGGGGCAGGGAGCCCCACCTTTCTCAGGCTTCCTGTTCCAGCCTCTCCAACACCAGCCCCCACCCAGGATCCTCCTCGGAGATTCAGACCTACCTGCTTCTCTACCTGGGCAACGCGCAGCCGCTGGGCCCTGCTGGTCTACTTCTGGGCCAGCAGCTTCCACCCATCCTGGCGCCTGAGCCTGAACCCCTGTCTCAACCTCACTTTCTTTCTCATCTTCGGGACCTGATTGATTCCAGGTCCTGTCGCGCCTACCTCAGTGTCTCTGGGTCCCTGAACCCCTGTTCTTGCCCTCCTACAGCCCGACCCCCACAGGGAGACCCCGCAGACAAGGGGCGGTTTTGCTAGAACGTGGCTGTGGCAGCTGGGCTTCTTGGACTGGGCCTCGCTTCCTGTCTCTGCTCCCTGCCCACCGTTACCACTCTGGCTCAGCCGCCTGGACTGCTTTCCGCTCTTCCAGAGGCTGGGCTGTCTTCCTCCTTTGCACGGGCTGCTCCCTCTCTGCTGGGGCCAAGCTACCCCCACGTACCCCTCAGGATTTGGCCCACGTGCATTTCTTCCAGAAAACTGCCCCTGAGGCCCTAGGCTGGGCTTGGTAGCCCTGATGAAGGGGCCCCTAACATGTGGCACTTTTCCCAGCAGCTCGGGTTTCCTGGCATTGCAATTGCGTGTTCACACGGTTGCTTCTACTTTAAGGGTAGAATCGTGGCTTCTGGCTTCACCGTACTGGGTTCCCAGCACTAGATCACACTCGGAAGGTAACACCTGCCCGAAAGAGGGCCCAAGAATGGAAGAATGCTCCCTCAAGGTCAAACAATTTCGAAACACACATAAGACGAGGCCAGACTAGTGCACAGCTAAGAAAGTACGGGAGGGTGAGCTGGTGACCTGAGAAGTTTATTAGGGAGAAGAACCAGAACCCCCAGCTCCGCCCACAAACATCCTCTCCGGTCCACCGGAAAAAGGGCAAGTGTGTCCTGGGCTTCTCAGACCCTCCAGGCCCGGGCTGGGGCCCGGGCTCCGGTGCAGAAGCAGCTACTTCAGGCCGGCCTTACCTTCATGTTGTCAGGGGGGTCTCCCTGGCCGGCAGTGGCACAAACAAATATCACCAGGTGCTCGTTAATCAGGTTCGCCTCGACAAAGACACACGTGTAAGGCCGCAGGCTGCGAGGACCCGGCGCCCACGCCGCCGCCCGCCCGGCTCCCGGGCCCCGCGTGCGGCCAAGGGCTCCGGGGGCGCCGCCCGCCGCCCTCGCGCCCCCGCCCGTCTCGCGCCCCCGCCCGTCTCGCGCCCCCTCCCTGCGCCGGGCGAGCGCCGGGCCAGGCGGCCCCGCCCCGCCGCCCCCCGCGACGGAAGGGTCCGCCCTCAACGAAACGCGGCTCCCGGGGCGAGGGCTCACCACGGGGTAGGAGTCCAGCGCCTGCACCCGGCTCCCGAGCCGCCGGCGCCGGGCCTCGCGGCCCAGCCGCTCCGCCACATCCTGGGCCGTGCCCGTCTGGCTGCCGAAGAGCACGAGGAGCCGCGGGCCCGGCATCGGCGCGGGACGGCGCCCGGAGGCCCCAGCGCGCGCGCAGCGGACCGGCTCGCGGGCACCGGCTCGGAGGGCCGACTTCCGGCTCCGGCCGGAAGTGACGTCCTCGGGCTGCGCCCGGCGGGGCATGGCGTCCGGGCGCGGCGGGAGTCCGCTGGCGGCCAGTGCTGGGTTCCGGGCCGGGGTCCGGGGGTCGGCGGCGCGCCGGGACCGAGGACTGGGGCGGGCGGGGCCACTCGGTGCCTCTCGTTCGCCGCGGCAGGCGCCGGCGAGGCCCGCGGGCGGAGGAGGCGCGGCCGGGCGCTGGCCTGGGCCCCGGCCCGCGCTCTACCGGCGCGATGCTCTTCTCGCTCCGGGAGCTGGTGCAGTGGCTGGGCTTCGCCACCTTCGAGATCTTCGTGCACCTGCTGGCCCTGCTGGTGTTCTCCGTGCTGCTGGCGCTGCGTGTGGACGGCCTCGCCCCCGGCCTCTCCTGGTGGAACGTGTTCGTGCCCTTCTTCGCCGCTGACGGACTCAGCACCTACTTCACCACCATCGTCTCCGTGCGCCTCTTCCAGGACGGAGAGAAGCGGCTGGCTGTACTCCGCCTCTTCTGGATCCTCACGGTTCTTAGCCTCAAGTTTGTTTTCGAGATGCTTTTGTGCCAGAAGCTGGTGGAGCACACTCGGGAGCTCTGGTTCGGCCTCATCACGTCCCCGGTCTTCATTCTCCTGCAGTTGCTCATGATCCGCGCCTGCCGGGTCAACTAGCCTCGCAGAGGACCGCGGAGGGAGCTCTCTAGAATGCTGGGCCCCAAGCTGAGGAACGCCCGCTTCCCTGGAAGTGTGAGGACCCAGTCTTCCACCGCATCAAGGAAGAAGTCCGGGTCTGAAAGCAGTGCCAGCTTGTGCCCTGCAGAGTGCTCAGTTTCCTGCATGTACCAGTCAGCAGAGATGAAAAGATGAGCCTGGATCCTTAAAATGCGTTTCCTGTCATTTTATGCTTCAAGTAGTTAATCTTGAGAAGGGCCCCGGGCCAGACAGTCCTGAACTCACCTGACTGTTGGAAATTGCGTATAAGTAACATGTCCTGATGGGCTCTGAGTATTTTCATGGATCCTGGCAAAGTACCCCTTGTGTAACGGCTGCAAAGCCAACGAGCATCGCTGATCTAAGAGCTCACTGTCCCATTCGCGAGGACAAGACTTCCTGAGATATTTGGGCTCTAAAAAGTATAAACCAGCTTGTGTCTCCTCACCTGTGTCACTGGGAAAAGGATTGCCCTTTCTTCGTTCCAACCAAGGCATACAGAAATGCGTTGAATAAGCATGATCAGGACCCTGTGTCGAGATCGGTCACCTGAAGAAAGAACTTTGCGTTAAAGGATCTGCTTGGCTTCCTTCCCAGCAGATTGCAGCGTCACGACTTTTCCACCACCTTGTGGCCAGCACTGTCAGCGCACCTGAGACTGATTCAGGCCTCTCCTAAAAGACCAGAGAGAGAGGAACAACAGGTGCTCTGATGTTCATAGGCGTAGAGACCTGCAAGTGAGAAGTTGGTGAATGGTCTCAGCGCACATTTGTTGGCCTGAGATCGTTGGTTTGATACCAGTCAGGTGCCAAATGAGAACATTTGCTGAGATAAAAATAAAATAAGAGAATGTTTTCCTGAAATGCATAGTGGTTGCATGACCCATTGGGAGTGAAATCCAATGAGTGCCTAGAGACCCCCTCACTTGTAGCTGGCAACAGAGGTGAGCTTGTAGATGGGTTGGAACCTGCTAGAACTTCGTGGGTGGATGGGGAAGGTTTCCCTTGGAGAATTCGTACTTCCTGCTTTGGCGTATGAGAGGAAGACATGAGGTAGCCCTGTGTTGAGGTCCTACTGAGTAGTTTGTGGGACATTAGAGCTTTGGCGTCCTGCCAGTGTGTGATCTTTGTAGACCTTGCTGACCCTCTGTAGAGCAGAGGTCAGCAAGTTATGGCCTGAGGCCTGTTTTTTGTATGCACCGTTTTTTAGTTTACTTTTTAAAGATTTTATTTATTCACTTTCAGAGAGAGGGGAAGGGAGGGAGAAAGGGAGAGAAACATCAATGTGTGGTTGCCTCTCTTACACCCTCAACTGGGGACCTGGCCCACAACCCAGGCCTGTGCCCTGACTGGGAATCAAATTAGCAACCCTTTGGTTTGCAGGCTGGTGTGCCATCCGTTGAGTCATACCACCCAGGGCAGTTCCCATAGGTTTTAAAGGGCTGAAAAACAGGAAAGAATATTTGACAGAGAGCAAATGTGGCCTGCAGTACACAGGGTCTCAGTCTTGGCACTGTTGGTGTTTTGGGTAAGATCATTCTTTGTTGGAAGGGACCTCTCCTGAGCATTGTAGAATGTTTAGCAGCATCCCTGGTCTTGAGGCACTAGGTGCCAGTAGCATCTCTCATCTGTGACAACCGAAAGTAAGTCCAGACATTGCCAAGTCTGGAAGGAAAAACTGTCCCTGGTAAGCAGCAGTGGGCTGAAATATTTACTGCCTGACCCTTTACAGCACAAGTTTGTGGACTTGTGTTCTAGTGCATCAGCTTGGTGGCACTTTGTGGAGGATGTATGCTGTGCTGCTTGAGTTGGAGACTGGACTGGTTTCTCCCACAAGTACAAAATTATCTCCTACCCAGGAGTGGCATAACTTGGGCCAAAAGCCAGATACAAGCTGGCTGTTTGGAGTGGGTTTCCTTTGAATGATAATTTTAGGTTGCGCATTTGTTGTGCCTGTTTTATTCCGGTAGTTCAGCATTAGGGAGTTCTGATGCTGTGGAAGGGATGAGCATAAGAAGGCTCAGTTTCCTTTGGAAAGGTGATTGCATCCAGGAGGTGAGAAGGGCACCCACTGCAGGTCGAACTTTGCCCTGGGTGCCCTTGGAACTCCTTCCCTAAAAGCTCAGGGGGAGAGAGAGAGAGAGAGAGAGTGTGTGTATGTGTGTGTGTGTGTGTGTGTGGAGGTGGGGGGCAGTAGTGTCATCACTGAGCAACCGCTGACTGAAGGTAGGTTATGGAAGGCAGTGACATCTTTTCTGTGCTTCCCAATTTCCCCTTCTGCCCTTGGCTCCGGTGGGCCTGAAAAACGTGGTGGGCACTGGGCAGCCCTCAACGGGAGTACGCTTCCTCGTGGCACCTGGACTGGGGAGGCTGTGTCCTCAGTGGGACCCCTACCAGCCTTGGGATGAGGGAAATTCAGCAGTAGCTTGGGGAGGAGGCAGGATGGAATACATGTGACCCATGCCTGGCTCATGTGGCTCTTCCTACGTCAGCGCTGTGGGCCTGCTGGTCTGCGGAGAGGGAGTCCCCTTTCCCCTGTGCCTCCTCGCGGCGTCCGCCCTCCAGTCCGCGCTGTGCGGGCCCTGGATGGCCAAGTGGGGTTTTCCCACGCGTCAGAGCAGCACAGTCCATCTGGGGACCGCAAAGCCAGGGACCCCTGGGAAGGCGATTCCTCTCTGCAGCACTGGCACCTCTGCCGAGTCCCGCAGGTGGGCCGTCCATGGACCACGAGGAACGCGGACTGGGAGGCGCGAGGCTCGTGTGCAGCCTGCGCGTCGCCCACGGCCCACGGGAGCAGGGGTGCCTTCTAGTCCCGAGCGGCCGTCCTCCACGGCGCTCTCCCGGAGGGAGCTGGCGGGCTGGGGGCCGGCGGGCTGGGTGCTGGCACCTCCAGGGAAGACCCGGCCGGCCGACGTCACCAGTGACCTGGAGTTTAGGGGTCCTGCCTGGGTCTGCGGCGGCCAGCCAGGCTCCACCCCCGCCCGGGAACCCTGGCAAGGCGCAGAGGCGGAAGTGAGGCCCTCCAATGAGCTTGCGAGGTGAAGGGGGCGTGTTCAAGGGATCCTTCCAATGGAGGTCGGCTCCGGTGGTGGATGCCGCCCAATGAGGCCCTCTGGCAGGCCTGGTCGGTGAGTGCGTTCTCCAATCGGCTAGGCCGGCTTCCCTTTCCTGCTATAGGTGGGAGCGCGGGGCGCGGGGCGGGTCTGAGTCGGCCTCCTCCAATAGGAGGCGGCCGCGGGAGGGGCGTGGCCACAGAGCCAAGGCCCGCGGCGGGCGGTGGCCGCAGTTCCCAGCGCGCGCTGGCTCCGGCGGCCGCTCCCCACCATGGCCGGCCAAGTGCGGCCGGGCCCGGGGCCCCGCGCGGCGCTGCCCGCCTGGAAGCGGGAGATCCTGGAGCGGAAGCGGGCGAAGCTGGCGGCCTTGAGCGGGGCCGCGGCGCCCGGGCCGGGGGTGGACGGGGCGGGGCCCCCGGAGTCGGCGGACGAGCGGCTGGTGCTGGCCGATAGCCTGGGCCCGCTGCGCGAGAACCCGTTCATGCGGCTCGAGTCGGAGCGGCGGCGCGGGGCGCGGCGGGGCAGGGGCGCGGGCGCGGCAGGGGTGCCGCCGGTGCAGCAGCTCCTGGAGCTGTACAGCCGTGTGCCCGGCGTGCGCACCATTCGCGCAGACAACATCCTCATCATCGAGTCGGCGCCCGGCTTCCCGCCCGCCGCCCCCGGCCCGGACGCTGGCCGGGCCGCCCGCATCTGCGCCGCCGAGGTGCTGGTATACGAGGCGGAGGCGACGGCGCCACCCGGCCGCGTCAGCCGTCTACTCCAGAAGTTCGACTCGCGGGCTGCGCCGCGAGGGCGCGAGAGCCCGGAGCGCAGTCGCCCCCTGCCGCCACAGCCACCGCCACCGCCGCAGTCACCCGCCCCCATCCCGACCGGCCCGCGAGTGGGCGAGCGTGTCGCCTGCTTCGAGTCCGAGCGCGGCGGCACCGGCCCCGGAGACCGGCGCGGCGACTTCCTGCAGAAGACCAGCAGCAACTCCTTCACCGTCCATCCCCGGGGCCTGCGCCGAAGTTCAGGTGCTCGCCCACCCCCCAATGGGCCCGCGGCCCCGGAGCCCCAGGCCGGTGCTGCCAACGGCATAGCGGGCTCTGCGCTTGGGCTGAACCAGTGCAAGCCAAAGGTGGGGTCGGGGGAATCCCCCGCCCACCCGCTCCCCAGTCCCGGGACCCCCAGTGCCACTTCCGCTGTTCCCCCAGCCTTGCCCATGCCCAGCCCTGCCAGTGCCACTCCCAGCCAGCGCCAGTGGGTCTCCTCGGCCACCAGCGCCAACGACTCCTTCGAGATACGGCCGGCCCCCACGCCAGATATGGACGCAATCCCTGCCGGGGACCTGCAGGCCCGGGCCCTGGCCAGCCTCCGTGTGAACTCCCGCAACTCATTCTTGTTCATCCCCAAGCGCAAGGCCTCCGGGGCCCCTCCTGCCCAAGGGAGGCCGTCTGCGAGGCTGCCGGAGGGAGAGGTTGTCTGGGTTTCACAGCGCCCGCAGATTGGAACCCAGCTGGTGCCTGGAGCAGATGGTGTGCCTGTCAGTGGTAGGAGCCCCTCCGGGATCCAGGATGGGGTCTGCCCCAGGCCAGCTACTGCCCCAGTGGACCGGGCTGTTAGGTGGCAGAGGCCACTGTCACCACCGCCACCCCTATCCCTTCCGGCTGCCACCGAAGCCGAGCCTTCCCAGGGCTTCGGGGTTCCGGGCTTGGCCAAGATTGTCAGGGAGCCTGGTAGTCCAGGGCTGCCTGTCACCTTCATTGATGAGGTGGACTCGGAGGATGAGTGCCCCCAAGAAGCCAAATTGCCCAGCGAGGGGGCAGGTGCGCCTCCCCAGTACCACCCATCTGAGGTCCTGCACCGAGGTGGCAACACCTTTACAGTGGTGCCCAAGAGGAAGCCAGGAGTCCTGCAGGCCAACGGGGAGCCCGGGCCACAGGAGGCCGAAGAAGTGGGGGTGGGCAGCCTCTCAGAACCACCTGCCGCCCTGGGGGCAGCACTGAAGAAGCGCTACCCCACGGTGCACGAGATCGAAGTGATTGGGGGCTACCTGGCCTTGCGGAAGTCCTGCCTCAGCAAGGCTGGCTCCTCCAGAAAGAAGGTCAGTGTTGGGGGCCGGAGACAAAGAGGTGCTGTGTCTCACGTACCCTGTTCCCAAGACGCTCAGCCTGGGTGGGGGACTGTTGACCAGGGCAGAGCGGGGGCTGCGCAGGGGGAGTCCCTGCCCTAAGCCCCGAAGGGCCGTACTTAATAAACCAGGGCCGTGGGGCAGCTTGCCTCCTGCACCTCGAAAGGCAGGTGTGGAGGGTCAGTCCAGCCAGCGCCTCTGTCGCTGTTCGAGCTTTGCCTGGAGCTGGCCGGCCGGGCCTACCTCACCGCAGGCCAGCTGGGAGAGCAGGCTGGGTCTGGTGGTGCCGTCAGCCACCAGGTGCGAGAAGGTAGCTCTGGTGCCTTCCGCTCCTGGCCTATTCAGGTAGCAGGTGCCAGGACAGAAGTGGGAAGGGGCAGGGGGCCTGCGATCTGAGTGTGGTTGGTCAGCCTAGGGGCACAGCCCCAGGAGCCGTTCATAGGGGGGTTGTCAGGCCCCCAGAAGGCCTGCGCCGGCCTGCAGCAGTTTCTTGAGCTCCTGTGTGTCAGGCTGTCTGCGCCTGGGGTGTGATGCTGGGAGAGGTGAGGACCTACCCACTTGATAGGAGGACGGGCGTAGGGAGAAGGACCCAGGGACAGGATGGGAGCCTCATCCCTGCAGCCCTGCCTGTTCAGTGGCCTGGAACCCCCTGGGCACGAGGGCACGTTCCTCAGATTCTTCCTGGTCACCCTATCACCGTGCTGGCCACAGGGCAAATTCCAAGGACAACTTGGGGCAGGCGGGAACAGGTGTGCTTTCCTGGAACTGAGGCCCCTGGGAGGGTGTGGGCTGGTGTCTAGGGCCCCTCAGGCCACCTCCGCCCCAGCCTCTGTCTCCCTGGGGTGGCGCCTGTTTGCTTCCGTTTGACTTACAGCCTCAGCTTGGCCTTGTCACCGCCCCTTCCCAGTGTGTTCCCGTCCCTGGCGACGGCACCTGCGCTCCTGCCAGCTCCCACTGCTGGGTCAGGCGCCCACCGTGGCTTCCCAGGTACCCTGGCCTGGCCTGGCCTGGCCTTGGCTTTGGGGCCATGGGCCATGACTGTCCCTGGTCCCCACGTCCACCCAGCAGCCCCACCCCATACTTGCGTCCCCTGTGTGCCCCTCCCTTTTCTGCTTTTTGACCCTTGACTCCAGTGGCACTGGGAGGCCACCTTCCAACTGGGGAACTGGAGCTGATGACACCTCCCTGCTCCATAGATGAGGAGGGTGAGGTCACAGCTTCTGGGGCGGTTCCTGCTTCTCGAACCTAGGTGCTAACCTGGCTGCCCTTCCAGGGGAACTGCTTCTTCCGGGAACTGGAGGCTGTGCTGGAGCATCCCGCCCCCAGTACAGAGTGGAGGGGGTCACTTGTGTGTAGTTGATGGGAGAAGGGCAAGGCGGTGGCCCGAGGGCCAGCAGGACAGGGCTCGGTGAGGGCAGAAAGCAGACCCAGGCTTGGGGAGGAGAGGGGCTCCACTGGCCTGGCCCCATCGCCACGCCAGCCTGAGCAGGTCATGGGTCCAGGTGGTGACACCTGGCATGGGCGAGTGGCCTGGCTAGGACCCTGCTGGGGCCGCACAGCCTGCTGGTGGTAGCTTCCTTTTGGGGCGCGTGCCAGCTGCCCTGCCCAGGAAGAGCCAGACTCGGGTGGGGTGAGGTAGGGTGTGGGACTATGCCAGTTGTCCCTCTGTCTTTGGTCCCTGAGCACTCCTGCTGCTGCCCCTCCAGGCCCTGGGCTGCCGGGCCTCGTCCTCAGCCTGTGGTTGGATCCCTGCCCGGCCCCCTCCCTCTGGTAGGCTGGAGGCCAGCAGGGCCTGGGGCTGCCTGCCCACTTCGACCCTGGCATGGCCAGCTGGCCTGGGGCAGTGTGAGTGCCTTTTCCAGAACATGGGGCAGGGTCCCTGCAGGTGGGCTCCCTGGAGGGTGTGCGGCCCTGGAGGGCGACAGCTCCGCCCTGGGCGGTGGGCCCAGCCCTGCCCGGGTGCCTGGGAGGCCTGCCTGGCGGGCACACGTCCCCGCTTAGTTATCTTGGCAGGATCGCAGATGCTCTATCGCTGCTCTCGGGGCGGCCCCGCTGGGGCGGCAGCCTTGCTCTTGCACCTGCCTGGGTCCCCGGCTGCCGGCGGGTGGGGCTGTCCCTGCTCACAGCGGCCGCCCCCGTGGGATGGGCACTGCAGGCCTCCCAGTTGTGAGGGGCCACCCAGCCAGCTGCTTGTCTGCCAGCACCTCTTCCTCCTTTTTCTCTACTCAGCTCCTTACCTGCTGGTCTGCCGCCCAGACCCAGTGTGTCAGTGACCCCAGGGCTCTGCCCTCAGCCGTTGTGTCATCTGCCACCACTTCACCTCAGTGGCCTCCAGCCCAGCACCCTGACTCGCTGACATGGCCTTGGCCTCAGCCTCCCCCAGGTCCTTAGACCGGGGGCTGCCACCACCTCCCTGCCAGTGTGGAGCCTGCACCGTCCGTGGGGCAGGGGTGCGGGGACACCGCCTCCTGGCACTGTGGCTGCGTCTGCTCCGGCCGCCCATCCCGCTCTGCCCGGCTCTCCCTGCAGGCCCCCCTGCAAGTGGTCTTGCTGGACCGCGTGACTGTGCAGGCCTGGACCCTGCCCCACCCAGCTTCCTCGTCGGCGGAGGGTCTCTTGACTCAGGGTCCCTACCCTGGACAGTCCTCTGAAGTTAGTGGGGGCCGCATGGGGTGGCCGAAGCTTGGGCTGGGGGGAGGGTGAGAGCCAGCAGGGGTGTGTGGGTGCGAAGGGGGTGCTCAGCCCCGCTGGCCCAGAGTCCAGGGCGGCTGTGCGAGGTGGGCGGGGGACAAAGGACCTGTGAGAGCGGAGGGTGAGCCAGGACCCACCTGCTGGCTGTGCCAGTGCAGCGGGCACGTCCCCGGGAACAGTGGCCAGGTGTGCCTTGCACTGTCCTTCCGCCTGCCTGGGGACTGCAGGGTGCCCCCCAGCAGCATGAGCCTTGGGGCGTGGGTGACCAGAACACAAGCATCGCAGAGGGGGCTGTCAGGGAGCCTGGAGACTGGAGGGGAGGTGGGACCAAACAGACCTGGACCCCCGAGGCTGCAGCCTGGGCCTGTGAGCACCGCCCTGCCCCGCCCCCACCGGCCTGGCCGGGCCAGCTCCGCGCCAGCCTGTGCCCAGCCCCCTCCGTCTGCTGGGAGCCGGTCATGTGGGCTAATGAGGGCACGCTCACCCGCACGCAGGCTCTGGCAGCCAGCCCTTCCTGCGGCTTCAGCAGTGGGGGATGGGCCCGGAGGACTCAGGGTCCCCAGGGACAATGCCATGTCCCTGGGGTGACTAGAAGCCTTGTTCACTGTGGAGCCTTGGGGCACAGGGAGGCCCCTGGGCCAGCAGCTCTGTCCCGCCTTGGGCCCCCCTGGGGAATCTGTCCCAAAGTCCAGAGGGCCAGGCAGCTCCACCCCCAAGAAGGCTGGCAGTGGGTGGGCACCTGCAGCCTGGTGACCACCCCCCTGGCAGAGGTGCCAGGCCTCTGGTTCCTGGGTTCCGCTGGAGGGACAGCAGGGTGCGGGTATGGGCCTCCAATGGCAGGAACAGATACCCCACTCCTGGCACCTTCTGTCTGTGTTGGTGGCTGGGGTGTGGGGTTCTGGGTGGAGGTCTGGGCCTGCCCTGCAGTGTCTGAGCCTCTGGAGCCGGAAGCCCGGCTTGGTGGGTGGGCGGGGCCGTGTGCGCACCTGTGACCCAGGGAGGAGAGGGTGGGTCGGCTGGAGGGCCTGCCCTGGTTTACGGAAGCTGGCGGGCCCTGCCTGTGTCCCTGGAGGCCAGGGCCTGGGTCCCTCATCTGCCCTGGGCTGCCACCCAGCCCTCCTGTGAGGTCCCTCCCTGTCCTTCTGTCCCTGGGCCCCATGGTTCTCTGGGGGCCCCACTCCTGCCTCCAGCGCCTTCCAGGGGAGGAGGAACCTGAGCTGGCTGCTGGTGTCCTGTGCCCGGGAGTTTAATATTTCGAGCTCCAGCAGGGCTGCTTCCATCTGCTGCAAGCCACCGAGTATTCATGACCGACAGCCAGGCGGAACACTGCCCAGCGGGCCGGGGGCTGGGGGCTGGAGGCCGGGGCTTGGTGGTACAGAGCAGGCGCGGTGGATGAGGGCCAGACAGGCAGCCCAGGGGGAAAGAAAGGGGCCCTGACCATGCCCCCCAGTGCAGCCTTAGAGTGGCGCTGGCCCAATCTGTAAAATGGGCTGGCAGCTCTCCTGGGCCGGCTCGGGACCTCATGCAGGTCCGTGGGTGGGCCAGGCCCTTGCCTGGCAGTGGTGGTCCGTGCTAAGCTGGGTGGGCAGGGCCATCCAGGTGCCCAGCAAGCTGCAACACGGACTTGGCTCTGCTGAGAAGCCCTGGCCAGCAGCAGGAGCTTCTGGGAGCCGGGGGGTGCAGCCTCCAGTGCAGCCCGACTGGACTCTGCCTGTGGAGCCAGCGGGTAGGAGGAGGCGTGGCTGGCGCTCTGCCCCCTGAGCTGAGAAGGTGGCCCTTTGACCCCTTCAAGCTGCCTTAGAGGGTTCAGGAGACCCCGAGGGAGGGTCTGGCTCTGCAGGGTCCAGTTAGAGGGGAGGCAGCCCCCCGACCTGTCCGCTGTTGAAGGGCTGATGCCACATTCGGCTACCCTGCTCCGGTCTGTCGCCCTCCGCGGCCCTGGGTTGGGGGTGGGATGTCACTGTGCTACCGCAGGTCCAGCTGGAGGCTGGCAGCAGGCCCTGGATGACGTGCCCTCTGCCCCCACCCAGATGAAGATCTCCTTCAACGACAAGAGCCTGCACACCACGTTCGAGTACCCTTCCGAGAGCTCCCTGGTGCAGGAGGCAGAGGCGGAGGCGCAGGGAGAGGAGGAGAAGGAGGAGGAGGGGCCCGGCTTAAACGGGGCCCTGGAGAAGCCCTTTGCGTTCTTCCTGCCACGAGCCACGTTTGTGAACAGCGTGGTGCCCGAGAGCCCTCGCCTGCCTGAGGGCAGCTCAGGTGAGTGCCCGCCTGTCCAGACGGGCAGCCAGAGGGTAGCCTAGGCCACCTGTCCGTGTCTCCGCGTGCCCACACGTGTGCCCCTGGGCTGCAGGCCTCTCCAGCTACACTCCGAAGCACTCCGTGGCCTTCAGCAAGTGGCAGGAGCAGACCCTGGCACAGGCCCCGGCCGAGGTGGAGCCCCCGCAGAAGGAGGTCATGGTGAGCAGGGCAGGGAGGGTGCCCAGGCCCGGGAGGGGGCAGGTCTCTGGCACGGGGGCCGGCCTCCACACACGGCCTTCCTCCCCCAGCTCACCCCTGCCAGTCACGAAGACCTCTCGGACTTCCGCAGCGAGCCAGCCCTCTACTTCTGATGCCAGTCCCTGGGATGGCCCAGCTCCACCCTCATCCTGCACACCCCCCTCTACCCTGCCAGGCTGTGCCCCGGTAACCTACCCTCCCTTCCCGGGGCCTCAGGACCATGCTGGGGTGCCTGGGGCCACTCTGTCCCTTGGGGCCTTGCTCTCCAGCCATGGTTTGGGGGCAGGGTCCTGCTGGCTGCCACGCCCAGTGACCGGTGTGTCCAGGGTGAAGGACTGCTCAGCTGCCTGTCCTCTGCTAGGCTACACACCCCAGGCTTCCCCCTCCCCTGCCACTCCCATGGCAGAGCTCAGCCTGCCTTCTTCGTGATGAATGGAAGTCTGTCCTCCCTCTGATGATGGATTCAATAAACAGCACTGGACAAGGCTGTTCCCTTGTGTGGTCCTCAGCCTGAGTAGGGGGTGCAGGGCTCTACTGAGGTGCTGGCAGTAGAGAGGAGTCCACGTAGGCTGGGACGGGGGCCCAGGGTGGACCTCTGTTCCTTAGATTGGGGGAGGTGGGCATCCCCACACCTCCCAGGGCTGGTTGGTTCCTATTCCTCACAGCTGGCCACCCACCTAGACACCCCTGGCCCATGCAAAGGGCTGCCCTGCGTCTTCCCCAGGTACCCAGGGCTGGTACCGGGGCCTGATCTCGTCTGAGCTCTGCCCAGGGGCCTGGGCGACAGGCAGTGCAGGGGTGGGTGTGTTACAGTTGTTGGATCTGAGGTGGTTTCCCTGAAGGGGCAGGAGCCTGGAGGGGACGGGTGGGGGGCACGTGGGCAGAGCCTCAGGCATCTCCTTTCCAGTTCGGCTTGGAAAACTCCCTGACCCTGGAGTCTTCCAGCTCCCCTGGGGTTGGTGCTAGCAGCTGGCAGGGAGCCCCCATGGGTCCTGGGGGTGACAGGAGATGCAGAGCTGCCCCCTGGGGCTGCTGCCTGTTCAGTCGCTCTAGAGCCCCGCCATCAAACCAGACACTGACCGTGAGGTTGTCCCTCCTAGAGGGTCCTGGCTGGGAGGCAGGAAGGTGTTTTCGGTGTTTTTTTGCTAGAGTGGTGGGCCCCAGTTTCTCTGGACTTGGACCGTCAACCCATATGTACTTGTCCCCACCGCTTCTCCCAGGCACACAGCTGCAGGGACCCACAGGGCCTGACAGGCCAACAGAGAGGGACCCAGAGAGGAGGGTGGGGGCCCAGGCCACCTACCAAGGTGGAAGTGGGCAGCCTGGTGGGTGGCTGGCACTGTCGCTGAGCAGGACAGTCACGGGGCTGAGGTACAGCCCTTGCTGGGTCACGAGAACCCAGTAGGACATCCTGTTCCTCAGGCCTTACGCTGGACACCTGGGGGTGGCAGAGACCAGGACAGCAGGCAAAGCCCCTTGCAGGACGGCCGCACTTGCTGCTGTCAGGGGAAGGGGGCCAGGAACGGAGAGGGTGTGTAGCTCCAGTCTCAGGAGCTGCTCCGGGACACCCTCCCGCCCTGCCCCACATCTGCCAGCCCCACTTCTGAGAGAACACGGACAGCAGAGTGGCATGGATCTTTAAAAACATAACTTTTATTGACAATCATAAGCCACGAGGGTGAGCTCTGAGGTGAAGGAGGGTCCCAGCCCCTGCCAGGTGCCTGGGCTGGGCACCTGTTGGCAGAGGAACGTGGAGGGGACTCCCGTGCTGCTGAGACTCAAAGCAGACCCGTCCTGCCGCCAGAGAGGGTGTGCGGGCGTTGGGCAGGCCACCCCCAACTGCCTGTGTGAGCCCATGGCTAGGATCCCCTCGCCCCCACCAGCGGGCTACGCCCAGGGTTTTCTTGCCACACAGGGACAGCTAAACAGACACTTTGAACACAGACTAGCTGAGGACCAAGCCGTTGCAGGCGCGTGGAGACAGCCCCACCCCCAGGGGCCTTGTCAGCTATCCTTGCCCCCGCTGTTCTTCTGGTCCGAGGCGGTGGCCTTGGTCAGGTTCCCAGCTTCTCTCTTCAGGACACTAAGCAGAGTCTGCGAGCTCTCCAGGATCTGGGGACGAAGACACGTGATGGTTGTCCTGTTGGAATTTCCCACAGCCTGGCCAGCCTGGGGGGGACGCCAGGGCCAGGCCAGAGGAAGCCCCCTGGGGGGGGGGGCAGGCAGGGTCAGCAGGGCCCTTTCCCCCCTAAAGCAAGCCTGGAGCCCCTTCTCCGTGCCCTGGGAAGCCGGGCTAGCTCCGGCCCCTGCCGGGACACGACACCAAGTCTGGTACAGAGCAAGTGGGGTCACACCAGGCCCCGCCGACAGCACAGCCACATGGCGGCCCCGCCGTGGGTCTGCACATGCCACAACCGTCACTCCTGCTCGTGATCACCCCAGGCCCGACCCCCGGCTGACCCGGCCCGCAGGCCCTGCGGGCTGCCCTGAGCCCCGCCCACCTTGAGGTAGGCGGCCTCCGTCTCCGCGATGGTGCGATCGAACTCGTTTCGGGAGGCGATCTTGCGTGCCAGGTTCTCGTTGACCCGGGCCAGCTTCTCCGTGAGCTGCCTCACCTCGTTCTGCAGCCGCTGCTTCTCATCTTCTTCCTGCTGGATCTGCTGGCACAGCTCCTCCCGCTTCTGGCACAGCTCCTCGATGCCTGGGGGCGACGGGCAGGCGGTGGGCACGCGCTGCGGGGAGGGGCCCCGCCCACTCGGCCCCCACCCCACCCCCGCCCCCCGCCTCCCGGCGCCTTAAAACGAGGCACCGCACGGACCACGCCGCGCGGGGCCGGGGACGGGACGTGCTCAGGCGACTCGTTCGGGCTCCGTCGCCAGAGGCCCAGCGCGGCTGTGCGCGGGGCGGGTCCGCACGGCTTCCGCGCAGTCCGCCGGGCCCGCACCCTCGGGCCCGCAGCTCCGCGGCGCCCGCGCCCTCCCCGCCGGCCCTGCTGCGCCGCGCGGCCCTCACACTTGACCAGCTCGTTGTTGTAGTTCTGCAGCGCCGCGCCCTGCTGGGTCATGGCCCGTCCCGCC
Organism: Noctilio leporinus; assembly: GCA_004026585.1. NCBI lineage: Eukaryota > Metazoa > Chordata > Mammalia > Chiroptera > Noctilionidae > Noctilio > Noctilio leporinus. The sequence continues at coordinate 94,532 of PVIW01001998.1, read as the reverse complement.
GCGCCAACCGCCGCCGCCGCTCCGCCCGCCCGGCCCCGCCCCGCGCCTGGTGACGTCACCGCCGTGCGCCGCACGTCACCCCCGTGCGCCTGTTACGTCACCGCGCGCGCCTGATCACGTCATTGCTGCGCGCCGCGCGTCACCCCCGTGCGCCTGTCTGCGTCACCGCCGCGCGCCTGGCTACGTCATTGCTGCGCGCCGCGCCGGTGGCCCTGCAGCGGGTGGGCGCAGATGGAGGCGGCGGCGGCGGCGGCGGAGGGTCCCCCCGGGCCGGCCCAGGAGCTGCTGGGCGCCTGGAGCACCGTGAGCACCGGGCTGGTGCCGCCGGCCGCGCTCGGGATGGTGAGGCCGGGGGTGGGCGGCGCGCGCGGGGCTCCCGGGACCCTGCCCGCCGTCTGAGGGCGCGCACCCTCGGGTGCGGGTGCGGGCGGCGAGCGTCGCGGGCTCCGTCCCGCCTCCTTCCTCCCCGTTCCGCTCCGGGGAAGCCCTCGCCGCGGGGGAGCGGCGGCGGCGTGTCCGCAGCCGCCGCTCGGCTCCGTCGGTGCCCACTGTCCCCGCCTCCCCGCTCCGCGGGGCTCTGCCTGCAGGCGTCCTCCCGGACCAGCGGGGCGGTCCCGCCCAAGGAGGAGGAGCTGCGCGCTGCCGTGGAGGTGCTGCGGGCCCACGGAGTGCACTCGGTGCTGGAGGAGTGGTTCCTGGAGGTGCTGCAGAACGACCTGCAGGCCAACATCTCCCTCGAGTTCTGGAACGCCGTCTCCCAGCGCGAGGACGGCGTGGACGAGCCCCAGTGCCTCCTGCTGCTCCTGGACGCCTTCGGGCTGCTGGAGAGCCGCCTGGACCCCTACCTGCGAAGCCTGGAGCTCCTGGAGAAGTGGACCCGCCTGGGCCTGCTGATGGGCACCGGCGCCCAGGGGCTGCGGGACAAGGTCCACACCACGCTGCGCGGCGTCCTGTTCTTCTCCACTCCCCGAAGCTTTCAGGAAACGGTCCAGCGCCTCTACGGGCGCTTCTTGAGGGTTTACATGCAGAGTAAGAGGAAAGGAGAAGGGGGCACCGACCCGGAACTGGAGGGGGAGTTGGACAGCAGGTACGCCCGCCGCCGGTACTACCGGCTCCTGCAGAGCCCTCTGTGCGCGGGGTGCGGCAGCGACAAGCAGCAGTGCTGGTGCCGGCAGGCGCTGGAGCAGTTCCACCAGCTCAGCCAGGTCCTGTGAGTACCTGGCCTGCGGCCGCGCCCATCCCCGCGTCCCCCCACCACTCCTGCGAGCACCCCAGCTTCTGCAGACAGCGGGGATCTGCCTGGGCCTCTGCCCTGTCCTGACAGCCATGGGCACCAAGTGGAAAGATTATTGTTGCTAGTCCGGCCCTGCACCCTCTGTGGCCACTTAGGATGGTTTTGCCCCTTTGAATGAAGTGGCCACATTGTGTGTGGCCCTTAGGCAGAATCTGTTGGTGGCAGTGGTCTTGTTCCTGGCAGGGGTCGGGAGGCCCTGAGGGCTCCTGCCAGGTTCATTCCAGGTGAAAGTCACCCAGAAGCGCTTTCTCATCTCGTGGGTCCCTGTGTCATCACGGCTGTTACTTCAGAGCCACTGACCCTTGATAATCCTGTGTGCTGCTCATGCAGTGGTGGCCAGTGTCCCTGCCCAGTCAGAGGGGCCTTCTGGGGGGGCTCAGAGTACCTTTGGCAGTGCTCTGTTCTCCCAGAATCCTCAGGCCCAGCCTGTGGAGGAGGGTGGTGGGGAGGTGTGTCTTGGGGGGAGTCTGCTCAGGGGTGGGGCTCTCCTTCAGGCACCGGCTCAGTCTGCTGGAGCGGGTCAGCGCGGAGGCCGTGACCGTCACCCTGCACCAGGTGACCCGGGAGAGGATGGAGGACCGATGCCGGGGCGAGTACGAGCGCTCCTTCCTGCGCGAGTTCCACAAGGTGAGGATGCTCTCTGCCTCTGCTCCTGGGGGCTCAGGATGGGCTCTGGGCCACCCTGACACACTGGGATGTTGAGGCTGGGTGGTGCCGGGGGCGGCTGATCTTTAGGGGCCCCTGTGAGGGCAAGAGAGCCGTGCCACATGTAGCAAGGCCTGCACAGAACCACGGGATGGAGGTAGCGCTGAGGTCTGGCACGTTCCCGTGAGGGTCGCGAGGGCACCCGCATGGTTGGAGCACCGTCCCTGACTCTGCCCCGGGCTCTCCAGAGTCGTGGAGGAGCCGGGACCCACCCTAGGGGGCTGTCCTGCTGGCTCTCACTTCCTGTTTGTCCCCCCACCGTGTCCACCTCCTACCTCCTGACAGTGCAGAGCAGCTGCAGTGGGGGCGTTCGATGTGGTCATCCCCACGGCAGGGCCTGGAGCAGGGTCTGGTGGGCTGGCTGGGCTGGCGGGCTGCCGTGTCTGGTGGTCCTGCTGGGGCATGTGCATCCTGGGACGTGCCCTCACAGGCTCGCACGCTCATGTGCAGACACGCTTGCTGTCCTGTGAACAGCTGTGTGGGGGGATGGTGTGTGGTCCCAGGTGTGTCTGTCTCAGACAGAGTAAAGCCTTTACTCCTGCAACATGGGAGGGGGGGCAGCCGGCCTCTTGGGACCCGAGTCCCTGCTGACTTTGGTTTTGATGTGCTTCTGGTCTCTGGAGCAGGGCCTGGCCGTGTACCTGCCTCTGTTCCGAATCAGGCTCAGCCGGGCCTCCTTCCCACACCTGTGCTTTCCCGACAGTGGATCGAGAGGGTGGTCGGCTGGCTGGGCAAGGTGTTCCTGCAGGACGGCCCCACCCGGCCCGCATCTCCCGAGGCTGGTCCCATGCTGCGCCGCTGGCGCTGCCACGTGCAGAGGTTCTTCTACCGCATCTACGCGGGTCTGCGCATCGAGGAGCTTTTCAGCATCATCCGAGGTCGGCCTGCCTGCCCGCCCTGCTTCCTGCCACCTTGCCTGGGCCCCACGGCTCTCCAGGGTGGCCAGGGGCTTCTGGGGCTGTTACCTGGAGTGGGGCTGGTCTCCTGCAGCCCTGTGTCTGAATCAGGGCAGGTGAGGGGGGACAGTGCTTCTGGTGTCCCTCCCCTGACTCCTCGGCCTCTTGTCCATGCTCTGGACTGGCCCTTTGGTGCCCTGCCTGCCTGCCCGTAGGGCAGTTGTGATCGAACGTGGGCACTTGAAGGTGTAAGGGTGACACCTGGCACCCAGCCAGCCGCAGGCGTGGGCGTGGCAGGCCATCCCCAGACCCTGCCACCTTCACGTTCTGTTGGGCACGTGTGTGCATGTGCGAGGTGGGTCCTCTTTCCGCAGACTTCCCGGACTCCCGGCCTGCTGTTGAGGACCTCAAGTACTGCCTGGAGAGGACTGATCAGAGGCGGCAGCTGCTTGTGTCCCTCAAGACCGCCCTGGAGACGAGGCTACTCCACCCAGGTGTGGCCCCCTGCAGTCACCCTCAGGCCCAGACCCAGGAGCCCCAGGGTCGAGTCTCCCAGCTGCCTGTGGGGCCTGGGGGTGGGATGGGTTGCAAAGCAGTTTGGGGGAATCTTTTGGAGGCTTGGTCTTGGGTGGGGTGGGGGGCTTAGACCTGGAGAAGTTCTGGGGACATCTCCTGTGAGTGGTGGAGGTGGCAGGGCCACTCCCTGTGGACCATGCTGCTGTCCCAAGAAGCAAGGTCATGGTGGTCACCTGGGCACCACCTGGCCAGCCTGTGGCTGCCTGCACATCCCTGCATGGTCCCAGTGCAGCCGTCACCTCCGGCTCCTCTCTGCTGTAGGTGTCAACACGTGTGATATCATTACCCTGTACATCTCCGCCATCAAGGCACTGCGTGTGTTGGACCCATCCATGGTCGTCCTGGAAGTGGCCTGTGAACCTGTCCGCCGCTACCTGAGGTGAGCCCTGTGGACGCTGGTCTCCTGGCTCCGCGTATGCGGCTGAGCTCCGGTGGCGCCAGGGATGCCCTGTCCTCCCTTGTCTCTGGTGCTCAGGGTCACCATGGCCCTGCTGACCAGGCCCTGGGCTGGCGGGAGGAAGGGCCGCGGCAGGGGACAGACTTGGCTAGAGAAGGTGCTTGAGCAGGGGCCGCCCCGTGGCTGTCCTGATGGCCCTTGGGGGCCATGTGGCTGGGGGTGCCTGGAGCCTCTTGGCCAGGAATGGCCTGTCCTGGGTCCACCTGGTCACTTCAGCCCCGCCGCTCCCAGAGTGGTGGTTTATTTTGTTTTATTTCATTTTTTCGAACAAAAGTTGGATGGACGCAATTGTGGTGTGGGGGCGAGGTGCCGCCTGCAGGAGGTGGCGCCCGTGGTCAGGCAGGTGTGCTCACGCTGGCAGGACGCGGGAGGACACCGTGCGGCAGATCGTGGCGGGGCTGACGGGGGACTCGGACGGGACGGGGGACTTGGCTGTCGAGCTGTCCAGGACGGACCCCGCGAGCCTGGAGACGGGTCAGGACAGCGAGGACGACACCGGCGAGCCCGAGGACTGGGTCCCCGACCCTGTGGATGCCGATCCAGGTCCGCACGCACCAGCCCTGCCAGCCCCGCACCGTGGGGAGGGGTCCAGGGGGTGGCACTGTGGCTTCCAGGCTGTTGCCTCAACACCCTGAGGCTTCAGAGGCCAAGTCAGCGCCCGACCCAGCCCAGCGCCCAGCGGGTGGGCCTGCCCGCTCGGGCTGTGCTGCCTCTGTCCCCGTGAGTTGCCAGCGCGCCCCTCCCCGTGCTGTGCAGGGAAGTCCAGCTCCAAGCGGCGCTCCTCCGACATCATCAGCCTGCTGGTCAGCATCTACGGCAGCAAGGACCTGTTCATCAACGAGTACCGCTCGCTGCTGGCCGACCGCCTGCTGCACCAGTTCAGCTTCAGCCCCGAGCGGTGAGGCCCCAGGCTGCAGGTCTGCACCGTCCCGGGCCACCTTCTGTGGCTCCAGGGCATGGTGGTGCCGACGCGGTCCCTTCGGCCCGGGAGGCTCTGTCCTGTGCTCCCTGCAGCCGTGGGCAGCCTCGGGGCTGGCCCTGCACTGGGGACCCCGAGTACCGTGCCGCAGGTGCCAGCGGGCAGGGGTGGCCCTGGGCCTGAGACGTGTCCTCTTAGGGAGATACGCAACGTGGAGCTGCTCAAGCTGCGGTTCGGCGAGGCGCCCATGCACTTCTGCGAGGTCATGTTGAAGGTGGGCACAGCCCCGGCCCCTGCCAGCCCACCCCACCTCCGCCCTCCGCGAGACCCTCCAGGCCCTGTGTCCCGCTTCCGCAGGACATGGCTGACTCCCGCCGCATCAACGCCAACATTCGTGAGGAAGACGAGAAGCGGCCCGCGGAGGAGCAGCCGCCGTTTGGGGTCTACGCCGTCATCCTGTCCAGTGAGTTCTGGCCTCCCTTCAAGGAGGAGAAGCTGGAGGTCCCTGAGGACGTCCGGGAGGCCTTGGAGGCCTATTGCAGGAAGTACGAGAAGCTGAAGGTACGGCCCACACCTCCCTGGCGGAGGGCTGAGTCCACCTGTGGGAGACCCCCCCACATGCGCCGGGGCTGTGCCAGGCCAGCTGAGCGGCCAGGTGCCGTCCGTCTCCAGGGGCACGTCCCCTCCCAGCGCCTCCAGGTCTGCTTCCCCGCCCCCCGCCCCCCGCGGAGCCAGCCTGCAGCCGCGTCTGCATCACCCACGCCTTCCTGGCAGCCGCCTGTGCCACCTCGCCGTCCGGGCTCCAGCGCCTGCCTCTCCAAGGCAGCCAGGGTTTTGTGGGCACACAGCCCGAAGCTCCCAGCCTCCGCCCACCCCCACCTCCACTTCTGCGACTTCAGGTGTTTGTTGGAGCACCAGCCCTTTCCCAGGACCAAACTCTGTCCTGTGGCAGCTAATGTGGCGAAGCACCGCAGAGCAGATGGCTCAGAGCAGGTCCCTTGCTCTGCGCATGGCTGGGGGCGGGAGCGCCACCCCGAGCTGAGGGGCCCAGGCCCGAGTCCTGGCAGCGGGAAGTGCGGGAGGCGGCCGGTCACCCCTTCTTTCTCACCCCGTGCTTGTCTTTTCCTTCCTTCCTCTCAAAGCAATGACAGTTGTCCTTGGGTAAGGATAAAAAAACAAAAACAAGAAGTCCCTGAGATTCCTTTTCAGTTCCCGGGGTCAGAGCCTGAGGACAGGAGTCCCAGGGCCCTGCCCCGTGCACGGCTGCCGGAGGGAGTCCTCCCAGCCCTCCCAGCCCCTCCAGCCCTTCCAGCTCCTTCCAGCCCCTGCAGCCCCCGGTGGTGTTTGGCTTGTGGCTGCATCACCGGTTTCTGCCTGTCTTCGCGGAGACTGTACCTGTCTGTGTCCTGTGTGCCCTTCCTCTTGCGGGAATGGGGTGACTTGCAAGAGAGCCAGTCGCTCCAGGGTGACCTCCACTAATTGCACCTGCAACGGCCTCTTTCCAGCTCAGGCCACTGCATTCCTAGGGGTGGAGGCGGAGGCACCGGTTCAGCTTCTCCCAGCCCAGCTGGGTCCTCCCTGTTGGGAGGTGTTTGGGGGTGGGGCCTGGAGCCCCCCCCACTGCTGCCTGCCCTCTTGGGGTTGGGACCCCTTTCCCTGCCTAGGCCAGTGGGGCTGCCTGTGCTCACCCCAGCCCTCCACAGGCGATGCGCACCCTCAGCTGGAAGCACACGCTGGGCCTGGTGACCATGGACGTGGAGCTGGCGGACCGTACCCTGTCTGTGGCCGTGACCCCTGTGCAGGCCGTGGTCTTGTTGTACTTCCAGGACCAAGGTGAGCCGTGGCGGCTCCGCAGGAGGGGCGGGCAGGACCTGGGCAGCCCATCCCGGTCCCCTTCCCCGGGGGGCTGGGGGCTGTGGCTGATGAGGCAGGTGGCTGCCACCCACACAGCCACCTGGACCCTGGAGGCCCTGAGCAAGGTGGTCAAGATGCCGGTGGCGCTGCTGCGGAGGCGCATGTCGGTGTGGCTGCAGCAGGGCGTCCTGCGGGAGGAGCCGGCCGGCACCTTCTCCGTGGTGGAGGAGGAGCGGCCCCAGGACCGGGACAGCATGGTGCTCATCGACAGTGACGAGGAGAGCGACTCGGGCATGGCCTCCCAGGCCGACCAGAAGGAGGAGGAGCTGCTGGTGCGCCCAGGGGACCAGGGTGGGCCGGAGGGCGGCGGGCGGGGACCTGGCTGACCCCCCGTGCCCCCCAGCTCTTCTGGACGTACATCCAGGCCATGCTGACCAACCTGGAGAGCCTGTCGCTGGAGCGCATCTACAGCATGCTGCGCATGTTCGTGGTCACGGGCCCCGCGCTGGCCGAGATCGACCTGCCGGAGCTGCAGGCCTTCCTGCAGAAGAAGGTGCGGGACCAGCAGCTGGTCTACGCGGCCGGCGTCTACCGCCTGCCCAAGAGCTGCAGCTGACGCCGCCGGCCCTCCTGCTGCGTCCTGCCGGGCGGGTGGCCACCCCACGTCCGCCCGTCCCCCCGGCCCCGGCCCCGGAGTGCACAGTAAAACACTTGGTTCCTCATCCTTCCCTGTCTGGTGACTTTGTGGGCCCCTGCGGACAAATGACGTGGCGAGAGGGGCTGGACGTTTGCCCACCTGTCTGTCCGTCACGAGAGCTGGGTGGCCGCAGTGGTCCGAGCCCACAAGGAACTCGGGAAAGCTGCTGGTCCCCCACCCAGCACTCGTGCCGGACCAGGGCCCTGTGAGCCCAGCCTCCCCCAGCGCAGCAGCCTGCCACCCGCCGTGGAGGCTTTGTCCCAGGCCAGTTCTGGGGAGTCTGCGGTCCCTTGGCGTGGGGGGCAGGTGTGGACTCTGCCTGGGCCCCAGGCCTTACTTGGGCAGGAATGGCTCCGTGTGGGGCCCTGAGAGGCACCCCCAGTTCTGGGACTCCAGAGAGCTCTGCCCCAAGGCCTGAAAGAGGAAGGGCGGGAACAGGCTCAGCCGCAGCCGTTGGAGGACCCGGCAGCTGGCAGCCCCCTTCCTCGGGCCCCCGCTGCCCGTCCACAGAGGCTGGTGCCGTGGTCGCCGCAGAGGGGCTTCCACTTCCCTAGTTCTGCTCGGGGCCACGGAGTCTTCCAACACCAGCACCAGCACCCACTGGGCACCGGCGGGCTCTGCCTTCGTCACCCTCACCAGGATGCAAACCTGCCAGACTGGCCTGGCAGGGCCTCAGCCTCTGCCCTGGGCACAGCCCATGGCACACCCGCTTTGTGCCCCCTTGGGCTCGGGCGTGGTGTGGCGCCGTGTGCTGGGTCACAGCATCGCTCCACGGCACAGAGCTGCCGGTGGGTCCCCGAGGACCCCAGCAGGAGGGGCGCCCAAGTGACCAGGAGCCAGCCAGCTGGGCCCCAGGGGCGCCTCCCTCCTCCCCGAGCTCAGCACGTCAGCTGGGGGAAGGCGCTTCCTCTTGCTGCCGGGCCGGTGCGGGGAGGCGGGGAGGTGGGGAGGCGGGGAGGCGGCTGCAGTTAACCCCAGCGGGGCCAGCCTGTGGGCAGCCCTTGTCCACCCCGCAGGGTGCCGCCCCGAGACTGGGTCCCAGAGGGACAGGCAGGCAGGCCCTGAGGTTGCAATAGGCTCTGATAAGGGGTTTCAGCGTGAGCCCCCGGCCCCGGAGGAGGATGTTCAGGGGAGGCCTGTGGCCTGTGCGCAGGGCCCCCGCCTCGCGGTGATCCGGGGACCCTCCAGACCTGGGTATTGCTGGGTGATGGGCTAGTCCCTCCTCCAAAGCTCCTGTTTGTCCCAGCCTTGGGGGCGGGGTGGCCGCACTGGTCACCACCCAGGCCTCACCTGAGCTGCTGCAGCCCAAATTCTGCCGGAGAGACTGAGGCCTGGAGCTGCCCCCCACCCCGTGGGCCTCCTTCAGTGTGGCACCCTCCACTACCCAGGGTCCCGGGAGAGAGCCCCCCTTTCCCTGTAAAGCATCAGCGCCCCGAGGCTGGCAGGCCTCCCTTGCCTTTGCCTCCGATCTGGTCAGGACACTGAGGAGTGGCCCCCAAAGCCCTGTCCACCCCACCTGCCCCACCCCAGGGCTGCCCTCCCAGGTCTCAATATCCCAGCGCCCAAGGGTAAGTGAAGCCTAGGCCGAGGCCCTGCCCCCACCCTCCCTGCCTCACAGCCCCACTGTGAGGTCAGCACCTTCCGAAGAGTTCCATCCAGAGGTGTGTGCGGTGGGGCTGGGGGCTGGACATGGCCCCCTGTCCCCAGCCTGAGTCCTGCCTGGTTGGAAGCCCCCTGAGTCTGATATGTTTGTCCCTTTTGGCCATCCCTGCTGCAGGTGCCTTCTCCGGCCCCCAGCCCTGCCCTCAGCCAGGGCCCCTCCCTCCCTTGTCCAGGCAGGCTGGACACGTCCACATTCTGGGGGCCACCGGGGTTGGGGGTGGCCCTAGGTGTTCTCCACCGGTGGCTGACGCCGGTGGCTGACGCCGGCCGCGCGGACCCTGTCTCTGCAGCTGGAACCCACTGCGACTGCAGCCTGGGCCTCAGCCGTGAGGCCCTCATCGCCCTGCTGGTGGTGCTGGTGGGCGTCAGCGCCAGCTGCTTCTTCGCCCTAGTCATCGTGGCTGTGGGCGCCCTTCGGGCTAAGGGGTGGGTGAGCCGAGGGCCGGGTGGCAGGGAGGGCTGCAGGCCGCGCTGCCCGCTCTGGGCCCTCGGTCCTGCCAGGAGGGGTGCCCCTGCTCCCGGGGTGGGGTGTCGCCAGAGGCTTGGGCACGGCGTTCCCAGGCCGTGGGCTGGAGAGAGGTACAGGGGGCACTTCTGGGCTCCTGGGAGTCCAGCCCAGCGGTTCTAGGAGTCACTCCTCCCTTTGTCGCCTTAGTGAAACGTGTCCGGAAACCATGGACAGCAGGTGAGTGAGCCCAGGGGAGGGATGCAAGGGCGAGGTCCCCCCTGCTCCGTGCCCTGGGGTGGGGGGCGCATTTGAAGCCCCATCACGAGCCCTGACCGGGCCCTGTCCTGCAGTTTGGTGGAGCACTTTGGGGTCCAGGAAGAAGATCACGTGGACCTGCGGACGGTGCAGATGGAGTCTCACCTGGTGGAACCCGAGCTAGAGGTCTCCGTGATGCCACCCCTGGAGGACCCCCGCCTCACGACCATCCCCATGGACCCCTCCCTGACACTAGTGGAGCCCCCACCCCCGCCCCCACTCCCACCTGAGTAGGGCTGCGGGCAGCTGGGGGAAGGGGAATTAAACCATGTTCGGTGGTTCCGCAAGGTCCCCTCAGAGCCTCTGTGCAGCTGCGTCTTGGGTGGGGGGGTCTGTGGACACCTCGGGTGCCTCCTTCCCGCCCACGTGTGGGGGAGGGGAGCGCAAGGTAACACCTGGCACCGCTGTCTCCCTTCCGGGGCAGGGAGCCACGCACTGGCTCTCTACTTCTTCCTGCTCCTCCCAGAGTCTTCCCACTGCCTTGTCCGGGGCCCCTGCCCACTCCACCCCAGAACGTGCCAGGATAGGCCCTGCAACTCTGGCCACTCTAGGGCGAGTAGCCTTTGACATGAGGACGGACACTGGTGCTCCTGTCCCACCCAGGCTGCTTCCTTGAGGGTCCAGGGGAGTCTTTAGGGGGTGGGGTGGAGCCCCCGTGACTGTCTCCCGGGGAACTGGTGTGCAGATCCCCCTCCACCACACAGCCTGTCCCCTGGGCTCAGGCCATCGCGGATGGGGGTTCCACCAGGCGCGCACTTGGGGGATGGGACCATCCCTACGCCTGCGGCCACTGTGTGGGGTCGCTTCGTGGAGCCCCGACTAGCAGAGCCCTGGGCGAGGAGCAGGGTCCCATTTGGTGCCCACATCCATGTGGCTGCCACGTGTGTGTCCAGCTGCTCAGGCCTCAGCAGTTCTGGACAGTGGACGACACGGGGAGGGGGGGCATCTGCCAGCCAGCTTCTGGCGTGGAGCCAAGAGGAGCCTGGCGCTCCGGGACAGGTGACTGGCAGTGCTGAGCCCTGGCTCTGTGCCCAGCTCCCGCCCTAGGCGGGACCAGGCGTGGGACAGGAACTGCGGGGCTTGGGCCAGATTGCGAATACTGTGCGGGCACAGAAGGGACCGCGGAGTTCCAGGAACACACAGGCCCAGGCCTCGCACTGCGGGTCCCATGGCTGCCCCCAGGCTGAGCCCCTCCTCTCTCCCGAGGCCGCCACCGCCGCTGCTGCTGCTGCTGCTGCTGCTGTTGCTGCTGCTGTCGCCGTGGCCAGCCTGGGCTCAAGCGTCCGCGGCGGCTACCACCACAGGAACCGGGGGCTGGCGCGACTGCCCGGAGGCGTGCGTGTGCGCGCCGCGTGGCCTGGCCAACTGCTCAGGGCGCGCGCTGCCCGCGGTGCCGGCCGGCCTGAGCCCGGGCGTGCGGGCGCTGCTGCTGGATCACAACCAGGTGCGCGCGCTGCCGCCCGGCGCTTTCGCGGGCGCGGGCGCGCTGCTGCGCCTGGACCTGAGCGGGAACGGGCTGCGCTGGGTGCACGCGCGGGCCTTCTGGGGCCTCAGCGCGCTGCAGCGGCTCGATCTCAGCGCCAACCAGCTGGAAGCGCTGGCGCCCGGCACGTTCACGTCGCTGCGCGCGCTGCGCCAACTTTCACTAGCGGACAACCGGTTGGCGCGCCTGGAGCCCGCGGCGGTGGGCGCGCTCCCGCTGCTGCGTGCGCTCAGCCTGCAGGACAACCAGCTGGCGGCGCTCGCTCCCGGCCTGCTGGCCGGCCTCCCGGCGCTCAGCTCGCTGCGCCTGCACGGCAACCCCTGGGCCTGCGGCTGCGCTCTGCGCCCTCTCTGCGCCTGGCTGCGCCGGCACCCGCTGCCCGCCGCAGGTGAGCCCTCGGGTGCTGGCGGACCCGCGGCTGCCTCAGCGCCGCTTGACACCGTGTCCCTGTCCCGCAGAGGCCGAGACGTTGCTCTGCGTGTCACCGGGGCTCCAGACGCTCAGCGCCCTGACCGCCTTTCCGGACACCGCCTTCCACCACTGCGCCTGGCGCCTCGCCCCGTGGGACCTGGTCGTGGTCTATGCGCTGGGGCCGGTCTCCTTCCTCGCCAGCCTGGCCACTTGCCTGGCGCTGGGCTCTGTGCTCACTGCCCGCCGAGCGCGCCGCCACCGCGCCGCCGCCGCCGCTGCCGCCGCCCACCGTCCACGGAGACCCATGAGCCCCGGCCCGAGCGGGGCTTCGCCTGCCGCTGCTGCCTCAAATGTCCCCGTCCCCTGACCTCCTCTGTACCCCCTGCAGGCGTCAACAAGCGACACAGACCGAACATCTCGTGACATTCTTTTAGGCATCACCACTGCATACACTGGGGCAGGGAGCGGCGGGGTGCGCTCCCGGCTTTTGGGGCGGAGGGTCAGCGCGCAGCCCCGCACAGGCCGCAGGGAAAGGCACGCGCTCGGACGCAGGACGGGCTCGGCCTGCACAAGGTGGCAGGGAGGCTGAGGACAGTCCCAAGCCAGCGACTGGGGAAGCCCATCCTGGGCTGCATGCCGGAGGAGGCGAACGGAAGGCTTAGTCGGAGTCTCAGGAAAGGCTGGGAGCCAGGGTCTGCAGTCGGGGGAAGGGCAGGGTCGGTTCGCGAAAGGGATGGAGAGGAGAAGGGGGGGGAAGAAGAGGACGGAGGGTGGAGCCGAGGCTGCTAGGAGGGGGCTCTGCCAGGGTGACTCAGGCCGCTGGGGCCACAAGCCCCACCGGTGGCCCTGGTGATGGCTGGGAAAGAAGGGCGGGGCTTCCGCCTCTGCGCCAAGCCCCTCTCCCCACTGCTCAGAGACCCCAGGGCCCTGCCTCTGCCGGAGCGCCCTGTGGCCCTGCCCAGCCAGCTCAGCTCTGGCCCGTCCTCGGCCGCTCTGGTCCGCGCCTCGGTCCAGCAGGGGCTGCCCGCCAGGCAGCAGGGCAGACGAATGGACGGGAGGCCCAGGGTGGGCAGTCTCGGGCCGGTGGGCTTCCCTCAGGCCTTCCCGAGCAGCAGGACCCATCAGTGTCCTTGGCCGGGCTAACTGGGCAGGTGGGCGCCTCCGGGGGCCTCACACCACGGTGCTGACCGAGGGATCTGAGAGGTTGAGCGGGCCCGTGATATCAGTGGGATGGTACTGCTGCAAAATAGAAATACACAGACAAGGCGGCCCGTTAGCCCGACGCTCAGGGGCACACGCGGGGCCGGGACGGGTGGACCGGCCAGCCGGCCGACCGGCGGGCGGGCGGGCACGGCCGGGGGGAGGCTGGGGGTCGCTCCTCCCCCTGACCCCGTCGTGCTCCGGGACTCTGCGTGGGCCAGGCCGCTGTCCCGTCCATCTGTCTGTCTGTCTGCGGGGGAGGGGGGCAGAGGAGGGCGGGCAGGGCGTCTCAGCTCTCCCTATGACGGGCACACATCTGCAGCTGGCCCTCCTCCCTCTCAATAGCGCGTCGCGGCAGCACTGTGTCTTTTTGGTTTTGCAAAGCGCCGCGTCCACCCCCGGTGCTCTATAAATAAGAACCAACAATCAATACCCGCTGGCCCCGCTGGCCGCCAGGGACCCCAGCCCTGAGCGCCCAGTGCCACCCTGGCCCGGACCGGCCACAAGACAGGGGCAGAGGATCTCAGCAGCCAGACCGACCCCACCCATCCCGACAGAGCCCACCCACCCACCCAGGCCTCCCTCCGAGCAGGTGCCCACCTGAAACAGGGTGGGAGCTGGGCTGCCCTCCCCCAACCCAGTCCCCCCAGCTGGCAGGGCCCCCAGTCACCCCTGCAGGGAAGGGCCAGTCCCAGATGCCACAGGGGGCAAGGGCTGGCCTGGGGACGGTCCCTGGTGCCCAGGGCGGCTCGGGCGAGGCCTCCACTGGGAGTGTGTCTCCAGAGAGGCACTGTGAGGCTCTGAGCTGCACCTGAGCCAATGAAGGCCACGCCTGTCTGCTCTAGGCGGGACTGGGGGGGAGCAGGAGGCCTCGGTGACACCCGCAGAGAGCGGCCCATCCTCTGCGTGACCTTGCATTCTTCCTCTCAGTTGCCTTCCTGAGAGTCCTGTCTGCTCTGCCTGCACCCTGGACTGCCCCATCCCCACCGCTCTCTTGTCCTGGGCACCTGCCCCACCCGTCTCACTGCCCTGTCCCTGTGCCCAGGTCCTCTTGGGAAGAGGAGCAGCCAAGTCTTATGGTCCTCTCTTGGGGCACCCTGGTGGCTTCACCTTGAATTCAGATTGCTCTGGCTGTGTCCTGGGGGCCTGCCTTCTCCCCATGCCCTGGGTGTGGGGGTGGGTTGGTTGCAAACCCACTTCCGCCTTGGAGCACAGCTCCTGTGGGGTCAGGGCCAAACCTACCCCAGGGCTGCAGGGAGTCCCCTGGGCCAGGGCTAGGCTGGCTCTGGGCGGCCCCTCCCCATCTGAGACCAGGATGCCCCTGGCAAGGCTGGGTCCATTTGAAGGGCTTACGGTCCAAGTTGTGGGGTGGGGCTGGGGGTCAGGAGCTGAGCTGCTAGCCTTCTCCTCCGGGGCCTCCCCTTCCTGGTCCTCTGTCTGGGAGCCTCCATGCCAGAAGTGCTGCTGGTCAAGACTTCTGGGCCATCCCTACCCATTCTCAGAACCCCCGGGGGCTGCTGATACGCCTCCTGCAGGACTCCTGCTCAGCCTAGGGTGGGAGCTGCCCCCTCTGGTCCCGGCCACTCCCTGCCTGACAGTCCCCTGTGGCTGGGGGCCTGCGCCAACTCCAGGCCCCAGCCGTCCACCCAGATGGAGCCAGGCCCGGCCCCCAGCCCCGGCCCACACAGAGACCACATGGAAGGGATGCAACAGGCATGGCTCTGGTGAGACACGTGAGACAGGTGTCTGGGTGGCGGGGCCGGCGGCAGCCAGACAGATGGACGGATGGGACATCACAGCCACCCCTCTCGGTGGACGCCGTGGGGACGGAGAGAGGGGGCAGCAGGCCCAACCCGCAGAGGCTGAGAAACTGACGTAACAGTGAGCTGGTGGGGCCTCCCAATGTGTGAGGAGCCCCGGACAGGGCGGTTCTGTGCTCCCGGGGCCCCGGGCATGGCCCCGTGTGGTGAGGCTGACTGGCTGACCAACAACATGACACAGCTTCAAGATGGCTCATGGCGTCATGGCATGGGGGGCGGACTAACGCAGAGACACATGGGGAGAGAGGACCCAGAGGGCCAGCGGGAGAGAGGCCCAGAGGGTCAGAGAGAGAAGGCCTAGTGCGCTGGGCCAGTAGAGGTGCGGTCAGAGGCCACAGCGGGCAGGTGCGGTGGGGTGGGATGACGAGGAAGGGAGGGGCACGCCTGATGCACGGGACACAGACACGGAGGGCGAGATCAGAGTCGGAGACGGGGCTAGGCGGTCTTCCCCTTACCGTGTCTTTGGAGGACCTACGTCTCTTGAAGCTGGAAGCCAGGGTGGAGGTGATAGCCCTAAATGTGGCTTTCTTTTTAGGGTCGGGCTCTGCTCTACCACTCTTTCTATCCTAAAATGAATATGTATAAGTGATTAGACGGCTAAGGGGGAGGGCCACCCCTGCCCTCGCCTGCTCCTCGGGGGCCGCTGCCCGGCCCGGCCAGCCGCCTGGGCCCCTGCTCCTGCCTGCCTGTGCTGGGCGACGGACCGAGCGCCCGACTCGAGCAGGCGGCCTCTGCTCCTGCCGGGGTCCGGCCTGACCTTGCTCGTGCTGGAGCTGGGCTTGGGGGCTCCCGTCTGGCTCTCTTCCTGGGAGGTCCTCCTGGCTCCCTGCTCTGGGGTGGCCCTGGTTTACAGGCGTCCCAAGGAGGAGGGTCACCCCAAGCAGCGGAGGAGTCGCCCCTCAGGCCTGCCAGCCATTCTGACCCCTGAGGGGCGCACCAAGATTCAGGAAGGGGCCGAGGGGCCAAAGGTGTGTGTCGAGATGAACCGGAGAGACGGCAGCAGCTCCCAGGACCCGGCCTTGGGGCTGGTGGCCAGGCTGACCCTGTGCCCGCCAGTGAGAGCAGCGACCAGGTCCCAAGAGCAAGAGTGGGCAGATGAGAGGCGTGGGGTCTCCAGCAACCCGTCCCCCCAAGGCCCTCCCTCTCTGCACTGCCAGCTCCATCCCAGGATGGAGGCTCTGGAGAGACCCCCAGAGGAAGAGAAGAGATGCAGCGACCCAGACTTGGGCCAGAGCCACAGACCTCCACAGACCCCGCTGCCTGCCCCACCCCGGGTGGGCTGTGCTGCCCCTCATGCAGACTGCCCCCTGCTGGCAGCAAATTCCCACAGACACGACCTGGGGCACCAGGCGGGGGAAGAAGGACGCTTGGGACTGGAGTTACAGAGCACAGGACGCAGCAGGGCGGCAGGGAAGGAGGCCCTGGGGTTCTGAGGAGGAGCGGGGGCGGCGAGGGCAGAATGCTTCTTAGACTCACATGCTACACCCAGTTGGGGTCCCTGTCTTACCCTGCCTCAGTTTGCCTTCCTATGGAATGGGCGCCGGAGGGCGGCTCTGGAGACAGAGGGGCCAGGTGGAGGCCTGGGGCAGGGCGCGTGGCCTCCCTCTGCCTGGCGTGGCAGCGGGCAGCCACCGGTAGGTGGTTCCCCACCGATGCTGCCTGTGGCCGTGGCCGTGGCCGTGGCTCCAGTCCTGCTCACATGGGCTCCGGGAGCCAGGGCCAGCGCTTCGGCCTGTGGGGACGGAGGAGGACCGGGGCCAGGTCGGGCCATGGGCACCAGGCCTCGGAGGGTGGCCTTCCCTACCTGCAGGTTCTTTCTCCACACGTTCACCGCGGCAAAGGCTAGCTGCATTTGCTTCCGGCGGGCGTCCTTGTGCCGCTTGTAGGCAATTTCGATGAAGATCAGGAAGATCCCAGCCACGATGCCCCCAGCCACCAGCATGAAGACCCCTGAGGACCAGGACCCAGCGCCTCAGCTATTGGCTAGCTGGGCGGAGGTCCCCTGCAGAACCCACCCGGCATCAGCAGCGCGCTGGCGGAAGGGGGAAGACTCACCTGCCATGTTCTCGAAGGTGAGAGTAGCAGGGGCATTGCTGCGCGAGTCGCACTCCTGGTACCGCACCCATGTCTTGTCCAGGTCTTCCATAAAGCCGTTCTCATGGGACCTGGGCGGGCAGGGCGAGTAGTGGGGATGGGGCCTGGGTGGGGCTGAGCCTGGGCGGGTAGAACAAGCGGAGAGGGGCAGGGGGGGAGGTGCACGTAGGGCGGACTGGGGCGGGACCAGTCGGCAGGGGCGGGGCCTGAGCCGGGCTGCACCTGCCGCGGGGGCAGAGGCCCCGGGAGAGCAGAAGTGGGGGGATAGGGGGGGCGGGGGGGCGCGGCGGGGGGCGGCAGACGAGGCTGGCTCACTTGAGGATGGACAGGGAGACGTTCTGCTTCCAGGGGCTGTCCTTGCGCATTCCAATGCCGAAGCCGGAGCGGAAGAACAGCTCGCCCGTGGTCACCAGGTCGCACTTCTGCGAGGCCTCGAACTCTAGCACCGCCGAATCCCAGATGAAGGCGTGCAGTTTGCTGCAGGCAGGGGCAAGGGTCACCGGAGGCCCGCACAGTCGGGGTACCATCGACCCGCACGTTTGCTCTCCGTCCTTCCATTCCAGCCTGAGCCTCCTGTCTAACCCCATCCCCTGGTCCCATCCAGCTTGGACGCACGCTTTTCCTTTGGCAGGGAAACGCGGCGCCCACCCCCCTCCTGTCCACGCGGCCCGCCCCGGCCTGTCCCGCAAAGCCCCGCCCCCCGCCTGCCTCCGCGGCCCCGCCCCCGCCTGTCCTGCATGGCCCCGCCCCTGTTTACCCACAGGGCCCCGCCCCCTGCCCGCGCGGCCCCGCCCCCGCCTGATCCGCACGGGCCCCTCCCCTCACTTGTCCCGCACGGCCTGGATGGCCTCTGCGGCGCTCTCGTAGTTGTGCTTCTCCATATGCCGGTACATGGTGCTCAGCTCCACCTGCCGCCGGAAGTAGATGTCCACCGAACTCTGCTTCACTGTCGCGTAGATGAACTTGTCCGAGGGGTTCCTCAGCTGCGGGGTCAGAGGCAGGCTCGGCGCAGTTCCCGAGCCCCACCCGAGGCAGACCCACGCGGGCCTCACGACCCCCGCCCCCAGCAGGGCCAGACCTCACCCGTGGGTCATTGATGCCTGTGATGCGCTCCTCGGGCCGGTCCAGAACCAGGAAGGCCGCCAGGTTGGCGGTGTAGGAGGCCACGATGATCATGGCAAAGCCGGCCCAAACCATGCCCAGGATGCGCGCGGAGAAACTACGGGGGGCGCCTGTGGGCACAGGACGGTCAGCCAGACACGGGCTGGCGGGGCCGGGCGGGGCGGGGCGGGGCCGGGCCTGGCACAGCCTCACCTTCTCCGATACCAGAGTTGAGCAGGACGCCCCAGGAGAACCACATGGCCGAAGACAGGGTCAGTGCGTCCTCCTCCTCCTCCTCACTGTTCACTTTGAACCGGCCGAAGGGGCTGCAGGGTGCAGAGGGCGCGCGGGAGAGGGCGGGAGAGGCAGCCCTGCCCCACCCTCGCCCGCTCCGCCCGCCCCGCAGGTGGAGGTGTGCGGCCCCCGGCCGTGCTCACCTGAAGCGGTCGAGCAGGTACAGCATCACAGCCACCACGTGCACCGATAGCCCCACCAGCAGCCACAGCGTGCTCTGGAAGGGCTGCATGAAGGAGTCCAGCGTGCTCCGGGGGATCTCCTGCGGGTGGGCAGGCCATCAGCGTCACCTGCGCCCTCCCAGGACCTCACCCAGCACTCGCGGACCCCTGCCCACCTTCTTGACCAGAATGGTCAGGCCCTGGTACTTGAAGGGCTTGGAGAACTCAATGTACTGTGCACGCTCGTTGTTGATGGTCAGCGGGGCCACGATCATGTCCGCCTGCCCACTGAGCAGCTCGCCCATCATCCCGTTCCACTCCTTCTTATTGCTGTTGTTCACCTGTGGGGGGACACAGCCGGGGAGACACCGATGCTGTTGGCCCCACTCTTGAAACAAGAGATGGCCCTAACGCATCTCAGGCTGCGGGCCTCACGCCGCACCCAGCTTACAGGCCCCGCCATTTCCAGGCTCCGCCCAACTCACCAACCCCGTCGTCCTGGCGCCGCTCAGCCTACAGGCCCCGCCCTCCAGGCTCCGCCCAATCCAACAGCCCCGCCCTCCCAGACACCGCTCAGCCTACAGGCCCCGCCCTCCAGGCTCCGCCCAATCCAACAGCCCCGCCCTCCCAGACACCGCTAGGCCTGCAGGCCCCGCCTACACACTGCCCGGCCCCCCTACCCAGACCCGCTCCACCCGCCCTGCCCCGCGCGGGGTCCCAAGGGGCCCCCAAGGGTCCTCGCGTACCCGCTCCTGTGTGCCGAACTTGCCGTCAGCCACCAGGTGCACCTCATAGGTGAAGTTCATGGTCCGCGCCAGCTTGATGAGCAGGTCAATGCAGAAGCCGTAACAGCACTGAGGCACCGTGTGGCGTGCTGGTGGCGGGGAAGGGTGTGACCGCGGGGCTTCCCGCTAGCCGCCCCCCGCTCCACCGCCGCGCCCCGGGCCCCGCTCGCCCCAGCCCCGCAACTCACGGCTGCCGGGCGACGTGTCGTTGGGCCCGGTGCAGATCACTTTCTTGACAGGGTCCCCATTGACTGTGGACTCCTCTTTGCACGTCCCATCGCCCAGCGTGGGCTTGACGTACACGAATGGCTCCTGGTGGATCGTCACGATCTGGGGGGCGGGGGAGGCGGAGACCCAGCCTGGAACGCCCGCCCTCAGCTGCCAGGGGTCTCTGTCCTCCCCACAGCGTCCAGGCTCCCCCGAAGCCCCTCCAAGTCCCCTCCTGCTACTGCCCCTCTCAGGAGCCTCATACCCCCCACGCCCACCCCAGCCACCTGCCAGCGCCACCGCCATCATCAGCCTTCAAGAGGGGCCCCAGGCTCCCCAGACTACCCACCCAGCTCCAGCATTCAGAAGGCACATGGCCCCCCTCCACCATAGAAGTGTCCCATCTGCCCTGGGCACCTCCCCTGACACCACAGAGACGAGGAACTTGTCCCCGCCCAGAGCCTGCCCCATGAGGGCATGGCCCCCCGACACCCCCTCGGCCTGCACAGGGCCCAGGGCCCCCAGCCGCCCATCAATCAGCCTCCCTAGCAGCGGGTCCCTGTCTGGTCATCCTTCCTGCCTCCCTTCCTCTGTCCCCTGCTGACGCCATCCTCTCTGCCATTCCTGCCTCTTCAATCCGGGGGCTCCTTGGGGCTCATGCTGGGGTTCTCTCTCCTCCCTGTGTTTGAGGGGCCTGGAGACTGGGGTTGGGGAGGACAGATTCAGGCAAAGGGGGCTGAAGCGAGCACCGCACGCCGATGAGTGGTTTGGGGCAGGTGCTGTTGGGGCTCGGTCTGCAGTCAGCGTGGGCTTGGAAGGCGCCCTCTGCGAGGGTCCTCGAGGAAGCTGGCCTGCCGGGGTGTCCAGGCCCACGCCTCAGCAGGCAGGGCAGCATTTTGGCTTTTTCCCTGGGGATTGGGAGCTCCTGAAGAGCTTAATGACTTTTTAAACCTTCGTCATGCTTTCCTCTTAGACAAGCAAAATAGGTTTGTGCTTTTTATTTTTTATTTATTTTAAATTATTTTTGAAAGATTTTATTTATTGTTTTTAGAGAGAGGGGAAAGGAGAGAAGCAGAAAGGGAGGGAGACATCCATGTACGGTTGCCTTTCACCTGCCGCCAGCTACAGACGTGGCTGGAGACCTGGCTTGCAACCTGGTCATGTGCCCTGGCTGGGAACTGAACCAGCGACCTTTGGGTTCGCAGGTCATCAGCCGGGGCTGTTTGTGCTTTCTAAAAGTCAGCAGGGCCCTGGCTGGTGGCTCAGAGCAGTGGCTTTCAAACCCAAAGTTGCTTGTTTGATTCCCAGCCAGGGCACATAGCCAGGTTGCAAGCCAGGTCTCCAGCCAGGTCCCCAGCTGGAGGCAGGTGAAAGGCAACCCTACATGGATGCTTCTCTCCCTCTCTGACTCTCTTCCTGCCCTTCTCTCTAAAAATAATGAATAAAATCTTTGAAAAAATTAATTAAAAAATAAAAATGAAAATACTGAGTAAAATCTTTAAAAAAGAAAAAGAAAAAGTCATCAGGGAAAAATGTCAAAAGCTGGCAGCCTGGATGGAACCATCTGGCCATTAATGTTTGGGGGTTACTTCCAGACTTTTCCACACGTGGTGTCTGGACTGTGGGGAGTCGGGTGTGACCCACAAGCAGGTGCCAACAAAGGGCTTGGGTGAGAGGTGCGGGGGCAGGTCCACCATGCTGATGAGTTGACTGAGGCATTGGAGGACCTGGGACACTGGGAGGTGGCTGGCTAGTGAATTAAGATACCAGCCCGGTGTTGGGGAGCATGAGGAGGGAATCTCCGGAGAGCACTCTCAGAAGAGAGAAGGCACCCAGGAATGAGCCCACAGGAGCTGGGAAGCGTCAGGCTGGCTGCGGGAGAGAGCTGTGAGCGATGAGGAGAGCCCGGGTGGGGGCAGGAGGCGGGGAACGGCCCACCACAGGGAGCTGCGGGAGGCCAGGGCCCTGAGGACTGTGATGCAGTCACGGCAGCGTAGCACCTCTAGCACCAGAACTTGGAACAGTACTCAGGCTGGAGTTCTCAGAGTGACCACCTGTGGAGCCCTCTGTCCCCCATCAGCGCATCCCCAGGGGAGTCCTATCCCTCACAGCGTCCCCAGATGGAAGTGGTGCTGGGTGGGCAAAGGCACTGGAGAGAGCTGTGGGATGGGGACCACCAGCTTCCTCTCCCCTCTCCGCCTGCTCTCCCTGCTTCCTCTGGGGCCAGGTGTGTGTGCAGGCAACCAGGTGCCAGTCCTGTCCCTACTGTTGGTAGGTACTTTTATCAGCCTCGCTGTGCCCTCCTCTAGGTCTGAGGAGTATCCAGGGTGTGGGTGTGGGGGCCGGGTGGCGGGCCCACCTTCAGCCTGGTGGACATCTGGTACCCTCGGGGCTTTTCCGTTTCTCCTCCGGGCCAGATGATCTTCCTGTCATTTGGGATGACCTGGGGGTGGGAGTATGAGATGGAGGGTGGCCACGCAGGGGTCTTGGCCCCAGGACCCTAAGGCCCCAGCCCCCACCCCCTCATGACCCCCACCTACATGGGTGCCATTGTAGATGCCCACTTGCACCAGCTTGCGGTTCTGCAGGTTCATGATGCTGTAGTTGGCGAACTTACGATCCCCATCTTCGTTGAACTCCACGCGGCCAGTCACCCCGTCCGCGAACTTGGACGACATCAGGACTCTGGGGAGGGCGGCGTTGGCTTGACTTCCCGAGGCCGCTCCCTCCCTGGCCTCCCCAGCAGCCTGAGCCCACCTTCTGCCCCAGCCCCAGTCACACCCAGGGGCAGGGAGGTCGGCTGCCGTGCCGGCTGGACAGCACGGCTGTGGCAGCAGAGCGACTTCAGGGGCCCACCCTGTGCTGAGGGCTCTCTGTGCGGTGGGCTGTCAATCCCGATAGCAGCCGTCTTCTCTTTACAGACGAAGAAGCATGTGCCCAGAAAGGGCACAGTGGCCTGTTTGCCAGTGAACGGAGGAGACAGGGTCAAGGTCCCGTCTCTCTGCGTGTGTGCGCCTGCAGATGGAGGCATACCCACACGTCGGCATGCACGTGTGCTCCTTGTGTGGCGCGCACCCCCCCTGCCTGCACTGTGACATGTATGTGTGTGCCGCGGGCCTCTCTGAGCCTGTGCACGTATGGGCCTTCAGCTGCAGCTCTTGGCGTGGCCACGGTGGACAGTGGCTCTGCACATGCTGCTCAGAGTTTGCTTCTCAGTCTAGGGGTGGGGGTCTGGTGATGGTTGGGCCTGCCCTCTCTGATGTGTGGTATCCAGGGTGCTGGGAGTCACCTCCTGCCCCACTGCCCCATCCACCTAGGTTTGCAGCCAACCCTGGCCCTCTACAGGCTTGAGTGGCATCCCTGGACCCCTCGTCTGAACTCCAGGGTCCCTGGAAGTGCCCAGTCTCCACCTGCAGCGGGATCCTCCTCCCAAGGGCATCAGCCAGCAAGGGGAGCCGGTGGAGTTTCAGGGTTGGTTGCAGTGGTAAAAGCAAGAAGCAAAGGGCAGGAGCCATGGAGGCCGCGATGTTCAAGGTGTTAGTGTGTGTTGGAAATGGTGCAGATGACTATCACGGTGGAGCAGGTGGTGGAGGGGAGCAGAGCGGGAAGGGGGAACGGGGTGAGTGACTATCTGCAGTTTGTGGGTAGCAAGCAGGCTGAGCTGGACCAGCTTAAGAGCGACTACTTCCACCTCCTACGAGCCCTACCCACTGACTGCAGAACGGCCCAGCCCCACTCCACAGTGGCCGCGAGACCCGCCCGCCTCGTCCGCGGCCCGCCCCTGTCAGACCCGACTCCGCCCACCTCTCCATGGGCCCCGCCCATCCCCAGGCCTGGCCCCGCCCGCCCGCCTCGTCCGCGACCCGCCCATGTCAGGCGCGACTCCGCCCACCGCGTCATTGGCCCCGCCCATTCCCAGACGCGACCCGCCCACCTCGTCCGCGGCCCCGCCTCAGTCAGACCCGACTCCGCCCACCCCTCCATTGACCCCGACCTGGCCCTGCCCGCCCGCCTTGTCCGCGACCCGCCCCAGTCAGGCCCGACTCCGCCCATCCCTTCATAGGCCCCGCCCATTCCCAGACCTGGCCCCGCCCATAGCTCCGCCCACCTCTTGAAGAGCGGCCCGGTCTTCCAGATGTTGGTGTTGCCCACGCAGCCCCGCGGAGGGTCCGTGATGTTTTCCTTCTCCAGGAGCTCGTGCACGGCCTGGGCCACCACGCCCACGGCGTCGCTGATGTGGGCCGACTCGTTCTTGCCGTTGATGAGCTGCAGCCCGATGATGCCTGGGACAAACGTGGGCTTAGAGCCCGTTGGGGGCCCCGCCCACCGAGACCCAGAGAGGCCCAGCACTCACCGTCTGGGGCGTAGCGCAGGGCGTTCCCCGAGATCTCGCGCTCCCCCACCAGCCACACGTACCCCGAACCGGTCATGTTCAGCATCGCGGCTGCCCGGTACACGGTGGCAGCGTCATCCTCGCTGTGGGGCAGAGGGAGGTGACGCGCCAGGACTCCAGCCCTCCCCCACCCGAAGCAGGGGGCAGGGGGCGGCTGTTCCCGGTTCCCAGGTCCTCCTGCCCCGCCTCTCCCGCAGCCCCTGGGAGGGGGCCTGGGAACGGGAACACGGCAAGGTTACGGGACCAGCCCCGCCCCCAGCTCGCACCTAGGCCAGGGGACCCCTGCCTTTGCCATGCAGGGTCAGGGTGACGGGAATGGTCACTGAATCACCAGGGAGCAGGGACTCTCCAAAGGGCTTTATATGGACTGCTTTACTTAATTCTCACAGTACCACTGTGAGGCAGCCATTAGCACTACCGCGTGTCAGGAGGGGAAACCGAGGCACCCAGCGCACAGCCGTGGTGCTAAGTAGCAGAGTCAGGCCTGTGCCTGGACAGTCCACGCCGGCACCCCTGCTCCTGAACAAGCCACCCAAGGTCGGTGCTGCCTGTCCACCCGGGGAAGGAGGGGCTGGAGGCTCTCCAGGCTGGCCAGAGGCTGGTGGGATGCAGCGCGTGGGCACGGCCCGAGCGTCGCGGGCAGGAGCCACAGAAGGAGGAGGGCCGCGCGCTGGCAGGTGCACCTGCTCCCCAGGTCCAGGTGCGTCCTCGTCCCGTGCATGAGCCCTGTGGACCCGGTCCCCCTACCTGGGGGCCTGGGTCTCCCTGGTCAGGACAAGGACCCTGGCCTGTGGGGCGGTGGTGTTAGGGGGCTACTGGGAGTCCTCCCCACCCCCACCCTCGCCTTCCTGCAGAGTTGGGTCCGAACCATGATGGGCACTTTGCTCCTCCAGGGCATGGGCAGCAGGGCAAAGGGGGTGGATGGAGGGGCCGAAGGCTGAGTTATTGTCACAATGGCTGACCCTGGAAACCAAGGTGGCCCTAAGCTGCCTGAGGGGTCTGCTCCAATTTTTCTTGAGGATTATCAACAAAGAAAAACACCCTTCAGTGTTTGCCCTCGGTGAGGACGCTAGTGTCAGATGTGGGGGCACACCTGGCAGTGCCAGGCAGGGGCCTACACAAGAGCACCCAGCCGCAACCGCACACAAAATCGGAGCCACTGTCCACTGTGCGCACAAAACCTGGCAGGGATATGACATTTGTTAGGGGCAACACACACCTATGCTTGTATTGTGGAAATTGATACTTTGATCAGACTGCTGTAGACAGAAGCCTGGCCAGTCCATCAGACTGTTGTAGGGAAATAGCTGCCTGCACTGAAAGCAACTTCAGGACGGTGAAAAGGAAACGTCTGGAAATGAATCCTCCGCATTCAACAGAAAATTGACCAAAAATAAAGATTAGCTTGATGGGCTTTCTCTCCAAAATGCATGAATCAGGAGGCAAAATGTGTCAGGCTGGAGTGCCAGGGTCAAGAAGACAGGCTTCCTGGGGACACTCAACAGCCTCGCCGTCCTGGGCTTCTGCAGCTGGGTGGGCTGGCACTCCTCTGCCTTCTGCTGCGGGATTCTGACCTCTGCTGCCGGGAGCCTAGTGTGCGGGGGCGCAGTGCCTGCCAGCGCAAAGGCCTTGCAAGGGCGGGTTGGAGAGCAGTGATGGCAGGTGTGCAGTTGTTGTGAGTGCTGGGCCTTCACAGGCAATTACCCACCTGTATGTGGTGTATGCATGCATGTGGCACCTGTTGTGTACACGTGATTATGTACACATGCATGCATGCATGTGTGTGCACGGTGTGTTGGTATGGACTATATGCATGCATGGTGTGCATGTACTTGTATATAGGTGTGCCTATATCTATGCCTATGTGTATTTCTGTGTGGTGCATCTGTGTGTGCATACATGTAATGTCTTTTACACATGTGCGAATGGTGTCTATATCGTGCCCGTGCTTGAGTGTTGTGTATGATGTATATTCAGCACATACACATGTCTATGGGTGTCTATATGTGTGTATATGATTTGTGCACACGTATACAGTATGTGCATGGTGCCTGTGCATGTGTATGGTGTGTGCCAATACATGTGTAAGAATGGTATAACTATGCTATGTACTTGTGCACATGTGTATATGTTCATTCAGGCCTATGGATGCGTGTGTGGATAGTGTGTGCATGTGTGGTGTACATATATGTATGTTTACATGAGGTGTATATGTACCTGTGCACATGTGTATGTGTTCATTCAGGCCTATGGATGTGTGTGTGTATAGTGTGTGCATATGTGGTGTGCATATATGTATGTTTACATGAAGTGCCTATGTGTGTGATCATGTGCATGTGCTGTGCACATAGTTTGTATTTCTGTGTGTGTAGTACATGGCAACTGTCTGCTGTGACCATGTCCCCTTCTCCGGGCAGACTCTTCCTGGAGGCACATCTAGCAAACGGGGCAAGACCCTCTCAGCCCATGTCCAGGGGCTTTCTGCACCCATGTCTGCAGCAGTAGCACAGGGTCTCAGTGACCAGAGAAAACAGTGGAGGAGAGCCCGCCCCTCTGCTGGGACCTGGTTGTGGTGGGGCTCCTGCATTGGTTTTCCATGTGGCCGTCTGGCTCACGTCCCGGTAATTTCAGCACACGTATCAGTCAGGTCTATTTTGGGGTGACTTTGTCCTTTGCAAATGTGCCCAACAGTTCAACACCTACATTTTGGGGTAATGGATTCCTTGGTTCGCTCTGCGCTGAATGAAGGGACCTTCTGATCGCTAGTCAATTGTCCCCTAGCCCATCCTTCTGCCCACTGGTACACCCACCCCTCCATCCTTTAACCCCAGCACATTCTCCCAATCTCGCTCAAGCCCTCAGATGAGTGAGAAGTGTGAACCAATAGGGAAATAAACGGGGAGGTCTGGGTGGGGCTTGTCCTGGGCGGGGTTTTCCTTCTGGGCGGGGCTTGTCCTGGGCGGGGCTTTCCTTCTGGGCGGGGTTTTCCCTCTGGGCGGGGCTTGTCCAGGGCCGGTTTTTTCTCTGGGCGGGGCTTGTCCTGGGCGGGGGGGCGGGGTTTATCTGGGCGGGGCTTTCCTGGGCAGGGCTTTTTTCTCTGGGCGGGGCCTGTCCTGGGCGGGTTTTCTCTGGGCGGGGCTTGTCCTGGGCGGGATTTTTATATGGGCGGGGCTTTCCTGGGAGGGGTTTTTTATCTGGGCGGGGCTTTCCTGGGCGGGGTTTTTTCTCTGGGCGGAGCTTGCTCCGGCACTGTTCTGACTTTTACAAGGCAGTTCCTTAGAGAAATGCTTCTCTGGAAGCCCTTCCCACAGAGCCCAGGGTTGGATGGTCAGCATGGGTAAGTGATTCGTGACTCTGAGGTCCGGGTTCGGTTTGCCACTGTAAAGTGAGTGGGGGAAGCAGGGCAGGAATGAGCCCCCACCTTTTGCACCTCTGTGGGCGGGGG
Organism: Noctilio leporinus; assembly: GCA_004026585.1. Taxonomy (NCBI): domain Eukaryota; kingdom Metazoa; phylum Chordata; class Mammalia; order Chiroptera; family Noctilionidae; genus Noctilio; species Noctilio leporinus. Next base: position 67,315 of record PVIW01001998.1, on the reverse strand, counting down.
CGGGGGCGGGGGCGGGGCTGCTTCCTGCCTTCCAACCCTAGGAGTCCTGGTCGGCCATACCCTGTGCTCTGCCCTAACTCTGTGCTGGAAGTTTGTTTGCTGAACGTGCGGACCACCCCAGCCTGGGGACTCAGCCTACTGCCGGCTCTATGTGGCCCGCGGGGCAGCAGCGTTTGGGCTCCGGTCCTCTGGGTGTAGTGATCCCTGTTGTTTTCCCCCACCTGCTGGAGCCCAGCAGGTCTTTCAGGACCAGGGCAGGGCAGGACAGACGGTGGGGTGCCCCGTACAGGTGCTCCGGGCTGTCACATGAGGGGAGCTCTGTCTTTTTTGGGTAACCTGGAGTTTCCCTTCTCGCGAGAACTAGCCATTTGCAAAGAGGGCGATTTTGACTGTGGGCAGCCTAGTCTGGCTTTCACCACCGGTTGCTGCCACCCCAGACTCTCCAGTCCTTCACCCCTGGCACGCTAGCCCACCCATTACCGTGGGCCTTCCCCGCTGGGCTCACTTCCACACCGCACGCTACTCCTCGGGGCCTTCCCTGAGCCAGGCCCCCAGAGCCCAGTGTCCCCATGTCCGTCACCAGGTCACCAGGGCTGTTTGCCTTCCTAAGGGCAGGAGCTTGTCCACACCCCACCCCCGAAGCCCAGCTCAGGGCACGTGGCAGCTGGTGCCCTTGGAAGGGAGGAATAACCCAGGGAGGGAGGGTCAGATAGAGAGCATCCCACCTGCCAGTCGCCAGGTGTACATGGTGGGGGCCCCGCTGGCAAGGGCATTTGGGAAGCTGAAAACTCAGCGTCAGCCCAGTGGTGCCACTGGCCCTGGTCCAAGCGCAGGTGCAGCCCTGGGTGAAGTGGGGGAAGAGCCCAGCCCAGTCTCACCTGGCTGACAGAATGATGACCCTGGCCTCCAGCTCCCGCGCTTCCATCAGCAAGGCCGTCACATTCTTGGTCCCCGGGTCGAACTGCAGCACCTTCTCGGCCTGTGGTGTGAACAGGAGCATTAGCAGGTGGCCAGGGCAGCAGACATAGCGCCTCAGGGGCGAGCGTTGGGCCGCAGCCACTAGGAACCTCGGGGCAGCTCAGCTAGGGCTGCCCCGGCCTGCACCTGCCACCTGTGCTGTTCACCTGCCTTCCTGGCTCCTGGCCTGGCCTCCTTGCTCATCCTTCCTTCACTGGCTGCTGCGCTACGCTGCGCCCTGCTCTCTGCACCTCTGTCTCCACCTGTCACTGCTGTCCTCTGCTCTGAGCATGCAAGCTGAAGTGGGCCTAGACACGGAGAGCGGGCAGTGCACAGGAACCGGAAGACTTTTGGAACACAACTGGGAGCAGAGACGGGCTGCCTCTGCCCAAACCACGGGAGATCCTCTCAGGCCTGACGCCACAGGCCCCTGCAGAGTGGCTCGGACCCCAGCAGGCAGGCGGGCGGCTGGGCGGGTGGGCTCCCTCCTGGGTTCCACAAGGAAACCCGGGGGTCCCAGAAATTCGCATGCACTTCCCAGAGAGCAGCTCCTCCTGCGGTGGGCCTGCTCTCAGGCACAGGCGAAGGCCGTGGCTGCGATGGCTGGGCCACAGGGACCCCCGCGGCCGCTCCTGCCCTCTCCTGCCTGTGGCTGCCTGCCTCACAACCTCGCTCTCCTCACGGCTCCGGCCTGTGGCTCGGCTGGGCCGGAAAGCGGCCCGGATGGCCGAGGCGCCAGAGGCCAAGGCCCCGAGTCGGTGGGTGGCGTGCACGTCCATGCATATATACCTTGGGTCCGCGCTTGTTGTCATAGGACAGTTGGTCGAGGTTTTCATAGTTCCTTTTTTTACTCTGATGAATAATGTGCACAGAGAAAATATGCAGACACAGAAGAAGATTATAAACGGTTGAAAATGACGGCGCTAAAGCAATCACACCACTCCTCGGCACGTCTGCAGACGGGCGCGGACCTGGAGCTCGCAAACACCTAGGCCCAGGGCGGGGCGGGGCTGGGGTGGTGCTGGGGGCGACGGGCCAGGGGCCATGGAGGCTCCCGGCCACGGAGCTGTGCTCTGGGAGACGGTCGCACTCAGGAAAAAGGGAGACCCTGTCCGCGTGCATGCCCAACAGATCCCTTTAGGGTCCCACCTGCCGCCCCCACTCTTGCCATGCACCTGCGCTGCAGCCCCGCCCACGTCAGTCCTGAGTGGGGGTGAGCAGCCCCTCCCATGTCCTGCCCCTCCGACCCCCCTCCTCCTCCCTAGGTCCTCCTTTCAGCCTTTCTAAGAGGCCCATGTGTTCTGTCCTCAGCCCCTGGTGTGCACACACCCGCCGGCCCTGGAGAGCACGGGAGTGTGAGTACCTACGTGTGAACAAGGGGATGGGCAGCTGCGTAGGGTGGGGAGCGCCAGTGCCACGTGGGCACTCATCTGTGCATGTGTGTGTGCACGTGACCACGTGCCTGCGTGGCAGTGCCTGGCGGGGCGGTGAAGGCACGTGTGACCTGAGTCTGTGGCGGGAGGTGTGGCGGGACTGTGTGTGCCTGTGAGAGTGTGCCCTTGTGGCCGGATGTGCAGGAGATTGATGCGTGTGTGAGCGTGCACTGGGTGTGTGAGTGTGTGCGGTCCTGGGTGGGTCTCTCAGGAGGGGTGGGCCTCGAGGCCTTGGTAACCAGCCCTCCCTCCCGGCCTCAACCAGTTCCCACAGTAGGAACCCCCAGGGCCCTACGGGTCTGTTTTCTGGCTTCATCCCACGACTGTAACCCCCTATTCCCTTCAGGGGTCTACGGCGCCTTGGGGCCCCAGAGTGGGCCCTGAGTTTGTTGAAGCCACTCTGACTGCCCAGAGAGAGCATGCTCCCCACCACCCCCTCAGCCTGGACCCCGGGCCCTCCCCAGCCTGGCCTCCCTCCCTCTGGGCCCCTCTTGGCCTCCACCCCACCCGGGGCCCATGGCCCAGGGCCTGAGCAGCAGGGCTCTGGACTGGGTGAAGGCTTCCCCTGGTCCTCTGGTGAGCACCTGCTCCTCCTCAGGCGGTGGTGGGGATGGTGGGGATGGGCAAGGAAGGGGCTGGGGGTCACCTGGACCCCCAGAAACCACCCCTCTGGTCTCTGGGCACCCCCACAGAGTGGGGGTGGGGCAGGGTGGTCAGTGTGTCCTGGCAGCACGCGCCTGTTGGTCTCCAGGAGGAGCCCAGCCCTGTGATGGGAGGTGAGAAGGGGGATGGGAGTCCTGAAGGAGCCCCTCTCAGGGTAGAGGCTGCTGGACGGACTGCTCATGTCGGGTGACAGGGCTTTGCTGAGGGCGGTGGGCTGCTGGAGCTGGAGCGCTGGGGGGAAGGCGGCGCCAGAGGCAGACACTGCGTGGGTCACAGCGGGAGGGAGGGGGTGCGCGCAGGATCGCCATCCCTGACAGGGGCGCCTGGGGGCCGCAGGGGCCGACCTGAGCCTGGCGAATGCGGGGTGTCGGGGGCGGGGGCGGGGCGGGAGGATCCGGCCGCAGGCGGACCTCCAGGAGGGGCGAGTGGGCGGGGTGGGGTGTTTGCGGAGCTCCAGGTGGTCCTGCCCTCGCCCCGCAGGGACTGACACGAAGGAGATTTCGACTAATGGCAGAAGCGAGTGAAATGAGCCGAGGACAGGCTGGGGCAGGCGCTCGCCAGACGTGGTGGTGCTGACCATGCACGATGGAAAGAGAAGTGTTCACACACGGGCCACAGACACAGCGCAGGCCGCCGCTCCGCCTGCCGAGCGCCCCCGCCGCGCGCGCCTCACCTTGGACTCGCGCTCCTCCAGCAGCGTCTCCAGGCGCTTCTGCGCCGCGCGGCCCTCGTGGTCGTCGCTGACCAGGAGGATGATGTGGTTCCAGCTGTAGACGCGCATCATCTCGAACCAGACGCTGGACTGGTGGGAGTAGGGCGGCACGGTGCGCAGGAAGCTCAGGTGGATGCTCTGCGGGGCAGCGGCAGGGCTGAGGGTGCGGCCGGGCCCCCGCAGCGCCGCCCTCCCCCACCAACCCGGGGCGCACACGCTGCCTCTCCCGCCTCCCACTCAGGTCGCCTAGTCCGCGGAGAGGCGGCTCTGCGTTTGCCGGGCAGCACCTGACGGGCCGCAGATGTCTGTGGACTTGTTCCTGGGGTGAGTCCCCCACATCTGGGCCCCCAGCCCCCACGGACAGACAACTTGGGCTCAGAATGTTCTCCTGGACGTTCAGCCCCCCCAAAGACCCCTCTGGGGCTCGACCAGGTTCCTCCCAATGGTGCGCAACTCAGGCTGTGAGGGCGCCCTAGCTCTTGGGGTACCAAGTGTACAGGCTGTGCTGCGGGCCCCTCCTGGCCTCTCTGGGCACCCCCTGCTGCGGGAGGAGCAGGGGGCAGGCTCCACCTCCCCAGCCGAGGTCCCCAGTCTGCCCACGCAGCGGGGTGGTGTCCCACTCGTGTCTCTGCGGACCCACACTCCTCTTGGGGTCCTCTGAGGCCTCCGGGTTATTTTTCACCTGCTCCCCATTTGCGACCTGAGGGCAGTGCCTTGGAACCCCAGTACAAGAACGCCCCTTTGCCTCTGCCCTCGTCCACCTGGCCACGTGGCTGCAGGGGGCCTGAGGTCGGGGTCTTGGGTAGGTCTGACCCAGGCCTTCTGGCCTGTGTGTTGGGCACAGATTGGCTGTGGGTTAGGGCCAGGATTGTGGGCAGGGTAGAGCCAGAGGTTTGGCCATCAGGTTTGCCTTCAGGCTAGACCATGTCTGGCCACAGTCTGGGTCTGAGCTGGGGCACCTGGGGAGCAGGAGGTGCACTTTGGGAGACGGCCCCTCCTCACAGCCTCTCCCGTGCCTGCTGTAGAGGCGATTTTCTCCTCTGCATTTGAGGAGGCTGGTGCCCAGAAGCAAGGAGGCAGTGGCTAGAGGGTGCAGGAAGGAGCCCCCCATTTCTCCACAGTCAAGAGGACCTCTGCTGGTCCCCAGGGCTTGCAATGTGTGCCTGTCACCTCTCAGGGCCCTTCTGCCTGAGTGCATGTGTGACCAAATGTGGGGGACAAGTGTGCGAGTGTGACTGTGGATGTGTATGAGTGTGTATGAACATGTTAGAGTTGTGTGTGTGCACACGAGTGTGAATGCATGAGTGCATGATGGTATGAGTGTGCATGTGCATGTGTGTGCACAGGCAAGTGATCATGTGAGTGTGCACATGCATGTATGTGTATAGGAGAGTGTGGTTGCATGAATGTGCACATGCATGTATGTAGGCATGAGTGTGCGATGGAGTGTGAATATGTACATGAGTATGTGATGGTGGGTGTGCATGGGCATGTGTGTACATGAGCATGTGATGGTCTGAGTACGTGCGCATGTGCACACATGAGTGTGTGATGGTGTGAGCATGCATGTGCATGTGTGCATATAGAAGTGTGTGATGGTATGAGTGTACACATGTGTGTACATGAGCATGTGATGGGCATGCATGTGTGCGTACATGAGCATGTGATGGTATCAGTACGTGTGCGTGTGTACACATGAGCATGTGATGGTGTGAGCATGCATGTGCATGTGTGCATATAGGAGTGTGTGATGGTATGAGTGTACATGTGTGTGTGATGGGTGTGCATGTGTGTGTGCATGAGCACGTGATGGTGTGGGCATGCACATGCATGTGTACATATAGGAGTGTGCAGGTGTGCAAGGCTATGGATTTGTTTCTACCTGTGAGTGTGTGTGCTGCATGTATTGTTGTGCATGTTCATGAGTGGGTTTGTGTGTTAAAGAGACTGTGTATGGGTGTGAATGTGAACAAATACATGTGTTTACATGTCACCCTGTGTCCCTGGAGCCCAGAGCCCCTGGTCTGAGCACCTGTCCCTGTCCCCGTCCCCCACTGCAGTCTGCTGCCAGTGACCCTGGGCTACAGGCGTGGGGGGTCTCAGCAGAGCAGAGCCACTGGGCCGGCCGAGGATGTGGGCTTACCTTGTCTGAGTAGATGGACATGCGGGTGGTCAGCCCCAGGACGGGGATGCGGTAGAAGCCGGCTGTGTAGGAGACGGGGGTCGGGGTGAAGTGGTCATTGGGGGTGGGTGGGTGGCTGACTAGGATGGCGTACACCTGTGGACAAGGGGACATGGTCAGCTCAGGTGGGGCCAGGCTGCGTCCTGCACTGAAGCCACCTCTGACAGCAACAGAGGCTGGATTGGGCGGATGAGGGGATGCAGGTCCAGGAGACGCCATTGTGTGCACACAGCCGCAGGGGTGGGTACGCACCCACCTCTGAGTACCAACAATCAGAGGGACAAGTCAGAGACAGACGAGGCTGGGGTGCCTTTGAAAGGGCCCATGGGGAGACAGCAGACCCCTTCCCCAGGTCTCTTCTAACTCCCCTCCCCCGCGGAGCTGCCTGGAGGTGTATGCAGAGGCCCCGAAAGGGAGGGCGAAGCCCTGTCCCCTGGTCATACCCGTCATTCCCGCAGCAGGTTGGGGAGAAGGTTGGTCCTGAATCAGGCTGACAGACCACCCACTCCCTCAGCCCAGCTCAGAGCTGCCATTCTAGGCACTAAGCTGCATCAAGAGAGGCTGGGCGAGGAGTTCACAAGGGCTTCATCCCTTCATTGGTGGCTTCCAGGAGTGGGCAATCTCGCTCAGCTTGAATAACACCCAATGCCCAGGCACAGAGTGAGGTGGGGGCAGCCAAGCCCTCCTGCCTGGACCCAGGCCAGTCGCCCAGGCGGGGGCTGGGAGGGGGCAGATAGGTGGCCTGTACCTAGTTATCACCCTAGAAGGATCCGGGTCTGTCCCAACTCTGCCCTCCCCTTTCTCAGCCACAAGGACCTCCTTCTTCTGCAAAAGGTGGAGCGGTGCACCCTGCCAGTGGCCAGGCAGTGGCTGCCATGGAGCACAGAGCCTGCCCTGCAGGGTGGGCTCAGTAGGTGACTGCCGGTGCCTTTGGGCCCCGGGGGTGGCTGCCCTCTGGGGATACAGAACTCTCAGCCAAACTGTGAATGGGATCCCTGGACTACGTCATGATCCCTATCAGGGACATGTGGCAGAAGCCACTGGCCACAGCGCTGTCACTGGGCATGGGAGCAGCTTGTGGGGTGGGGAGGGGAGATTTCTGAGCAAAGCTCTGGCCCGGCCTTGGCAGGTGAGCTGTTGGGACTGGTCTGCCCCCCACCCCAGCCCCTCACTTCCAGTCTGCACCCAAAGGTGTCCACCAGTGTTTGCATAAGTGTGTGTGTGTGTGTGTGTGGCATGTGTGGGAATGCATGGGCACACCGTGTGTCCCCACATGCATTTACGTGCATTTAGATGGCGACTGAGCTTGGTGTGGGTGAGCTGGTGTTTGCGTGTGCATCTCCATGCGTCAGGCAGCGTGTGGCATGTGTGTCTGTGGGGGCAGGTGGCTGTGACTCTGCATGTGCATTGACCGTGGTGTGCTGCCAGCATGCACAAGTGCGTGTAAGCCTCCACCTCTGCACAGACGCACATGCGTGTAGGGTGCGTGTCTGGAGGGGAGCGGTGAGCGAGCCTGGCTCTTACATAAGGGCCGCAATGCGGTGAGCCTGCAGCCTCATTGGAATTCAGCGCGCGCCCCGGGCGGACAGTTCCCACAGTGACATCCTCCCCCGCAGCGCAGGTGGGGCAGCCGCTCCCATGCTGTGCCCTGCCGCCTCCCACACGAGGCCCTGCTCCTGCCCTGCAGCAGCTGGGCTTCAGCACCTGGGCAGTTCCCAGCTCAGGCAGACCTGAGGCTGGGGACCGGGAGGGAGGAGGACGGGACAGTGATGGCCCCAGCGTCATCCTGTTTTCAAGCCCTGAGGGCTGGTGGCAGGGGACAGGGACCTCTGCCTAGAGCCCAGAGCCACCCCCTCTCACACACGGTGATGAAACAAACTAGCAAATGCCTGGCAGACGTCTGTACATGGTGGCCAGTGCCTAGACCCCTGAGGAGGGGCTGTGCTGACAGGTGACTGGTCTGGGGGCCCAGACGCGGCATCGGTGGCCACTGAGACCAACCCTCTGCAGACGGGGCCAGCTGGCTTGGGGGTCCTCTCTTAAAGAGGGGGAGAGGGCCAGGAAGCGGGGCTGAAACTGGGGCATCGGGAGGGCTGGAGGGTGAGGGAGGGAGGATGGTGGGAGGCGGCGGGGGAGGGGTGAGATCTGGCGCCCCCCCGGGGCCCTAGGGGTGGGGGCGGGCACCTGGCTGGAGATGAGGTCCTCGCACACCGACAGGGCCATCTGGATGGCGTTGGGCTTGTGAGTGACGGAGGTGGCATTGAGCTGGATCTTCCAGGAGCCGTGCCTCTTGTTGGCTTGGTTCACGGCCTCGCGGAACACCTGCTCGTGTTTCCGCGTGCTCAGCACCGCGCCGATGTTGACGATCTTGGGGTCGCAGGCGGCGCGGGCGAAGGAACAGGAGAAAAGCAGGGCGAGTGTAAGCAGGTGCATGGTGCTCATGGGCTCCGGGCAACGCTCCGACTCTGGGCAGCGCGAACGCGGGGCTCTCGGCGCATCCCCAACGGGGCGCCCGGGCCGTCCTGCGCGCGCCCGATCTCGCGGGCGGGGGGCGCCACGTCCCCGGAGGCCTTAGGCCCTGGACGTCTTCGGGAGGGAAAGGGGCACCCGAGCCTTCGGCCGGCGGGGACTGTCCTGGGCGCCCCTGGGCTTCCGGCCCGCGCGAGTGGCGCTGTCCGCGGTGCTGAATCCGGTCCCGGCGTGGCTCCCGCTGCCTTCTGCCAGGAGGACCGCGCGAGGCGACTCCTCCGCGGGCTTCTGTGGTCCGGGTCCTGACGCCGCGGTGACTGCGGCAGCCGGGGAGCCTCGAGCGGGATCCAAGGCTCCTACCCCTCCCGCCGCCCCCGCTTCTTCACACGGAGCCGAGGGAGGGCGCCCCCCGCGCGGGAGTGTGCGCCTGCGCTCGCGTGCGCCTTCGCCAGAGCGCGGCGAGCCGGGAGCGTGTGCGCGCGCGTCTGTGGAGGGGTCGCTGCGACAGTGACCTGGCTGCCCGGGACCTGCAGGGAGCTGACTCTAGGTAGCTCACCGTGTCGCCGCGTGGCGCCCTGTGTCTCTGAACATGACTGAATTGCACGTGCCAGTTGGGGTGTGTGTGTGTGTGTGTGTGTCCGCGCGCCAGTGCACACGTGTGGGCACAAGTCATCCTCACAGTCAGCGATATTTTGGAGCCGGACCAGGGGCTGGAGATCCAGGGGCGTGGAGAGGCCCTAAGCCTTGACCCTGTGGGGGAGGGACAGGGTGTCTCCCTCCCTCAGGAAGCTCAAAAACAGGGGAGACACCATTGGCCTGGCCATGTGACCTGGACTCTGCTGGAATGGGTAGAAAGGAAGAAGGGGGATGACCGTGGCGGCCCCGTGTGGCGCTGAGTCTCCCCTCAGAGGCTGGGGGTCTGGCCCCAAACCAGCGCGGAGAGACGGGGGTCAGCGGTGGTGTCTGAGGGGGACTCAGGTCAGACATCAGGAAGCGCTTGCCCTCGGGAGGTGCACGCGGGCCGCACATCCGCGCCCACTGCTCCCCCTTGTCTCCCTCTGAAGCCCCTCCTGACTCACGGTCAGCACCCCCATCCTGCCTGCCTCCCTGTGACCCTAATTCTTTGTCCCTCCACCCCCGGAGTGGGCTTCCCCTTCCTTACAGAAGGGAAGCCAAAGCTCCTCCCCCACCCGTGACATCACCGTTTCCAATAGCAACTAAGGATTCTGCAGACCCAACAGCAAGAGCCCCCGATGGGCACAAAGCAGAGTCGTCCCCACACTTAAGTGATGCTCTGAGCAGTGGAGAGGGGGGAGCCGTCCCCCGCCAGCAGTCCCACTGCTGGTTGTCCCCCGCCCCAGCCCCGTAGTCCTCACCCCTCGGCTGGCCCCCCAGGGCAGACCAGACAAGGGGGGCACCCTGGCCCTGAGAGGAAGGGGCTGCACCGCTTGGAAAGCCCCCTTTCCGGCCCCTTTTCTCTCTCAGTGAAGGGGACCTGGGGGCCCAGGGGTCACCTCCTGTCGGCCCACCTGTCTCTGTTCTAGGATCAAGGCTCACAGGGCGAAGCCGGGCCCTGGGGACCTGGCTTTTCCCGTGGGCTCGCAGTGGGGCACGTGGGCTCACTCAAGGCTCCTAAACGGCCCTGTCTGCAAAGGGCCTGTGGCCCATCTCTAGACCATCGTGGCCTCTGCAGGTCAGAGTCTGAAGGCTGGACGGGCACACGGTGGGGGAAGCCAGCAGGTCAGCCACCCAGGGTGGCCCAGACAGAGGAAAGGACTTGGCTGGGCAGCACCCAGAGGCTGGTCCCCACCCCGCCACCCACTCCCGTAGTGCAGCTTCTACTGGATAGGCAGTTTCTGAATATTCAACAACCTGTGAGCCACCAGGTACACACCTGGGAGCTTGAAATTGGCCGGGGAGGGAGGGGTTATACCAAGGAACCTGTTCACCCTGCACAGTGAGGCTCTGCTTCCCTTCCGGGGTGCCTAAGCGTCAGCACACCACCGCCTCCCCCAGGCTGCAGGGGCTCAGGCTAGGGAGGGGGTGGAGGCCGTCCCAACCCCAGGTCCTGGGCTCCACTCTCCACTCCCCTGTGGGCTTCTTCCACACCCCACCATGGGTGGGCCTACACTTGGCTCTGTGGGCACCATGGACCCACTGAGACTGGGACCCCTTAATCCATGTGAGCCGGATGCTGTGGGAGGGGCCAGGGACCTGGGGTGCTGCCTCTGGCCCCATCGAAGGTGCCCTTGGGGGAACAGTCACCCCAGTTCTGGCTCGCTTCACCCAATAGCAAGTGGAGGGGGTGGCTCCTGCCCCGCTCCAGCCACAGGGCTCTTGTAAGGGCGTCCATCGTAGACAAGGTCCTCCTTGGCCTCAGGCCATTGGCTTAGGGATTGTCACGTGACCCCAGCAGCCCACTTGAGGTTCTCCCCTAGGATCTTAGCCAGGTCAGTGCCTGGGACAAGGAACCCTGAGAATGGGAGCCACCTGGGGTCACACTCCTGTTTGAGAGCAGGTGTGCCTGCACCGTGTCCCCTTCCCCCCCCAGGCCCGGCGGGTGGGCGCAGGACAGGTCTTCCTCCTGCACTGTCTGCTGTGAGGTCCTGCCTCCCACTCAGGGCCGGGCAGTGGTGCTGGCAGCCAGAGGGCCAGAGTCAGGGTCCCTGTCCCCTGACCCGGGGACCCCAAGGCCCCTGACTGAGAACAGCTGCAGACAGCAGCGAGGCTGTCCTCATGCCAGCGCCCACACACGCCTGTGACCACACGTTTCACTTCCTGTTCCAGCAGGTTCCGCCTCGGAATGCCCAACCCCATGTGTTTCCGGAGGGCTGCCTTTCCCCACGACAGAGCCCTGCATGTCCGGCATGGGTGCGACAGAACCTTCACATTCCATTCACTCCACAGGGGTTTACTGAGCCCCACTGCGTGCGGGGCCTGGGCTGTGGGCCTGGGCAGCAGCTGGGGGTGGGGGTCCGACTCCAGACTCAAGTGTCTGGCGAACAGACAGGAACCTCAGGCCATGCCAGGCGGTGCCGTGTATGCGGAAGGAAAAGAAAGGACGGACGGAAGTACAGGACTGTGTGTGGTTTATTGGACTTGCGTCCGTCCACCAGGGAGCCCGGTGCCCTGCCTTCCGACATGCCTCTTGGCGACTCTTCCAGGGAATGGAGTGCGGCCAACGGGGCTGCTGAGGTGAGGCCGGGGACAGCTTCCCGGCACGGCTCCTCGTGGGTCACCCACTCGGCTGGGTGGGCCACCCTTGAGGACTTGCTCTGGCCTTGGGACGGGCCTTGTGGAGAGGGGCTCCATGGCGGTGGCTCCTCTGGTGGCCGGCACCCCTCACCAGGCACCTTGGGAACTCCAAGGCCATCCAGCCCTGGCCAACGTCGTATCAGCTCATGAGAGACCGTGAGGCTCCCGGTCCAGCTGCTCCGGGCACAGAAACTGGGAGAGACAGTAAACCGCAGCGTTAGAAGCCTGAGGGGGGTGGGGGTGCTGCAGGCTGCAGGACAACTAGCTAATCAGTACAGGGTGAGGCCCCAGAGAGTGGCCCCCCTAAAAGATGTTCAAGGCGAGTGGGAGGAGGGTGAGCCTGTAAACATGGAAGGAAAGCGTGTGGCAGGAGGGGAAGGGTTTGGGGCAACAGTCAGGCTCTGTGTTCAGGTGCCCGAGGGCCAGACGGGGATGGGGGAGGGTCAGGGCCAGAGCCTGTGCCGGGAGACGGGTGTGTGAGGCCCGGATAGGGGTGCACATCCTCCTCTGGAAAGGATGGGGGAGGACCGGGCCTGGCCCTGGGGCACCCAGACCCTTCTAGTCGTGTGGGGTGTCAACAGGCACCCTCAGAGGAGCGGTGTGGCCTCTGAGGACCTGAGGTGCTGGCCTCACACCCTCCGCGCCGGTGGGGACAGACAGGAGGCCGCTCTGGGGCTCTGTGTGCAGAGTGTGTCCTTCTCCTCCCATCAGGGCATGGCTGCTGTTCTCTCATGCTACAGCAGCTCGTTACCTGTAGACAGACTCACGCAAGCAGGTCGCCCTGAAACAGACCCACACCCGGACGTCCACGTCCAGGCTCCGGCATCCAAGAGGGGTGTCTCCCCGGCGTGTCTCAGCGACAGACAGTCTCCATTTCAGCCGGCCCGCTTCTCCCGTCCTCCGAGGTGTCACCACGAGACTGCCTATGAGAATAGCGGGGGTGTATTGGAAAGCGGAGACTATGTGAGCCTCCATCCCTTCCCCAAAGGTGTCGCTGTCACAGCCACCGTGGAGGACCGGCTATGGGGCCCAGGGATTCCCCTGCCTTCAGCTTGTGCCTCTGCCCTCACGGGCCCTGATGGCTCCTTTCTCCCTGAAGCTGGTGGGGGCAGCAAAGGAGCTGGCCCAGGGCACCAAACTCCCTTCCTCAAAGGCAGGGGCCCCCCCAGGCCTTCCTCACAGGCCCCCAGGATTCAGAACCAGCCAGGCAAGGCTACTCCAGGGCCACTGGAGCCACTGACAGAGACGTTGTGTGGACACACTGGCCAGCAAATGGGCTTCAGACTCAGCCCCCTGCAGTCGGGGCTGGGACCCGTCCAAAGGACAAGGTCAGCCCTGTGGCCCAGGCACGGCCATGTCCTGCGGGGTCTGGGTTGGCAGGGGGCTGAGGCTGTGGGCCCAGGAAGCAGCACCCAGGACTCTGGCCCTGTCGCTGCCCAGGAATGGATCTGTCAGGCGGAGTACACGGAGCCCCAGGCCGCTGGGTACCCTCGGTCACCCGCCGTCTCCCTCTGCACCAAGGACGGGGCTGGCTGGCCGCTGAGCCCAGGCTGCTTCCCAGCTGAGGTGCCCAGGGCAGCTTCTCGCTCCTCCTGAGCTGAAGGCACGGGGACAGCTGGGCCTGCCTCGGTGCCCCTTGTGTGTTCAGCAGACGCTTTCCCAGACAGCAACACAGCAACCCCTGCCCAGCCTGGAAACCCGGGAAAACATCCTCGCCAGGGACCCGGAGTGGCCTGTGTGCTCTGCTGTGACAGTCATGTGTCCCATGCTGGTCAGCAGAAACCTCCGGGTTTACGCTGAGGTAAAGCAGTTGTCCCTCGGGTCACACCTCAGAATTCAGTCCTCTGAGTGTCTGGTGCATCCCAGGTCACCCGGCCCCTCCCTGCTGTGACCCAAGGTCACGTCCTCGGTCTGGGGTCTCGGTTTCTTCAGCCCAACAGAGAAACCGCAGGGGCAAATGTGGACGTGCAGAGCAAAGGTAATGAGAGACCATCACTGACAACTGGACGCCAACAAAGCCAATAACCCTGAAAAGATGGAGAGGGTCTCAGAGAGGCAGACGTACCGAAAGTAACGCAGGAAGGTGCAGAAAATCACGGCGCCCGAGGAGGGCACGGTGCCTCCCGCCCAGGTGGCGTCACGGGCGACTTTTATCCAACATTTGAAGGAGAACTAATCCGAGTTCTTCACAAACCTGCCTTATGAGCATCGGTGCACGTTCCTTGGCAAAATATTAACAAATCAAATCCAACGTATTAAAAAGACCCCAGCGGGTGGGGCTCAATAGACTGGGGTTCACAGCCTGTGGACCAAAGGGTCCCCGTTTGATTCCCAGTCAGGGCACCGGCCTGGGTTGCAGGTCGGGTCCCCAGTTCGGGGCACGTGAGAGGCAACCACACATGGATGTATCTCCCCCTGCCTTCCCCCACCTCTAACAATAAAAATAATACAGTCTTTCCAGGGCTCTGGCACCATGACCACGTGGGGCTCATCTCAGATGGTTCAATACAGGACGTCAGTCCGTAGAAACCCACCACCATAGGTGTCCGACAAAGTGGGCCAAACACGCGGTCATTTCAACTGAACTAGAAAAGGCCCTTGACAGAAGCCACCTCCCCCCCCAACAGCGGAAACTCTGGGAAAAACAGGAAACTTGTTCGACACAACAAAGATGTTCATGAAAACCCCACAGATGAAAACGCCACAGCGAGCGTCACGGGCAGTAGTGGACCTGGAAGCTTTTCCCCCCAAGACCAGAAATAAGCCAAGGATGCCTCACGTCAACACCGTGCCGGGGGTCCCAGCCAGAGCAGCCGGACAAGCAAAATAAAGGAAGATGTGAGGACTGGGGAGGAAGCAGCAGCCCGGCCTCTGTCCGCGGGCGGAGGACCCTCTAGAACGTCACTGGAGCGGGCGAACGACCCGCTGCAGGGGCTCAAACACACTCAGTTACGTTCTTACACACCTGCCACGTGCAACCCGCAACCCGCAACCCACAGAGGACGTTCCGGGAGCAGCTCCAGCGAGCCGGGTGGCTCCGTGGGTCAGGCCCGGCCCGTCGACACGGGCCTGGGTGGTGGCCCCTGATCCGGGTGCGAGCGGGAGGGAAGCCACCGGTTTCTCTCTCACGTCGCGCTTACATGGCATCTAAAAGAATAAAATAAGGATGCGGGGAAGGGGTGACGTCCGTAGCCGTGGCGGCAGTGAGGAAAGGTTAAAATACCCAGGAATACACGTGTACACTGAGAACCGGAAAGCTGTTGAGGTCGGAAAATCCAGCCCCTGGATTGGTTCTCGGGCAGCAAGACCAAACGTCCGGGCGCCGCCACGACCTGAAGGTAGGTTGACCTCCAGGGTCGGAGCGACGCCCCTCAAAACTCCCACAGCAAGTGTCCCAGGAAATGGCCAAGCCAACCGTTGCATTTACGTGGAACTGCAAAGGGCCCGGATTAGGCAAAATACTCTCCAGAGGAGGAACACGCGTGAACGCATTTTCCAGGCAGTGTCGGGGGTGGGGGGCTGCTGGACCGGCAGACATACCCGCATGTTTCGGGGCTGCCAGGTGTGGCTGGACCCCCTGAAAGAATCAGACATACACCCGGGAGGAGCTGCCTGGAAGGCCTGGAGCTGAAACGCAGTAGGTCCACGGTGGGGACTTGGGGTCCGATGCCGGAGCTGGGAGCCGCCAGGGCAGGGGCTGCAAGTCCTCCTCTCTGAACCTGACCCCCCACAGAGGCCCCGGAGGGCAGCCGCCTACTTAGCACAGGATACGCAGTCCTGGGCGCAGGAGCGGGGACAGAGGAACAGGGACACAGGGACTCGGGGACATTGGTACTTGGGGACACAGATAGGTGACGAGGGAGGTATGGGGGTGCGGGGGCGGGGACACGGGGACAGGGGGACACAGGGGCGGGGGCATGGAGGTGGGCACGCAGGGGCGGGGACGTGGCACGGCGCACAAGGGGACACGGGGATGGAGACGCAGGGACAGGGGTACGGGGTGATGGAGACACAGGGGCGGGAACAGGAGGGTGCGCACACAGGGACAGAGACACGGGGACACGGGGCCATGGGGACGGGGACACAGGGGCACAGGGTCGCGGGGACACAGCGACACAGGGACGAAGACACAGGGACAGAGACACGGGGGCATGGGGGGCAGGGGGGGACAGGGATGGAGACGCAGGGACAGGGACACAGGGTTGTGGGGACGCAGGGACAGGGGGGACAGGAGGACATGGGGGTAGGGCGCGAGGATGGGGACACGGGGACACAGGGCCAAGGGCTGTGGGGAGGCTGTGGTCAGTCACTGGGTGACCAGGGGAGGGCCACGCCCATGGTGGTGTGACGTAATGCACGGCCATTGTCATGATTCTGGTTGCCTCAGTGACAGTCTGGGGACCATGTGAGGGGCGGGCAAGGGCCGGGCTCCAGGGGCCAGATCCGCAGCCTGTCTGGGCCCTGGGGTTGTGGGGGTGGCAGCCAGAGCCGGCAGCGGGCAGGGGTCCCTGGGTCGGACCACAGGGCCAGGGCAGCCTTGGGAGTGGGGCCAGTGGCGCTCCCTCCTTCTGCGGCCTGGGCCAGCAGGGGAGTCGGCTCTGTGGGTCTGGCCTTTCACCCCAGCCCTGTACTGGACCCTGGGGAGGTGGCCTCTCTGTTCCCTGGGTGCTGGTACCTCTTGGGGCCCCGTCTCCCTGAGGAGCCAGTGAATGGACCAGCCTGGGTCCGTTCCGCTGCCCAACCCCTGCCTGGGCTCCCGGCCCCTGGCTGCCACCTGGAGGAGCCCCTTCCCCAGGGCTGCTGCCCTCAGCACGGGACCCCCGCCCCCACCCACCCGTCTGCGAGGGCTCCCCACCCCCTGGCTGGAAGGGAAGCTGGCCCAGGACCCCATGGCAGGGCTGTGAGGGTGGGACCACCAGGTCATGGGCGATCACTTCTCACGCCCACCCGGGGGGTTCCTGGAGCGAGGAGGACGGGCAGCGTGACCAGCGGGGGAAGCGTGGGGAGCGCGGGGCCCTCAGCAGTGGCCACTGGAAGACAGGTGGCTGGGCACGGCCCCTGGCCCCTTGCAAGGCCCGTGAAGCCTCCACCTGCTTCTGTGCCCCACGGTGACCATCTCCCGGGTGACAGTGCGGCCAGGAAGCCAGAGGGTGGGACGGAAGGCACCGGCACGGCCGTTGGGGAGAAGGGAAGGGCCCACCCGCCCCGCCTGCGCACAGCCCCGCCCAGGCGGCCACGTGAGGGTGTCCCGCCAGTCATGTGACTGCGGGCACCCGGCAGAGCAGACATGATCCCCTGGTCCCCGCTGGCCCTGCCTTGGGCCCTGGCCCTGCTGCTGCCACTTGGGCTGGGCGGCCCGGAGGCCTGGGGTAAGCGGGGATCCGTGCGCCCTCCCCTGCCCGGCCCGGGCTCCTCACCCCCTGAGCCTGGCACCTTCCAGCCCACAGAGCCCTGGACCCCGGCTTCCGCGAGAGCTACTTTGAGCAGCTTCTGGACCATTTCAACTTCGAGAGATTTGGCAACAAGACTTTCCTGCAGCGGTTCCTGGTGTCAGGTGAGGCTGCTTGCGGACCCCCGGCCCCGGGAGGCCTGCCACTCACCTCTCCCCCACCCTTCCTGCCTGCCCCCCACAGACAGGTTCTGGAAGAGGGGCGAGGGGCCCCTGTTCTTCTACACGGGCAATGAGGGCGACGTGTGGACCTTCGCCAACAACTCAGGCTTCATCCTGGAGCTCGCGGCGCAGCAGGCGGCCCTGGTGGTCTTTGCGGAGCACGTACGTGGGTACCGGGTGGGGCGGCGGGCGGATGGGGCGGCGGGCGGCGGGCTCAGCACCCCGTGCCACCCGCAGAGGTACTATGGGAAGTCGCTCCCGTTCGGCGAGCAGTCCACGCAGCGCGGCCACACGGAGCTGCTGACGGTGGAGCAGGCGCTGGCCGACTTCGCCAGGCTGCTCCAGGCGCTGCGGCGGGACCTCGGGGCCCGGGGCGCCCCGGCCATCGCGTTTGGCGGGAGGTGAGTCCTCGCCATCACCTTGCTCTCCTGAGGACCAACGGGCACCCAGCCCCAGAGCTCACGCTTCTGTGGGTCTTAGACACTTCAGGTCCTTCTCGGGCATGGGGGGGCGGCGTGGGGCTGAGGCGGAGAAGGGGCAGTGTTGGGGTCCAGCCCCCCTGCACCAGAGAGGCTGCTGCCTGAGGTGCCCTGGGTGGGCAGGGCTGGGGAAGAGCCACACCCTTGACCCCGTGCCCCCAACAGCTATGGGGGGATGCTCAGCGCTTACATGAGGATCAAGTACCCCCACCTAGTGGCGGGGGCGCTGGCGGCCAGCGCGCCGGTGGTGTCAGTGGCTGGCCTTGGGGACCCCTACCAGTTCTTCCGGGATGTGTCTGCGGTGAGTGAGGGGGGAGTGGGGACTGGGGTGCCCTCAGGGGCCCGGGACCAGCTGCAGCCACCACCTCTCCTTCCTCCAGGACTTTGAGAACCAGGGTCCCAAGTGTGCCCAGGCCGTGCGGGATGCTTTCCGGCAGATCAGGGATTTGTTCCTACAGGGAGGTGAGAGGCCGCCCCCCACCCTTTGCACCCCTGTCCCCCCATCACCTGCCTGCCACCTGCTAAGGCCGTCTTGGCCCTTCCCGGCAGCACACCAGTCGGTTGCCCAGGCGTTCGGCACCTGCCACCCTCTCTCGGGCTGGAAGGACCTGGTCCAGCTCTTCGGGTTTGCCCGCAACGCCTTCACCGTGCTGGCCATGATGGACTACCCGTACCCCACCAACTTCCTGGGGCCCCTTCCTGCCAACCCTGTCCAGGCAAGGCGCCTGCTCCCTCGGACGGGCAGGGGTGGCTGCCCGGGGGGCCAGTGTGGGCCGCGTGCCGCTGGGCAGCCTGGGAGGGGAGGGTGGGCTGGGAGGCGCTGCAGGCTGCGAGGGGCTCTGTGCCAAGGGTCTCCGCTGCCCCCCAGGTGGCCTGTGACAGGCTGCTGAGTGACAGCCAGAGGATCAGGGGCCTCCGAGCGCTGGCAGGTGCGTGTCTGTCGCAGCCCCGCGGGGTGCCAACGGTGGGCTGGGGGGAGCCCAGGACGCCTTCACCGTCACCTTTGGGTAGGAAGTGGCCATCTTCCTGGCCAGCCTGGGGGTCTCGCTCCAAGAGGCTGTGGGAGGACCCGGCAGGCAGCAAGGGCAGGAGGTGCTGGTGCAGACCCCAGGGATCTACTCGGGGCACGAGACCCGGAGCCCTGACGCCAGCAAGGCCCTCTGAGCGGGCAGGTGGCTGTCCAGGAACCCGGCCTCAGCACTCGGTTTCCCAGGGCTGGTGTACAACGCCTCCGGCACGGAGCCCTGTTACGACATCTACCTGCAGTACCAGGCCTGCGCAGACCCCACTGGCTGCGGCTTAGGCCCCGATTCCAAAGCCTGGGACTATCAGGTACAGGGTGGGGGCCTGGCGCTGCAGGGGTGGGGGACCTGGGGTGCAGCGGCGGGTGCTGAGCGGGCACCCATCTGCAGGCCTGCACGGAGATCAGCCTGACCTTCTCCAGCAACAACAAGACAGACCTCTTTCCCGAACTGCCGTTCACAGAGCAGCTCCGCCAGCAGTACTGCCTGGACACGTGGGGCGTGCGGCCCCGGCGGGACTGGCTATACACCAGCTTCGGGGGCGCTGGTGAGCCTCTGGGGAAACACCTCTGCACTGAGCTGGCAAAGTTGGGGTCCAAGCTGCCCTGTGGCCCCCAGGGCCCTGCCCCCTACCACTTGCTCTGTCTCTTTCAGACCTCAGAGCTGCCAGCAACATCATCTTCTCCAACGGTGACCTGGACCCCTGGGCAGGGGGTGGGGTGAGTTGTTGGGCCTCATGGTCGCCTCCCCAGAAGCTGCTCTGCCTGTGTGCTTGGCCACACCCAGGCCTTTGCTTCCAGCTCCCTCCCCTTCTCTCCTGGTTCCTCTCCCGACCCAAGGGGACCTGGCTTCCACCTCCCATCCGTCCTCACTGATGGGACAGACCAAGCTACGCATCCACCTCGAGTTACTGCACTAGCTGCACCGCGCAGTGGGGACAGGCAGGTGGCCTGCCTGGGGCTCCCACCTCACACGTGAGCATCTCCCCTGGCAGATCCAGACCAACCTGAGCGCTTCCATCCTCTCCATCACCATCCGTGGGGGAGCACACCACCTAGACCTCAGGTACGGACCCGTCCTGGGAGGGCGCCGGCTCTGGCTGGGGTCTGCCCACTGAGTGTCCCCACCCCCTGCCTGCTCCACAGAGCGTCCCACCCAGCAGACCCCATGTCCGTCTTGGAGGCACGCCAGCTGGAGGCTGCGTTCATCCGCCAGTGGGTTGCAGAGGCCAGGCGGGAACTGTGAGTGCGTTGGGCACGAAGGCTGGAAAGGACTCGAGGGCACCCCTGAGCCCAGGGCAGAGCCTTGCTCGAGTCAGGTGGTGGCCCAACCGCCCCAATCAGCCACGTGTAATAAACATCCTCACCTTGGAGTTCGCTATTTGGGGGTGATGAGGGAGGGTGGCTTTCACATGGCCAGATAAACATGACACCAAAAGTCAAGCCACCTGAGCAACTTGCACGTCCCTTCTCGTCACTTCAACGTCACCAACACCACTGCAAGATTATCCCTCAAGGAGCCCCACTAAGGGGCTATGACCGCCCCCAGCCACCCCCTCCTGACTCATCTTTGGGTGCCCTGAACATGGGGCGGAGGCGGCCTCAGGCCCCACCTCGAAGCAGAGGAGGGGATCATCCAGTCCTGCTGCGCCCCCGAGGCCCCGGGGAGCTCTGCAGGGAGGGCAGCCTGCAGCCACAGGCCTGGACACCAGGCCACCTCAGGGGCAGGTACACTGGATGTGCAGGGCTGGTGTGCAAGGTAAGGAGAGCAGACTGGCAACCAGACAGGGACCTGCAGGACACTCCCAAGACACCAGGAGCCCAGACCTCAGCAAAGGCCCACCTGGTGCAGGGAGAGGCCCTGGCTTCTGAAAAGTGGGTTTTTCTGGAAGGGATGAGGTCACCTGGTCCTGGAGGGCAGGGGACCACAGGCCCAGGCACATCTCTGCAGAAACCACCCCGGCCAGTCCAAAGGGACAGATGCTGCAGGGCGGGGGAGGACACCCCCACATGCCAGAGGCGCGTGCAGAGTGGGCGACACCAAGGACAGTGTGAGGGTGAGCAGCCCACTCGCCCCCGACCCCAGCCAAGCGCCAGGGAGCAGACGCCCACACAGCACAGGGACACAGCCAGCGTGCAGCCACTTTATCCCGACTGAAGGCCACTCCACCGGGCGGCCTGGGAGCAGAGGCACTTGGCCCTGCCCGCCAGACTCTGCAGGATCCCTGAGTCCAACACGTAAACAGCACAGCCAGCCAGGAGCCCTGGGCCAGTGGGGTCACAGGCTGCCCCCCACCCTGAGACCTTGGGTCCGCACAGGGTCACAGGCCATGACCCCAAGGCTGAGCTGCACCCCAGTGTCCGCTTGACTTCTGCCTCTGAACACAGCGCAGGGCCTAGGGACCCACAGGGGCCCGGGTGGCGGCCGGAGGCGAGGGCCCCGCGAGGCTGTGCGGCGACCGGCAGGACGCTCTGGGTGCAGGAATGTTAAGTCATGATTTGAGATTTCTCAACAAGGAGGGGAAGCCTTGGGTGGACTCCACCCCCCAAACCACAGCACGGGTCTCCTCCTCCTTGTTCCGATGGAGCCACAGACGGCACCCGCAGCCGCCCTGCGCACCTCGCGCGCCCGGACGCATCCCGGCCCAGTTGCCAGGACCTGGCCTGCGGGCAGCCGGGCCCAGAGCACATCCAGCCTGCTGGGCAGTCACAGGAGGGAGGACCGACCCAGGGCCAGGCGCCCTGGAAGCAGGCAGCGACAGACCCCAGGGCAATGCTAAGTCGGGGCCCAGATGGGCAGGGGGTGGGCCTCGGTGTTGAACACGTAGGAGTCCAGGCTGAGCAGGTTGGGGTCATCGGAGAAGAGCAGGTAAAGGTACTTGAGTGTCTCCCCCAGGAAGAAGGTCTCCATCTTGTCCCTGGGCTGGGGATTGTGGGGGTCCTGGACGTTGCTGATGGACGAATAGCCCCCTGAGGGGACCTGCAAAAGACCAAAGAGGCAGCGTTACCCCTGTATGTACAGCCCCCCGGGGCCCGGGTCTCACGCAGCACAGGCCCTGCAGGGCCGGGAGGGAGGGCAGCAGTGCCACAGTGGGTCCAGCTGCCTTAGGGTCATCCGGTCTCCCCAGACCCCAGGACACACCACTGTCCTCAAGTCACCACGGGAAATTGGGCCTCCAGGACCTGCAGAGGTCAGGTCACCCAGCACACCCAGCCCCCGCTGCCTCATGCACCACCCGGCAGGTGGGAGGGCCTGGGCAGGAAGGGACCTCCTCAGAGCCACAGCCTGCCAGTCAGAGAAGTGGCTGGGCCTGAGGACAAGGGGGGACACTGTGGTCTTGGTGCCAGTCCTGGGGAGCAGTGGCCCCGAGGCCGTCCCAGGTGGAGCAAAGCTGCCCAGGCCGCACACAGGATCCAGGACGGACACTGCAGGGACCCTCCCCATCAGCTGACACAAGAAACAGGGTGGAGGGACACCCTGGCCCCAAGGCCCTGGGTCACCCGGGAGCCACAGCAAGCCCTCCCCTCCCCTCGGCCACAGGGGGCAGGGCGCGCAGGCAGCTCACGCGTGTGTAGCTGTTGAAGCTCTGCAGGATCTCCCAGCCCCAGTCCTGGTACCGGCGCTCCCCCGTGAGCCGGTACAGGTAGAACAGACTCTCCACAGTCTCCGGACGCAGCAGGTTGTGCCTGTCGGCCACCTGGGGACACGGGTACGGCGTGAGGCCCACAGGTGCCCTGCACCCTAACCAGCCCCGCCCAGACCCGGGCCCCTCACCTTAACATGCACGTCCTTCTGGTCTGCCTGCGCGTGCAGGTTGAAGTGCACGATCTCCGGGCTCAGCCCCGTCTCCATCTGCTTGTTTATCTGGTAGCAGGTGTCCATGAGGGCCCGGGCCAGCTGCATGTGGTCAGCAGGCAGGCCGTGGTGGGCGCCCAGGGCCAGTGTCCCTGGCAGGAAGCACACCAGGTGGTCCTGAAATCGAAGGGTCTCCTCACCACCGCAGAGCCGGCGGTTACACAGGACGCCCCAGCCCCCTACATCCCTGGGAGGCAGGAGCAGGACCCCAGGCCCCGCACTCGGGGCTCAGTGTGGGCGGACGAGCGGGTGGGGGGCACCACATCCAGGGGAGCACGCCTGACCCCCTCAAACTCCAACGGAAGGAGCAGGAGCTGCTGCAGCCACGGCCACTTGGACACCTCGCGCTCCTTGGCCACCACTTGGCCGTCCTCTGCGAGTCCAGAGGTGCAGCCCCCCGTAGTGAGGACCAGGCGTAGAGCCCACCCGGCCCCGCCCCCGGCCCTGCAGCCCGGGCAGGTGCTCACCATCTTGGCGCTGAAGCGGCCGTGCGTGAGTTCCCCCACGAAGGTGAGCTTGCTGGGCTCCGACTTGCCCAGCAGGTGCTTCTTTACGCCCTCGATGGCTTCCAGGTAGTCCTGCAGCAAGCTAGGAGGGAGGGTCCCGCCAGCTCCAGCGGCCGGTGCACGGCCGCCCCCGGCACAAGGCCTGAGCTGCCCTGAACCCTCCCGGCTGTGAGGCCGGCCTGTGCGGGCGGCACCCGGGGCAGCTCAGCCCCTGGAGCGAGGGCCCTGCCTTCCGCTTCCCAAACAGGGTTGGTCCTTTTGACCAGCCTGAGACCCTGTGGCTCCCAGAGGAGGGCGGCCAGGCCCCTGCCAGGGGGTCAGCCTGGAGCCAATAAAAGCTGCCACCTGGATCGCATCATCCCGGGCGGAGGCAGCACGCAGGCCACTCTGGGTCCCCTACGAGGGTCTGTTTTCCTGGGTTTTCCACGCTGAGTAAGGGGCTGCTGTGTCCCTATCTGGGGACGTGTCACGTTAAGCACCGAAGTGACACACAGAAGCAGGCCCTCCGCTCTGGGGGGACACACACAGCTGCCGCCCCACCTCAGCAAGGAGCTGGGCTCAGCGGCCAGCAGGCCCACCCCGGTGCAGGAGGGTCCCCGAGGGGGCTGGGGACGGGCAGAGGCGGCCTCACCTCGGGTCCTGCTTCCCGCCCTGGATCCACTGCTTGAGCAGGTACTCGTAGTAGCTGTCGGCCCTGGCGCCCAGGGTGAACACGCCCATGTGAGTGAAGAGGCCGCTGTGCGTGTTGATGAACATGGGCACCAGCCCGTCCTTCTTGCCCGACAGGGAGTGGACGTGCCGCGTCACCGCCTCCGCGGCCTCCTGGGCAGGGGAGGTCGGACGGTGGGGAAGGGCCAGTGTCCTGGGTGCTGCTTCCTAGGTCCCTGCCCCTGCCAGCCCAGGCCCCTCAGGACATGGCCGTGCCTGGGCCACGGTGCTGACCTTGTCCTCTGGGCAGGTCCCAGCCCCGACTGCCGGGGGCTGTCTGAAGCCCCCAGCCCCGGGGCTCGCGGCTGCCTCTCCCGCTTCCTGGAGGGAGGTAGGCCCGCCCGCGCCCAGGGTTGCTGCCCTTCCCTTCCGGCCCCTCCGACCCCAGCACCTCTGAGCTCCGTCAGGCGTAGGCAGCGCCCGGCCTTCGAGCCCTGTGAGCATTACCAGAGCTGCCGGGACCTGCGGGGGCGCTTTCCGGGTTTCTACCCCCTGTGCCCACCCTGGCTGACAGCTCCCTGCGGGGAGGGGCTGCTTCATTCCCTTCTGGTCCCCAGCTACCGCAAACCCGGCAACGTGCTGGCGCTGAGGGTTTCTCGGAGTAAATGGCCACATGCAGGGTTTCCGTTCCACCCCGAAGGCCGGACCACTGCCCTGTCGCTAAGGAACCGACCCAGAGCCGCTGCGGGGCCCAGAGACGGCCGGTTGGGACGACCACAGCGTCACCTGCGTAACCTGCCTGCAACGCCAGTGTCAACACATCCCAACCCGCACCCTGTGACAGGGGAGGCCCTGGACAGCAGCCGGGCAGACCCGGGGCCACAGAGCCTGCAGGAGAGCCTGCCAGCTGCCAGGGCGCCAGGGCAGGGCCAGGCTGGAGTCGCACGCGCCTGGCAATGCCTCCCGGACCGGCGTCTGAACCACCGGCCCTCGCTGTGCCAAGCCAGGGGCCCCGCCGGGTGCAAGGCCTCGGTACCTGGAATTTCTTGACCCCCGTGAGCCGAGAGAGCTCCCGGAACTCCAGCTGGATGCTCGTCACCTCGGCCACCGTGCTGTCCGACGTCCACGAAGGGGGGTGGGCAACTCCAGTGCCAATGTTCACGTCTGAGTACGGGATCTTGGAGGGCGTCCGGAAGGCAGGCATCAGCCGATTCCCGAAGTCTTCCTGAGACAGACAGCGCGGGGCCACACTCACCACCGTCTGCCTTTCACGACTCGGGCTCCACACCCACTTCCACCCAGAGAGGCCAAGCGCGACCCGCTGGCTTCACGAGGCCCCGGCCCCCAGCAGCAGGTGAGCTGGACTCCAGCTCGGGTGAGGTCCCGTGGCTGTCGGGAGACAGGCCTTGCTGCCGGCTCAGCTCACGCAGGACAGACACACGCTCGGGCTGAGAGGGCGGGAGCACCTCCTCCCAGAACGCAGGCCCCGGGGCACCAGGTCACTCACCGCCTTTTGCAGGAAGAGCACGTCCCCGGACAGGTGGTACGCGCTGAGCAGCCCCCCCAGGATCCGGATGGTGCTCTCAAACAGGTTGACATCCACGTCCTTCTGAAACTGGAGCTTCCTGGACACCCACCTCCTGGCTTCTCGAAATTCTACGACAGGAAGGACAGGGTTGAGGACACGCTCACGGGCCGTGTTCCCCAGGGGGACGGGCGTGTTCTCCCCACCTTTCCCCTCAGGGTGCAAAGGCGTGAACCCGAAATTCAAGTCTGAACACAGAGGGGGCAGCGTGGGGCTGGGGGACCAGCTCGGGGCTGACAGAGGCCATGCAGCTCAGTGACGGTCTCCAGCCTTTCCGGGAAGCTTCAGGGCAGAACTAGCTGGCGACCCACCCTGGTTTGTCCCACCTGTGCGCACAGCAGGGGCGCGAGGGACAGATCCCAGCGTGACAGCCACCCGCCCCACTGGGCTGTCTCCCAGCTGCTGGCCCAGGGCCCACGCTGCTCTCGGCGTCCCCTGAAGGCCTGACGTGCAAGGACAGGGGGCGGCAGGCACCTTTCTTCAGCCCCAGGAGCCACAGGGTGTCCAGCGCGTCGATGAGCGTGAGGCCGAGGCCGAACCACTCGCTGAAGGACCGGGACACGGGCTTCAGCTCGTCGTGGCCCCAGGCGAACTTGCGGTAGCCGGTCCACGCGTGCAGGAAGGCGTCGACCACAGCCTGCTGGCGCTTGTTGGGGGGGCCTGGGGGAGGAAGAACGGCCCAGGTGGGGAGGCCGCAGAGCTGCCGCCTGGCAGCGCAGGTCTGACCAGTGCGTTTGCCTCTTGTGAACCAATGCCCAGCGTCTCCCAGGCGACCCAGTGGGGCGGACACACCCTGGTCCCCCGCAGCCTGCCGGCAGCACCCACAATACACCCGGGAGGTCATGCTCTCCGCAGGCAGGACCGCATGGCGGGGCTGCACGCAGGGGCCGTGTCCAGGAAGACGCGGTGCTGGCTTCACGTGTGTCCTCTCTGTGGGGCTGGAGGCCTCCCCTCATGAGGCCCACGGCTCTGCCATCCCTTCTTAAGGCCACAGAGTCACGCTGTGTCTCCACAGGCCCAGCGGCCAGTCCCAGCCCCAGGCTCCCCTGTCCCCCTTCATGAAGGTGGCAGCACCTAGCAGACCCCGACTTCTGGGGCCCAAATGTGGGGACCCACCCAGTTGCCCGAAGCCCTCAGGCCTGGGGGTGACCCCGAGGAGGCAGCTGTCTCTCCACATCTCTCTCCAGCCCCCTCTTGGACCAGACGAGGACAGAGAGATGAGCCTTCTGTGCATGCATGCCTGTGGCCGCAGCCTTGGACATCGGACAGTGTCCGGACCCATGTGCAGTCCCCAGGCCTCTGCTGTGTGTGACCCCATGGACCTTGGTGCCGAGGCGACCAGCCTCAGAGGGACTGGCGGCACTGCACAGGCTGCGTGTCCACAGGCCACATCTGCTCAGGGGGCCCGAGGGCGCAGGCGGGGCCTTACCTGTCTGGGTCTGAATCTTGGGGGCCTGCAAGGAGGGCCTGGTGGGGGCCCCTGCCTTTCTGGAAGGGAGTTCGGTGCTCTGCCCTGGCTCCGTCGCTGCTCCCCGCCAGCTTCAGGGAGAGAAGAGCCATCAGCAGCTCAAGCCTGGGATGCAGGTGGCCATGTTAGCCCCCCGCTGGGCTCTGCCTCCCCTCTGGGCCAGACACTAGGAAGCAGGCCCCGCACCCCAGCCTGGGGCCACTCTCAGAATGGGGCGCAGACTGCCTGCTTTGCCAGGAAGCCAAGTGTTTGCCACGAGCCGGTTCTTTGTTTCCCAGAAAAAAAGACCAAGCACAGTGGCTCCTGTCTCCCCAGTGCAGACCCCGCCCCTGCTCCTGGTACCTGACGGCCTGCCTCCGCACGTTCTGCTCCTGGAGAAGCTCATCCGCTGCCTCCCCACTCCTCTTGGCGTCGTCCTGCCTCCTGCCCTCCGTGTCTCTACTGGGGGCCCTGATCTGCAGATTGGGGGGTCCCCGCCGGACATGTCTCTGAGGCTTCTGGACAAACATAAGTCACTCGTGAGGAGAACTCAAGTGCCCTGAGCTGTTCCCTACCCGTCTAGGCCCTACTGGACTTCAGGCCTCGGACAAAGCTGAGCTCCTCCCTCGCAGTTGCCTGGATGGGGCCCTGCTCCCAACTACGCCCAGACTGGGCTTCCGGCTTCAGACTGCAGCCCAGCGTCCTGTCCCCAAGAGGCTGCCCTAAACACGGAAGAACACAGCCTCCGGTGCAGGTATTTGCCCCTGTCCATGCAGGTGGCATGTGTGGGCCACCTGTCTGTTCTCGGCATCTCACCTGGCTCTCCCACCAGCCCGTAGCCCCAGGGGAGAAGGGATGGGTCCATTTTATTTACCACTTAAGAAGGACCTGAAGCCCAGCAGGTGTGCAACTGAAAAGGGAGGGAAGAATGTTCTTCCTTCCTTCCCCGGGTGCCATCCAATCAGCCCAGAGTAAGGAGTGGGGTTGAAGGCCACACGGATGGCAAGAAAAAGCATTCTCCCCAATAAGTCTGAATCTTAGAGACCGTTCTGATGCTTCTGGGACTGACCCTGGTGACAACCCAACATGGCTTACAGAAAGTACCTTGGGTGGCAGCCTCAGGTCAGCCCCTGTCCTCTGAGGAGCTGGCAAGACGGGCGGGTCCGCAGGCCTCCCCTTCTGCTCGTCTGCTGACCTGCCATTCGGGGCTAAACGAGACAACCCGTTTCACTCAAATGTGCCACGTGGCCCGGACACTCAGTGTGCTCTGCAAAAGACACCTACGCAGGTTCTATATTTAACAAGTAAGAGGCCTCCGGGGGCCGCCCAAGTGCAATCAAGGGTGGCCAGACAGAACCAAATCTTCTCTAAGCACTCGGCCAACCTTGTCCTCACCCGCAACCCACGACCCCAAACTGTACCCAA
This sequence comes from Noctilio leporinus, assembly GCA_004026585.1. Lineage (NCBI taxonomy): Eukaryota > Metazoa > Chordata > Mammalia > Chiroptera > Noctilionidae > Noctilio > Noctilio leporinus. Next base: position 39,066 of record PVIW01001998.1, on the reverse strand, counting down.
GTATTTCCACTTCAGAAAGTGCCCAAGGTGACCCACAGCAGCAGGTTCACTTTCCTCCTCAAAAGACCAAGCTCCGAAAACCTGAGAGGCCTCGCTACATCCGCACCTGCTTTCCAAACGCAGGGTGTTGTGTGTGGTATGAGGGTCAAGAGAATCACTTAGAGGGAACGGTCAACCGCAAGGCAGAGGACGGGGGCAGCCCCTACGGCCACCGAGGCAGCTGGGAACCCCACACGCCCCTCTCATCGGGAGCTCCTGCCCCCCCCCCCCACCGTGTGCCCTTCCCAGTGGGGAGCCCTGTACCAGCCGCTCCTGCCGGTTACCAGCTGCGGTTGTGTAAGGTGGTCAGGCGCGGGTACCTTTCCACTGCTCAGCCACGCTGATGTAGGACAGGAACCCACAGACCATCAGAAATGCCAGGGTGAAGAGAATCACGTGCCGCTGTAACCTCGACAGTTGCTTCCATTTCTGGGGGGGTGGGGGGGGTGGAAAGCGAGCCTTTTTACTGAAAATAATACACATGGAACTTTCCTCCGTTACAAACTCAGTGGGGACAACCCGTGACTCAGAGGGTCCCGCGTGCAGCTGCAGTGGCTCTGACTGCAGCTCCCGGGCGGCGGGGTGCGGGGCGGGGCCCCACGGCAGGGGACGGAACGCGGGGGACAGGTGAGAGGCGCGTGAGAGCGGACGTGGGTCCGCTCCTGTCCAGTCCGGTCCCCGGGCGGCAGAGAACAGACGCCGCAGCCCCGCCGGACCTGCACCTGCCCAGATGCGGTGTGTGGGGCCCCGCGGCCCGGGGCCACCGGAACGCGCCCGGCGTCCCAGAGGCCGAGGTCACGCTCGCGGCTCCGGGGCGGAACTCATCCGGGGAACCTCGGGTTTCCGTTCGGGGCGGAGACAGCGCGGCCGTCCGGGACTCGCTCCGGTGCGTCTGCACCGCCGCCCGGCGCCCTCCCCGTCCCGCGCCCCAGAGTCCCGCCTGCGGACCCGGCCGTGCGCCTCCGGGCCGGGCGGTGCGCGCCGTGGAGACCCCCGGGGCCCGCGGGACCGACCCTCACCCGCCAGCACGAGTGGCGCCGCCGGGTTTTGCTGCCGTCGTCGCTCTGCCCGAAGCTGAGCGTCACCGAGATGAAGTCCCGGTGCGGCGCGCGCGGCGCCGGCGGGTACATGCCCGCGGCGGAGACGGCCCGGGGGGCCCCGCCCACTGGCGGCGTCAGGAGGCCGGGCTGCGAGACCGGCCGGGAGCTCCGTTCGGCGGACAGCGGCGGGCAGCCATCGCGGCTCGGGCAACACCCCGCCCATCGCGCTCGCCGCCAATGCGCGTGCGCCGCGCCCCCTCTCCCCACTGCGCCTGCGCCCGACCCGGCGGCCCCGTGGGCGGAGCCACGTCCCGCTGTTCCTGCGTCTCCCGGCCGCGCCTGCGCGGTGGCCTCACGCCCGCGACGCCGGCGCACGATGCGTGGGCGGGGCCTGGGCTACGGGGCGGGGCGGGGTCCCCGGGGCTTCCCCGTCGCGGAGCCCGGGGGGGGGGGGGGGGGGGGGGGGGGGGGGGGGGGGGGGGGGGGGGGGGGGGGGGGGGGGGGGGGGGGGGGGGGGGGGGGGGGGGGGGGGGGGGGTTGGGGGCCCGCAGGGCGGCTGCCTCGTGACCTGTGGTCGGTGACCCGCCGCGCGCTCCGCGGTGTTGGCGCGAGGACGGGGGGCGGGAGCCAGGCGGCCGCCTGGACGCGGTACCGTCGCAGTGACCACCACCCCCGCCCCACGCTGGGTTCCCACCTGTCGGCCTTGCCGGTCATTGGGGTGCACGGCGCCCCCGCAGCCCTGTCACCTGCGTGGGTGCCTGCGGGGCTCCCCGCCGTGTGCGCCCCCGGCCCCACGGAGCTCCTGCTGCCCCGCATCCCTGCCTCCTGCTGGGGTCGCCGCTCAGGCCCCCGCGCGCGCAGCTCCTCCGGGCCGGGGCGTCGCGGCCTGCGCGACCGTTACCATGGCAACGGCCAACTGGAGGCTGCGGGAGCGGAGGCCGGTCACCGGGGTCTCAGCCGGGGGGTCGGGGCCCACCGCAGGGAGCTGCTTCGAGGGGCGAGTTTTAGTCCCGCCCGCTGGAACCGGAGCCACCGGGTAGTCGCAGCCCCCCGGCCCGGTGGGGAGCTGGGCGGAGCAAGCAGGAGGGGCAGGTCTGCCTCTGCGTGGGCTCCAGCTCTGGCGGGACAGAGCCGTGAACACGTTGCTATTCCTGCACCGACCCTAAGCCCCGCCGCCTGCAGCTACAAAAGCCAAGAGGTAAAAGAAAGGGGTTTATTCCGGTGCCGGTCACCCGGAAGGTGGGGACTCCTGTCCCACAGCCCTTCGGCCCCTCGGTACAGGCGGAGGTTGGCTAAGGAGGGAGAGCAGGACGGAACAGAGGTCACGGCGGGGATTGCAAAGTTCTCTAGTGCAGCAGAGAACAGCCCATTCCCGTAACGCAAGTGACCCGCGCCAGGCTGGCTCCATGGAGCTGGGGCGCTTGGAGGCTGGAGTCTATATCTTTTTAGAGTCAGTTCCAGGGTTCTTGCAGTGCTGTTCATGGACCAGCTGCCCATTAGTCAGCGTTTACAGAAACAGTATCAGAACAAGGGTGGGGTGGGTTACGGTTCCCTGTCACATTGCTACCACTTGCTGGGTAAGGGTGACACTCTTGGGGTCCATCACCCCACATGGTGTTTACTGGCAACCCCCCACCTTCATGAAAAATCAAGTTTGGCAATATTTCAAACAGTTGTTCAGCAGCTGTTTCCGGGGTGAGACCTGGGGAGGTGGCTACACAGGTAACATGAAGACCTCTCTGTTGACGGCACCATCCCGACTGCTGAGGGCCGAGTGGACACAGGATGTGCACCTGCGGGTCGGGGCTCTGGGGCCGGCAGCCCTGCGATCACAAGCTGCAAATGCGACAGGAAACAGTGAAGCGGACCCAGAACCTCTGTGTTGTTTGAAACTTTATACGAAGATACAATTATTTGAAAATACATTTTTAAAAAAGTGGGCGGGTTCAATAGCTTGCCCAGCAAACTATGGAGAAAAGAGACGGCGTGGTGTTCCGGTTTGGGGTTCGGGCACTGAAGAGCCGCTCTGGGCAGGACCCTGGACCTAGGCCACCACCTGGGCAGACCGCCCTGCCCCAGGCCCCTAGCTTGCCTGTGGAGCAGCCCGGAAGATCCTAAGGCACATGGCTTGATTTTGAGGTTTACAAGGGACTGGGAGACCTGGGCCTGGCCCAGACGCAGTTATGCCCTGGTCGGGAGGTGCGGATGCAGCTTGCTCTACTCCAAGCTCCTGGAGGGCAAAGTGGCCCCCGAACCCACCACCCTGATAACATCCTTGCCCTGGGGAAACCAGTGGGTTCCCTGCAGGCGTGGGTGGTGCAGAGGGGAGGGGCAGGCGACCCAGTTTCACAGCTGCACTGTATGCTGCTGTTCACGCCGGCTGGGAGGTAGATGCCTTTGGTCCAGAGGGAGGAGATGCTGAGGCTCAGAGCAGCAAACAGCAAAGTCAGAAGGAAACAGGGCCAGCCGGCTTCCCCCAGCCTCAGCCAGGCTGCAGGGGTGCAGGGAGGGGACCATGGCCCCAGGTACGGAGGCTGAGCCCCTGCCCCACCACAGAGCAGGGGAGGCACGTGAGCACCAAGATCAGAGGTGGACCGGGTGAGGGACGGCACTTCTCATCTAAATTCCGGATTAATGACCAAAGGAGGTTGGGGCCCTGGCCCCACCATCCTTGGAGAGCCCAGCACAGACATGGTGGAGGGGCTGAGGCCTCAGAATTCAGTCTGAGGGGTGCAGACCGAGCTGCTCCCGTCCCAGTTCCTGGTTCAGCCACTAGGGAGAGGGGGAGCAGGCCCCCGCCTCTCGCTGTACATCTGCAGGGGAGCTGGGGGTGGCCAGTGCTCTCCAGCGGCCAGGTCCTGTCCTGAGTCCCTCCGCCTCCCACGGGGACCCAGAGCCAAGTCCAGAGCTGAAGGGTTCTTACTGGCTCACAGGAGGCCTGAAGTCCCTTGTGTCTGTGGGAACGAGTGAGGGGACAGGCCCCTCTCTCGTGGAGTAAGCCGGGGCTCTTCCTTCTGTGTTCCACGGTCCAGAAACGCACAGCTGCCTTCTTTCCTACCTGGAACCCCAGGCCAGGGCCATATCCACACCCCTGTGGACCTCAGGGGCTGGCAGGTCTGGGGGACCGTCAGGGATCCAGTGTCCTGATCCCATTCTCATCCAGGATGAGTGGGGACTGGAGCTCCCGGCCTCGCAGGTGCACCTCCAGACCCTGGAAACAAGCCAAGTGTCCACCTTTCATCCCCAGACAGGGGTCCCAATTCCGTCTGCAGCAGAACAGGGATCAGATGCCACCTCAAGACGGCAGGCCAGCACTGACCCAGAGGGGGACAGCTGCTGTTCCTCCCTCAGCCAGGTTTGTCCACACAGTCCCTCCCAGAACCTTGAAGGGCTCCACCTCACCCAATCCTGGAAGATCCTCTGTGACTTAAAGACCCATTTACCCCGTGGATAAAGTGAGGCAGAGCTGTGACCTCCCACCTAAGCACCTACCACTCCCCGAATGGCAGCTCTCACCTCTCCAGAGTAAGACACCAATGGCGAGATCTCGCAGGTGGCGGGAGGGTCCCCACTGCTGTACAGGGGAGGGAACCTCTTGTCATATTCGCTCCGGGGTGTGGGCCCTGCGGCCCCTCCCCAGCACCACCCATCACCCATCCCAAGAGCTGGCCCTGTCCCGACCTGGCCTGTGGGCTCCCACAGTCCTCAGCCTGGTAACCTCTTCCTCTGGACACCCAGAACCCTTAGTAAATCTTGTAAATCGCCCTGCACCAGTGACAGGCCCCGATTTAGACCGGAACCCACCCCCCGACTCCCACAGCGTCCCCCACAGAGCCTGCCTGAACTGCCAGGCGTAGGTGGTGACTATGAACAACCATGGAAATGTAAACCTAACGTTCTCTTTTCCTGGCCCTGAAAAGTGGCCTCCCTTGCTGTTTTCAGAAGTCCTGCCTGGTTTCAAAGCTCACGAATAAGCCCAGTGAAGCTGCAGCCCCCGCCACAGGGCCCTGAGCAACCCCCCAGGGGTTAGGCTGCCAAGCAGCATCGGTGGTCACCGTATGGCCAAGCTGGGCACCCAGCCCTTAGCAGCAGTGCCAGCGGCACCCCGGGACGCACACTCACCTGGGCAGCTCAGGGAGCTGGGCCCCGTGAGCATCCACGAAGCGGGCCCCGGCCTTCAGGGCCCAGCGGTAGTGCTGGCTGAGCAGGGCCCGCCGGGCCGTGGTGGGATTGTCCCTGTCCGCAGAGTCCGCGTTCTTCAGAGGGGAGAACTCCTCGTCCCGCGGCACCTCAAAGGCCACAAAGTTCCTGGTGAGGAAAGAACCAGTGACCAGACGTGCTGGCCCACAGGCCCTGGTCCTGGGCAGGTGAGCGGCAGGCCCAGGGAAAGCCTGGGACCCTGCCTCAAGTCCTCCTCTAGTGGCCACCAGCCACATGCTCTGGGAGCCCCTCAGCACCATAACCTGGAAACAGCACACGGGGGCTCAGGAGAGGCCACATGTCCCCCCAAGTCCACAGCCCCTGATGTTCCATACACTCCCACCCTCAGTGGGGGCTGCTCCTTCTGACCTTCCTCCCGAGACCTGCCGGCCACCCCCAGTTCATCACTGCAAAGGGGCACTCCCACTGGGTCCCCCAAGCTCAGTCCCCAGGTCACATCCCATCTTTGCCTAACGGGGCCTCAGAACCCACCCCCGGGACAGGAGGGAAGACCCAGAAAGTAAAGGACTTTGCCCACGTACTCAGCAAACTGGAACACATCAAACACAAACTTCTCCATCTTTATCCCGTTTGGTTTCAGCGGCTTTACCAGATTCCCCTCCTCGTCCACGTATGGGACCTTCTTCACAGCCACGTGTGGCTTCAGCAAAGGCTCAAACTCCCTGGGGGGAGGGTAGAAGGACAAGGAGGGGAAGAATGCAGTTCAGACAGGACACCGGAGAGGCACTGACTGGTGGGAGCCGAGTCGGGGCTGGGAGGGCACAGGCACCACCATCCCTGCCCAGGTGAAATGGCAACTGGAGTGCAGGTGGGCCACGGGCCACGGGCCCAGCAGGCCAACCTGGCTGCAGAGCCCTACAGTGGCCCAGCTCCCTGGGGCCTCTAGCTTCTTTAAACACCAAGAACCTTCCTCACCCCGACCTGCCAGGCCGGCGCCTCACCACAGCCCCACCCCACCCAGGTCAGCCTCCAGTCACTGCACACCTGGTGACCACCTGGAGGAAGCGTCGCGTGAAAAAGTGGTTGCAGATGTTGCCTGCGTTGTAGAGCAGCCCACCGTCGGGCGCGCGAAGTCTCGCGGTCTCGGGGCTGATCTCGCTGTACTCCACCACCTGGGGGACACCGTCCACCTGGCACACCACGCCCACAGGCTCCTCCGGGTAAGCCTTCTCCACCACCTGCAGCCAGACGGACACGCTGGGCAGCGGGGCAGGCGGCAGCAGGCTGGGGTGGGGCGGCTCACCTGTCCCGGAGGCTCACCTTGGCGCCGCAGTCCGCGCCTTGCAGCACGCAGAAGCCAATGAACACGGGGTCCGCCAGACGCACCAGGATGTTGTCCACGCAGTATACGTGCACGAATTCCACTCCCCGGCGCTCCATGTCCTCTAAAATCTGGTGGTCCGCCAGCGCGCAGTACAGGCCCCCGTTGCCGTCTGCCGAGAAACCCGTGCGTCTGGGAGGCCTCTGCCTGGCCCGGCGGGCAGCCCAGGCCTGCAGGAGGCAGGAGGCCCCTCCAGGCTGGACTCGTGCCTGGGGCAGCTCTCTCACTATCCCAGCAATGCCGTGGTTCTGCCACGTGGTGCAGAAATCAAGGCCTGGACAGGGGGGGCCCCTCTCCCAGAACCAAACAGCCCCCAGGTCTGTCCCAGGCCACCTGCCCCGGCTCCCTCTCCGTTCCAGGCCAGGGGAGGGGCGCACCTGGGGCCATGGCCACCTTGTCTTTCCGTTCCAGGATGGCCCTGCCGTCGAAGGCCACCGCGGGCAGCATGCGCTGCTCAAACATGACCACGTTGTCGGGGTGCAGGTGGAAGAAGCCATGCTCCTTGAAGAACTCGGCCGTGGGCCCCAGAGTGAACTCGCTCGTCATGATGTACCTGCCGAGGGAAGCACGGCCGGGCTCGCCCTCAGGAGCTCCGCCAGGGGCTGGGGTGGGGGCCCAGCCTGGACAGGGCGTCGGCCTGTCTGGGAGGACGCTGGGCCGTCCAGGGCTGTGCAGGTTTGGGATTCAAATCGTGGTGTGGGGCAGGGCTGGGGCTACACAGGGGGTCACTCTGGGGCCAAGGTCAGGCAGGGAGGGCTCACCAGGGCACCGTGCAGCGCGTTCCATGGCGCTCGCCAGCCAGCTGCTCCACCCGCCGGATCCGCTCTGCCTGCAGCTGGTACAAGGTCTTCCGGCTGGGCAGCCCCACCTGGTACAGGCCCTTGGGGTAGGTCACACCCAGGCGAGTGCCCTGCCCACCAGCCAGCAGCAGCACAGCCACCTTGTTCAGGGCGATCTGGTGGAAGCCTGGGGGCATGAGGTGCCGTGAGGACGCGCCGGGGTCCTGCCACGCGGGACCCCTCACTTCAGAGCAAGGCCAGCTTCTGTCTGGGACTGAAGCATCCGACAGCCGCAGGACAGAAACTTCCAGACAATGCTGACCTCACCTGGCCCAGGACACCCCCCCAAGCCTAACCTTGTCCCCCACCCTTCCATAAAGTCTTCCTTTTATTGTTTGAGAGGTTTTGATGACGTCCTCCTGGGTCCATTCCCAGCCGGGGTCCCTCAGAGGGAACACGGGGCACAAGGGGCGTATGCAAGAGTGCTCGGGGCCCCCGGCTGATTCTCCCAGGGGCGGCTGCCCACCCGAGTCGCGAACTTGTGCGTGTGGGAGGGGTGGGGGCTGCACGAAGTCCGAAGACGACCGTACTTCAAGCACGGCCGCTCCGCTCGCCCCCCTCTAGCGGCCGGGCCCCTTCCGGCCGGCGTAGCCGCGCCCCGCGCCGGCCCCCGGCCGCTCACCTTCCTCCTCCCAGAGCCGCAGCCTCTCCGGGTCGCTCCGGGTCGCGCTGCCCACGCGCTCGGGGGGCAGGGGACTCAGGCGCGCGGCCAGGTCGGGCGGCGGGCCCGGGGGGCGCGCACAGGCCGCGGCCGCGCGCTGGCAGTGCTCGCGCAGCGCCCGGGGCTCCAGCGACTCCAGCTCAGCCAGCAGCGCGGCGCGCGGCCCCGGCGCCAGCTCCGCGCAGAAGCGCAGGAGGTGCTCCTGGCCCGCGCGCTGCAGCCGGGCGCGCACGTCCTGCTCCGAAGCCATGTCGCCGTCGCCGCTGCCTTTGGCCGCTTTGGCCCTCGGGACCCGCGAAAGCAGACCGGCGTCACGGGACCTCGTGGGCGGTGCGGCTCCCAGCGCCCCGCCCCTGCCCCCGGGCTCCGGCCTCGCTGCGGTCTTGGCTCCGCCCCGCCCGCGCCGCGGGATCTCCGGGGTCGCGCGGGTACAGCGCGCAGAGGAGCCGGGATCCCGCGCCGGAACGCCTTAAGCGCTGGGGCGGGGGCGCCTCGAGTTGGGGAGCCCCTCCCCGCAGGATCTGCAATGTCCGCCTTGCTGGTGCGCAGAGGGCTGATTTCAGAAACCCCTCTGCCCAGTGCGCCGGAGGGGTTCCCCGAGGGGGGCTAGGGTCTGGCCTCGCACACAGCCCCGTTTGCACTTATTGAGACATCTACCAGCAGGGCCAGCTCACCGCTGAGCTGGACCCAGGTCAGCCGCAGGGCTAGTGTCTGGATGTCACCGAGGCCCCAGAAGGCCACCCTGCGTCTTTCACAGCCCTCCTCCCGCCATTGTCCTGCGAGCAGAAGCGTTCAGGAGCCGTCCGTTGTCCTCCCTGTCATTTTAACCATCAGACTGAAATATCTTGTTTACGACCTTCCTTGTGACACATATGAAAGTATCTGTGGTTATTTGGGGACAGAACTTCCTTTTAGAAACTAGTCATATTAAGTCTAAAAGTAATACACGCACGTGGCTAAAACACCTTTAAATGGTGGCTTTGGCTGGACATGAAAAGTGGCCTCCCCGCCAAGCCTGCCTCAGCCGCCGTCTATGGAGGCCACTGTGTCTTCTTGCAACAAGCCGTCTCTGCACAGGGGGCCCCTCACCCCACCTGCGCCCTTCCTGGGTGAGCAGGTGGGCCTTCGCAGCCGCCCGGGACGCCCACTGTTGAGTTCTGTGGCGCTGAAGGGGTTCTCTTCCAAGGGTGCGCTTGGGCCTTTGCTGTTACTCACACCTGGACAGCCACTCGGCCCCAGAACGTCACGGGACTTCCTGCCTGGATTTGCCAGGCCTCTGCTCCTGCCACCTCCTTGCAGAGACCCTCCCAGGTCATGTCAGCACGGAGGGCACCCTCCCATCCTTCCCTGTTCCTACCTGCCGTCTGCATACTCTGCTGCCTGCTCAGAAGTCCCACCCCAGAGAGATGAACGTGGCCGGTTCATTGCCATGCCCATCATGGCAGATTAATGCCCACACCCACAGGCAGGCAGGTAGTGTTTGTTGACTGACTGAATGAATGTTGGGTCCCAAGCCCAGCACAGTGACTGGGCCACAGCAAGTGTTCCGGGAGTGCTTGCTGAATCAGTGAATGAATGAATGAATGGTCTGCTCCAATCATTTGTGGCGCTTGATGGGCAGTTTGGGGCAGACGCTGGAGGTAGAGGATGTGTGTGTGGGAGGTGGGGAACCAGCGGCCTCCACTCCCCAGAACAGGGCCCCTGGGAAGTCTTATCACCCCTGCCCTATGCCCTGGGAGGCAGGTGTCAGTCATGAACTTGGGGCCTGTCTGGGTCAGGACAGGACTCCTGAATGCTGCTTCAATGAGGCAGGGGGCCTGAGATCAAAAGGGTTTGGACAATCAAAGTTGGGGAGCCAGAGGCACCTGCAGAACCTGGAGAAAGGGAACTGACCCCCCTGGGCAGATGGGGGTGGAGACGGGTGGGCGTGTCAGTGAGGGAGATGGGGCCAACCACCTTCTGGACCACCTGCCAAGGGTGGGCTTGTGGCCAACAAGACGCCTTCTCTTTATCAGAGCACCTCGTGCAAAGGGTTCAGGGGAGCAGGGCCCAGAGGCACCATGGGTCCCCGGTTGTCATTGCAGAGGTAGAGACCAGAGAACCTTGGGACAGGCTCAGGGACTGGGAGGCAGCTGCCTGCTTTCACTCCACGCCCCGTGCTCGTCAGTGGACGGAGGGGCCCCACCCCTGCCCACCTCCAGCAAGCTCCAGGCTGGCCTGGTGAGAAAATATTTATAACTGGGATGGGCGCCTCAGAAAGTACAGGGTCCACAGGGAACCCACTTGGCCCGGACTCTGAGGAAGCAAAGGTGAAAGCTACAGCGTTGGGGACCTGTTGGGCCAGGCTGGAAGGTGGGTGGAAGGAGGAAGTGATCGGAGTTCAGGTCAGGAAGGCTACAGAGGCCGCACCTGAGTCCCATGCCCTGAGCTGGCACCAGCTCCTAACTTCCTCCAGACCCTGTCCAGCGGCTGCAAGGAAGCGCGCAGGTCAAATTCAGCAGGAGCTGCCTTCCAATGTCAGACCCTCTGCTGGGAGAGATCAGCCTTGCGCAGCTCAGCCTGGCCTCGGCTCTGCTGGCCTCGCCCCCACACTAACCCACAGAGCGGTCCCCAGCCCCCTCTCTAGCTTGGGGTCCCACGCACGAATGGTGTTTGCCCTGAGACCTCCAGGATAAGGTTCCCCCGAGTCAGCCACCCACTGTGGGCCAGCCCAACGCAAGGCCTTGGGGTGGCGCCACTCTGCTCCCAAAGGGCCCCCGGGACCCAGGGGAGGCAACTGAGAGGAGAAAGCAGCCCCACGCTTTGAAGGTCGGGGCACCTAAGCTGAGTCTCCAAGCTGGGTCAGGTGTCTGAGTGGGGTTTTGAAGGGTTGCCCAGAGATCAGCGAGGAGCGGACAGGGAAGGGCACTCCTGATAGCAAAGCCACCGTAGGCAGGCCCAGGCCCAGAGGTGAGAGGACGCTGGGTACCCTGGGCATGGAGGACTGGGGCAGAGTGGGCAGGGGAGAGTGAGTCGCAGGGCAAAGAGCTTGAATGCTGGCCTGAGACTTTGGCAGGGGCAGACCAGGCTCCAGGGGGCTCCTTAGGCCCCCAAATTCCTTACCACGAAGGCCCCCTGAGTTTGATGGGTAACTCCAGTGGAGAAGTGAGCCCAGGACACACCCTGTGGCAGGGCAACTGTGCTGGTAGCCTGGTATACAGTCCCAGTGCCTTGGGGCCCAAGGACAGAGGCCCAGGTAGGGAGGCCACCGGAGATGGGCTGGAGGGAGGCCAGCCCGAGGGCCAAGGTGACCCCGTGCCAGGGGTGGGGGCCTGTCTGGACGGGAGGCCGCGTGACTCTTGGCAGATTTATCCCTGAAGATAAAACGTCCGCCTGGAAGGTGGCAGATGACACATGGGGTTGCTCAGCTGCTCACGGTGTGGAGGTGTCCGGGAAGATGGCTGGGGAGGCTTGGGGTGGGGACCAGGGCAGGGCCTGGAGGACAGGAGGGGCCCAGGCGGACATCTCCCTGCCACCCGGAGGCTCCTACCATTCAGTCCTGACACGGGCTCCCAGGGCTGGACAGCAGGCAGGCTAAGCCCCGGTGCCGCCCAGACTGGCCAGCGACGGGCTCTGGCTGGAAGGCAAGAAAGGATCCCGGGGACGCAGGGCTGCCCGGCTGGCCCGAGGAGGCCGTGAGAGCCAGGGGGGCCGCTGGAGGGGGTGTCCCGCCGGAGGAAGCGGCGCGAGCGGAGGGCGTCGGAGCCGCGGAGAGCGGGTCACCAGATGGGGATCTGGGGACACGGGAAAAAGTGGCTTTGTCCTGCAACGGGCAGGAAAGGCCAGGCGGCCCCCGGGGACCGGGGGAGGGGCTCGCCGCAGCGGGGACAGAGAGGCCTCTGTGAGGGGAAGCGCCCAGCTGGCTGGAGCCCGCAGTCCTCCTGGGGCCCGCTCGTCGCTGGAGAAAGAGGCCCCAGAGCCGGCGGTGTCCGTGCGCGAGACCCTCAGCGAAGAGCGCCCGGGGGAGCTGCGGGGGGAAGGTGGGCGCACGGAGGGGAGTTCGCGCCAGCCCGGTCCTACGCGGCCGCCTGGGGCCGGTTTCGCGCTGGGGGCCAGGCCCCGCCCCTCGGAGGGTAGGCTCGGCGGCCAATCCCGGAGAGGCCGGAGCCGCGGCGAGAGGGCTGTGTGCGGCGAGTGGGGAGCCGAAGGGGGTCCCCGCGGGTCTCCCTCCCCCACCCCGCGTGGCCGGGACCGAGGAGCAGACGCCGCCCCTGCCGGCTCCGCGCCCCCGCGCGCCCCAGCCCTACAGGACCAGCGGCGGGCGCGCCCTGGGCGCTGGCCCCTCGGCCGGAAAATCAAACCGGGCTGGCGGCCTCCCAGCCAATCAGGGAGGAGATGGGCCAGCCTCGGCCAATGGTCGCCGCGAATGCTAATGAGCATTGACGCCAAGAGGAGGCCCATTCAAAAAGTAGCAGCTATTGTGGCGACCCGGTGCGTGCGCCGGCCCGGCCGTCGAGCTGCGGGGGCACCGAGCCCGGGCACACGCGGGGACTCCGCCTGGGTCGGGCCCATGGCCGGGGCCGCCATGGCCGAGCCCGGGCGCCCGGCGCCCGCCGCGCCCGCGGAGGCCAGCACCGAGGGGCTGCCGCGCGCCTTCCTGCAGAGCCTGCGCACCCTCTTCGACATCCTGGACGACCGGCGGCGCGGCTACGTGCACCTGCGCGAGATCGAGTCCCGCTGGCAGGGCGCCGACGCGCGTGAGCTGCCCCGCGGCGTGCTCGAGGGCCTGCGCCAGGTGGCCCCAGCCAGCGGCTACCTGACCTTCGAGCGCTTTGTGGCCGGCCTGCGCGCCTCGCTGCTGAGCGCCGACGGAGGCCCGCGGGGCCCCACGCGCGCCCGGGCCCGGGGGGGCGGCCCAGCACGGCCGGGGGGCCAACAACCGCCCCCGCCGCCCCCGCAGCGCCTGGTGTTCGCGCCCGTAGACGAGCCGCGGACAGTTCTGGAGAAGAAGCCCCTCCCGCTGGGCGCGCGCCCCCCGGCGGCCGGCCGGGGCGGCGCGGCCCGGAGCTTAGAAAAGTTGTGCGGCCCGGCGGAGGCGGCGCCTGGCCTCGCGGAGCCCGAGCGGCCGCAGGGCGCGGCGCTGGAGCGGAGCCCGAGCGCGGAGGCTGGTGAGTGCGGGGCAGCTCGCCTCGTAGTTCCCCGCCCCGGCCTGCACCTGAGTCCGGGGCCCCAGAAGTGCAGCCGGTGCTTCCCCCCTTCCCCCGGGGGCGGGCCGTTCTTCCTGGTTTGTACGCCTGGAAGGGAAAGGCCTGGTACCTGACCCTCTTTGCTCAGGGGCCTAGAGGCAAGCCAGCCCTTCCCCCACTGCAGCGTGAGGCCACCAGGGCCAAGCAGCTGGGAGGCGAGTCCGCACACCCCACCAGGAACGCAGGAACCCGCTCTGCATGTAGCAAACACACCTTCCCAGTGTGAGAGGACGCTCCACCTCCCACACCTGCCCTACACCTACCTGGGCATACTGGACCCCCGGTTTCATCGTGGGTGCCCGCTTAGGTGAAGATTTCCCTCTTGTGTAGTCAAGAGAGGGTCTCCTAGACTGGAGGAAACCACGTTGCCTTCTTGGGTCCTAGCCTAGAGGGTTGGGTCCCTGTCCCCACTGAGGTCAAGGCAGGTAGGGCTGCTGCTTCAGGAGGATCTGGCCTGGCCGCCAGGGTCTTTGAGGAGTGTGGGCTAGGGAGGGAACAGGCCACAGTCCTGGGGATGTCCAGCAGGCTCCCTGCCTGGTCCTGGTCCTGGTGGGCAGGGACAGAGATGTTGAATGCCCTGGTGCCAGCCCTGAGAAAGGACCTGCACGGTGGCTACCGAAGGGCCTTCCACCAGCACAGCACCCAGACTTTTCAGGGCTGCCTTCTGCTTGCCAGCCTCACTGGACCCCTGGCCCAGCCTCTGCCATCCTCCTCAGCCCCTGTCTCTTCCTCCTGGTCACCCAGCTGGATGCCTAGTGTGCTGTTATGCGGGGACCTGGAAGCTGCCTGCAGACTTGATAGTGTAGGCCAGGCGCAGGTGTTCGGGGGTGTCCCCCCTCTCCCAGCCTGCCTCTGCCTGGACCTTCCTGCCATGCAGCACTGCAGGTTAGAACATGAACTCAGCCTGTTCTGAGCCTGTCCGCTGGGGCTGGCTGGCAGCCCACGTACCACCTTGTGCCAGCCCCCTGGATGTGTCCCTGCTAGGCACACCGGCACCCTGCAGGGCCCTGCACCCCCCACGGCCCTGCCTGTGTTCGGACCTGCGAGGACCTCCTGGCTCAGGTGGACACATGCACGGCAGGCGCTCCTGTTACTTTCCTGGTGCTTCGCGTCTGCCCCGACCTGCAACCCCTACCTGGGGCAAGTTAGGGCTCTGCCACCCACACCCCACACGTAGCCTGCTGAACTCGCCCAGCTACGAGGAGAGGAGCAGGGAGACAAGACACCCCCTCACTCAGGGGCCCTCGAGGCCAGAAGTGGGTGCTGCGGTGCAGAGATGAGCTGAGTAAGCCCTGCCTGTGGGAGCTCATGCCCTGAGCGCCTGCGTGCATGCCTGTGGCGTGAACAGATGTGTAGCCGCAGGCCCCAAGCGGGTGTGACGGGTGCTGGTGGGGGTCAGGCTGGGATCAGACCGCGGCCGGGTACAGAGGTGAGGTGTGGCCCGAGGCTCTGGGGCTGGACTGAGGTGGGAAGTGGCCCAGAGCGGCTCGGAATTGCCAATGACCTGAGGCCTGGCCTGGGCTTTGCTTTGCTAGGGGTGGTGGGAATGGAGCCCGGGAAGGTCCTGGAAGCCAGGCTGTGGGGGTGGAGCTGGACAAGGCAGGCTTGGAGGTGAGCCAGGTCCTCACTTCTGCTGTAGGTGCAGTGGCCTGCAGGGCCTGGGAGCTCAGCATGGGGGACACCCGGCGGGTCCCCCGTGCCCGGGGCGAGCGGCGGAGGCACACCATCACCCACGGAGTGGACTGTGACCTGGTGAGAGGGGTCCCGGGGCTCTGGGCTCACTCCAGCTTGGCAGGACTGGACCCAGTCCTCACGCTTGGTCTCCTGGACCACCCCTCTGCCGAGAAGGGGGCAGCTAGGCCTGGGTCCTGGGGGTGGCCTGAGGTAGGAAGGGGGTTCAGTTCTAAACACCTCTCCCCACGTAGGCTTGAATCCACCTGAGGGACAGAACGGCCTGGGGTCAGGTCAGGAAGCTCTTCAGGGAGGCGGCCGCGTGGCCACGCTGTAGCAGTGGGTTGGGCCCCCACCCCCAGTGCCCCTGCCCCCCTGCTGCTGGGACTGCCCTCTGTTCACCGCCCGCTCCCGGCTGTGTGCCCTCGGGCCAGGGCGCTGAGCTCCAGACCTCGGCCCTGCTCCCTCCTGGGGAGGCCTGTGCACAGGGGCTAAGGAAGGCCAGGGCGCCCCAGGCGGAGGAACAGGGCTGTGCTCCCCGACCTGTGCCTGTGAGGGCCCCTGCCCTGCCGCGCCTATGGGTAGCGCGCAGGCTGTCCCATGCGTGTGCTCATTGGCATATTGGCACATGTGTGTCCCCACGTGTGGCAGCTGAAGCAGATGGCGGAGCTGGAGCAGGAGAAGGAGGTGCTGCTGCAGGGGCTGCAGATGATGGCCCGAGGCCGAGACTGGTACCAGCAGCAGCTGCAGCGCGTGCAGGAGCGCCAGCGCCGCCTGGGCCAGAGCAGAGCCAGCGCCGTGAGTGGTACTGCCCGTCCCCAGGCAGGGTGATACCCCCACCGCACCACGAGCACCCACCGACTCCTGGCACCCCCAGCAAGTGTGTAGGACTGAGCCCCTCTGCAGGGCACAGTGACTGTCCCTCTACCCAGGGTGCTGGGACACCCCCAGGGTGAGGTTCCCCACCAGCAGCACGGTGGGCTCAGAGCAGTAACTTCCAGGGGCAGGAGAGCCACCTGCGGGGACCCCCTGAAGGCGCACTGGCTTCTCTGGGCTGGCCCTGCTCTCTGACCGCCCCTTCCCTACTTCCCCCAGGACTTTGGGGCTGAGGGGAGCCCCCGCCCACTGGGACGACTGCTGCCCAAGGTACAGGAGGTGGCCCGGTGCCTGGGGGACCTGCTGGCTGCGGCCTGTGCTGGCACAGTGAGTGTCCTCGGGCGCCCCTCACCCTGTCACCCTGTCCTGGAGGCTGAGCCGGGGATGCCAGGCCTGCCTGACTCTGTGCTCCTGTAGGCTGTGCCCCCACCCTCCTCGGGGGCCTCGTGCCCCACCCTGGCCCCCACCTCGCCCCCGGCGCCCGGCTGGCAGCAGCAGACCATCCTGATGCTGAAAGAGCAGAACCGGCTGCTCACGCAGGTGAGGCGCGCGGGAGGGCTGGGCGGGCTGGCGGCCTGGCAGGCCCTGACCCTAACGCCCCGTCCCCCGCCAGGAGGTGACTGACCGGAGCGAGCGCATCACGCAGCTGGAGCGGGAGAAATCTGCCCTCATCAAGCAGCTGTTTGAGGCCCGGGCCCTGAGCCAGCAGGACGCGGGGCCCCTGGACTCCACCTTCATCTAGCGGCTGCGGGCGCGGACGTGGCGGCAGCTTGACACTGGCCCCGGCAGGCACCGGCCGGCGTGCGCAGAGCCCCCCAGTCCAGCTTCCCCAGGGTCCCCAGTGGAGCCGGCGGGGGCTGCCCCCAGGATGCCCTTCTGTCCTGGCCTGGGGGCGGGGGTCTGAGACAGGGAGCTGCCACCGCCATGGGCAGTGGACAGCAGGGACCCCTCCTCGTGTTTACCAGACGCCGCTCGGCTCGGGCGAGGTGGGCTTGCGGCGCCCTGCCGCGCAGTTCCAACCGGTCCGCCTCCCGCCCGGCTCCGGGCAAAGGCGCGGATCCCGTCGGGCTGCACTTCTGACCGCAGCCAGCAGAGGGCGCCGCCTGCACGCCGCACGCGGCTGGGATTAGCGGACCTAGGGGTGCGCGGTGGCGCCTCGGTGCAGCGGGTGACTGGGCCTGGGGCCCAAGGGCACCTTCTCTCAACCTCGGGCACCAAGGCCAGGGGGCTGGCCCTCGCCAGGAATGGATGGAGGGGGTGGAGACGGCTCTGCGTGAGTGGAGGTGGGGCGGGGTCTTCCTGTCCCAGGTTCTGGTTCCGGGGTCCCCCAGGGAAGGCTGAAGGTTCCTGGAGTGAGTGAGGCTGGAGGGGAGGCCTGCTTGCCCCGCCACACAGCCTCAGGACCCTAAACCAGCATGGGTCAGCCATTGTCCCTCCAGCCAAGCCTCAGCCCAGATGTGCCCCCCAGTCTGGCGCCAGGCTCGCCGGCTGAGGTAGCCTGTGGTGGCCAGCTGGCCCCCGGGTGGCCCTCACCCGGGGCCGGGCGATCGGCAATCCTAGCGCCCCCGCCGGGAGTGGGTGCCAGCCTGGCGCGGCTCCCTGCGCCCACCTACTGGGCCAGGCCTGGGCTGGGAGGCAGCACGGGGTGCAGAGCAGCAGCGCTGCAGGGAGACGCTGGAGGCGGGTGCTCCTGGGAGGCAGACCGGCCCGGAAGGGCAGCACGTGCGATCTCCAGCGCCCAGGCCACTTGCAGTGCCGGGGCCACACCAGGGCCACCGAGGAGGGGTCCTGGTCATCAGGTTGGGCCCGCCCACCGGGACGCCCCAAGTCAGCGTCCATGTTTCTTGCACCTGCCCCTCCCTCTCATGCCGTGACCAGTCCAGGTGCTCAGCCCACACTCACTGGGGGTCCTTCTGATCCTGGTTCTCCAAATGCAGCCCACGATTTCTACAGAACTGAAAACCACCCCTGGCTCCTCGTCCCTCTGACCCTGTCACACGCGAACCCCCTGCCCCCAGCCTCCGGTGGGGACCTATGGCTGAGCAGGTGTCCTCTCAACTCTGGGTTTTGCACACGCTGTTCCATCTGGAACAGGCAGCTCGGCCCCACTTGGCTCCCTCTCCGCCGCCCCCTAGGATGGTCAGAGCAGCCAGGGAACTCAGGGGGCAGGACACAGGACACATGTGCCCCAGGGTGACTGTCAGGAGACCTCCTGTACGAAGCTGACCCTCCATGGCAGGATAACCTGGCTACGCAGAGAAGACAGGGAAAGTGGCCTGTCTTGGCCCTGATGTTCCATGCAGGGTGATGTCCAGTTGCCTGCGTGTTCCTAGTGGCCTCAAGGGCAGAGGCCCAAGTGGTCCCAGGTTGGCAGGGCCTGGCCACTAGCAGAGGCAAACACCTCCGTGAGGCCCCTCAGCCTTGAACAGTGATTGGGGCAAGAACTCAGCCCCTGTGCCCTGCAGGGGGCTGAGCAGTATCCCCTGCTTCTCACTAGCTGCTGGAAACAACCAAAATGTCTGAGGTGCTGTGGGGCTGGGGGGACAGATTGCTTTGATTGGGGACCTTTGCTCCCAGGGAGTGAAGGTCCCAAGGAAAAAGCATCTTCAGGTCAAAAGGAAACTTTCACAAACAGAAGGAAAGGCTCCACTGTGAGAGGAAGCAGGAATGACAGGTTAGACGTCTCTGATGTTGAAATTACCAGAATATAAAACAACTTTTGTATGTCTAAGGAAATAAAAGACCTTTGAATAGGTGAACAAGGTTTCTTATTCTATAAAAAGCATAACCTTGCCCTGGTTTGTGTGGCTCAGTAGATTGAGCTCCGGCCTACAGACCAAGGGGTCACAGGTTCAATCCCTGGTCAGGGGACTTGCCTGGTCCCCAGATGGGGGCTTTGCAAGAGGCAACTGCACATTGATGTTTCTCTCCCTCTCTTCCTCCCCACCTCTCAAAAATAAGTAAACCCCCCCCCCCAATTAATTAGGTGTGGTTCAGTGGATTGAGCACCAGCCTGTGAACCAAAGGGTCACTGGTTCAATTCCTAATCAGGGCACAAGCCTGGGTTGTGGCCCAGCTGGGGACATGTGAGAGACAACCACACATTGATGCTTCTCTCCTTCTCTTTCTCCCTCCCTTCCCTTCTCTCTAAAAATAACTATCACCCTGGCTGGTGGTACAGTGGATAAGGCTCTGGCCTGCGGGCCCGGGGGTCGCTGGTTCCATTCCCCAGCCAGGGTACATGGCCAGGTTGCAAGACAGGTCTTCAGTCGGGTCGGTGACTGGAGACAGGTGAGGGGCAACCATGCATTGGTGTTTCTCTCCCTCTCTGCCTCTCTCCCTTCTTCTCTCTCTGGAAATACTAAAATCTTTTTTAAAAATAACTATCCATCTATAAATAAATAAATACACAAATAAATAAAAAGACTTTCCCAGCAACAGGACTTCATGGAAAGAAATTTCAGAGGAAGGACTGCAGAAAGAGGTAAAGTTCAAGAGGAATCATAATAAGATGAATTTGTCTCTTGCTCCAGAACTTAACAGCTAGTGACTTGAAGCAGCAATGCAGTTTCCTGCCATTTCTGTGGGTGGGGGGCTTGGGGCCTCCGCATGGGGTGGCTGTGGCTTAGCATCTCAGCAGGGCCTCTGAAGCCTCGGGGGTTGGAGGACCCGCTGCCCAGATGGTGTTCCCACCTGCGAGTCAGCATGCTGCTTGGCTTCCTGTCCCCGCAGGGCTGCTGGAGTGTCTTCACTGTGTGACGCTGTTTCTCTGGGAGCACACACCCAGGATGATGAAGCCCTGCGCCTTTTAGGGTCCAGTCTAAGGGTTACTGGGTGAGTCACACAGTCACCCTGTCCTGTGTGCATCACAAGCCAGTCCTTGTAAAGGGAATTAGGCTCCACCTTTTTGAGTACCCTGTGCACACACACACTTACATTTTTTATCCTCCCTGGGGACATGTTTTGTTGCTTTAAGAGAAAGAAGGAGGGACAATGGCGGTAGGTTTCCCATACTTCCCATAGGTGCCCAGACCAGGGACTGTACCTGCCCAGATGTGGGAGCAAAGCCACCACCTGTGGCCAGGGAGTGATGTCCCATCAACTGAGCAGCACCGCCAGGGCTGTGCACACGTTTTTAAAGCAACTGAAACACATCATTGACTGTAAATATGATAACAATGATGCTAATCGCCACATGAGGTGTCAGGGTAGGACTGGGCACAGGAGCAGAATGCAGTGACGGGACAAGCTTCTCCCAGTATTTTATTTCTCAAGGAAGAGGACAGAAGGTAACTAGCTTTTATTAAGTGCTTTAATGAAACTAGAAGAACCAGATTTTTCAAAAATAGCTGTCCACGGTGTATCTTCCAAGGGGAGGGGTGGATGGGATGAGAAAAAGAAGAAGTCAACCTTAAGGAGAAAAGAGAGCCCTGGCTGGTAGCACAGTGATAAGGCGCCTGCCTGCAAGCCTGGGGGTCACTGGTTCGATTCCCAGCCAGTGTACAGAACCAGGTTGCAGGCTAGGTCTCCAGCCAGGTCTGTAGCTGGAGGCAGGTGAAAGGCAGCCAACCATACATGGATGTCTCACTCCCTCTCTCCCTTCCCCTATCTCTAATAAATAAATAAATAGATTTAAAAAGAGAAAAATTTCAGGAAATACATAAGGGGGTAAACTACATTAGTGATCACCATGTACGAATGATGACACTCTAGTTCAAGACAAAATTGTCAGGCTGGGCTTTTAGAAATTCAGATGAAAGACTGTCTTAAGAAACACACCTAAAATATAATCACACACACACACACACACACACACACGAAAGCTCAGGTAGTTGTATTAATCTAAAACAAAATAGACTTTAAGGCAAGAGACGTTACTAGCGATGAGCAACTACCTAATAAAAAAAAAAAAAAAAGCTTAATTTACCAGGAAAATATAACAGCCCTCAACTAGCAACATAGCCTGAAAATACATAAATCACAACAGCTATGTAGACATTTCCCCCAAAGAGCATATGCAGATGACATCTGAGCCCCTGAAGAGATGCCCAATGTATTAGCCACGAGCAACATGCAAACTCAAGCTACACTGAGGTATCACTGCACCCAGGCAGGAGGCTACCATGAAACCAGTGATAAGGTGAGGATGTGAGAAACAGGCCACTTCTGCATTATTGGTGAGAAAGTCAAACGCGCAACCAATCTGGAAAAGAGCTAGGCAATTCCTTTTAAGACTAAAGTTTATTTACCATACGTGCTGTTAATCTTTTGTGTCTGATAGGCAGGGCAGGGTAGCCAGTCATTTGGTTAAACGCCAGTATAGATGTTGCTGTGAAGGTATTTTCTATTTTATTTTTAATTTAATTTTTTAAAAGATTTTATTTATTTATTTATTTATTTTTTTGAGAGAGGGGAAGAGAGAGAGAGAGAGAGAGACAGAGAGGGAGGGAGACATCCATGTATGGTTGCCTTTCACCTCCAGCTATGGACCTGGCTGGAGACCTGGCTTGCAACCTGGTTATGTGCCCTGACTGGGAATCAAACCAGCCACCTTTGGGTTTACAGGCTGGCGTCTTATCCACTGTGCCACCAGCCAGGGCTTGAAAGTATTTTTTAAATGTAACATTTACATCAGCAGACTCTGAGCAAAGCAGATCACCCTCAACGCACACACGCTGAAACAAGGGAAATGACAAAAATGGCCAGATGAAACAAGACCACGCATGAGAAGCAGAAAGGAGAAGGGGTTTACACTGACACTAGGAAAGAAGAAAGTCCCTGAAGTCATGACCTAAGTGGTGACCTCAGAAGTTAGAAGAGAAACAGTAGGATAAATACAGAGAATGGAGAAGGATGACAACGCATTATATTACAATATATTTATTGAGCATACGTATGTACCTGACACTTAATTTGCTTTTTATCCTCACTTGAGGACATTTTCTTCATTGCTTTTGAGAGAAAGGAAGAGAGAGAGAGACATCAATTGGTTGCCTCTTCACGAGCCTGGGCCAGGGATCAAACCCATAACCTTTCAGTTCCAAATGGTGCTCCAACACACTGAGCCACACTGCGCAGGACCTGACATCTTCGTGATGCTGCAGAACAGCCAAGCGAGACCCAAAAGGGGTCTGCTCATGGAAAGTTCCGTTCGGGAAAGAAAAACAAAAATTGGAGCTGAAATTGGTGAAATAGAAAACACATACCTGGGGAAACGTCAATGAAGGTGAAGCCTGGGGAGAAGCCCACAGGGAAGGACAGCACCCGGCAGAAAGGAGCCTGAGCCCATCAGGAGGAAAAAGCGTGGTGACAACCAGAGGCAGAGGCTGGCAGAGGGTATCTTAAGCAAGACCATGCCATCACCATACCAACGCTTCTCCCCCTCTCTTTCTCCCTCCCTCTCCCTCGCTCTGAAAAGTAAGTAAATACTTTTTTTTTTTTTTTTTTTTAATAAAGGAATCATGGGAGCCTCTGAAGAAAATAAAGGCACCCTGGCTGGTGTGGCTCAGTGGAAGTGGATTGGTGCCGGCCTGCAAACCCAAAGGTCGCTGGTTCAATTCCCAGCCAGGGCACATAACCAGGTTGCAAACCAGGTCTCCAGTCAGGTCTGTAGCTGGAGGCAGGTAAAAGGCAACCACACATGGATGTCTCTCTCCCTCTCTGCCTCCCTCCCTGCCCTTCTCTCTGAAAATAATAAATTAAATCTAAAAAAAAAAAAGACAAAAAAGACAAAAAAAGGTCATGCCAATCCATTTGAAGAGGTACATTTCTCAAAACAATGTGGAACTCTCTCAGTGGATTGAGCACTGGCCTATGAACCAAAGGATCACCAGTTTGATTCCCAGTCAGGGCACATACCTGGGTTGCGGGCCAGGTCCCCAGCTGGAGGCACAAGAAAGGCAACCGACCACACATTGATGTTTCTCTCCTTCTCTTCCTCCCTCCCTTCCCCCTCTCTCTAAAAATAATAAATTAAAATGTTAAAACAAACCATGGAACTCACTCAAGAATGAGCAGAAACCCCACCGAGCACTGCCCCCATGGGAGAAATGGACACGTTGAGTGAACACTCTCCCATGAGAGGGACCTTCCCAAGAAAGCTGTCTGTTCCAGATTCTGGGAACACAGACCCTGGCCAAGTTTTTCCGGGGAAAATTCACAACCTTGAATGCAGACCCAAAGTGTGATTTTGAAAGAATGGGAAACTAGAGTCCCATCCCCCAGTCCCGCAGCCAAGGGACTGAGCAGTCTGTCCAACGTGGGTTAGCCCCTGGCAGGGTTAGTTGAGTATTTGAAACGAGTTGTCATTCATGATGTGAGCAGATGAAACAAGAAAATAGGACTGCCAGGGAGGAAGGCAAAACCATTCAACTCTACTCAATGTAAACTCGCGTTTCTTTATTTGTTTCTAAGAAATGGTTGAAAACTAAGAGTTTCCACAAAAGCCCTCAGCAAACATTACGGTTAATGGTGAGATGTTGAAAGCGTTATCTTTTTTGATCCAGAGGAAAATAGTAATCCAGTGATGGGCAAGGCTACTCAACATTTTACTGACAAAGCTTATTAAGTTTCACAAGGTTCTGATGACAAAACAGATAGGAAAAAGTCCACGGAATTTCTAAAAACCAGCAAATAGAGGTCCTTAGAAAACTTCACCCTGCCTGGTGGGCTCAGTGGATTGAGTGTTGACCTGCAAACCAAAAACTTGAAGGTTCACTTCCCAGTCAGGGCACAGGCCTGGGTTGTAGGCTGGGTCCCCAGTTGGGGGTGCAAGAGAGGCAACCACCCATTGGCGTTTCTCTCCCTCTCTTCCCCTTCCTCTGAAAATAAATTAAAAAAGATATTTTTAAAAAATGTGATTTAAAACCGTAAAATAGAACGTACCAGGTATTAAATCTAAGAAAAATGCATGAGACTTTTAAGGAGAAAGTTATTTCAAACTTTTTTTGGAAAGACCTACAGGAAGTAGGTCTAAGTAAAGAGAAACATAAACCACAGTTCTGGATAAAAGACTTAATGGGTAAAAGATGTTCATTTTCCCCAAATGGTGTCTAGAATTCATGTAATTACTGTTGAAATCCCAACAGAATTCACCAAGGAATTTAGGCTGGTCGTTCCCAAGTTTCTAAGGAAGGCTCAAGGCCCAGGAAAAGAAGTGGTGCGAGATGACTCAACCAGGGAGAACATCCTGGGTGGTGACGAGAGACACCAGCTGTGACCTAAGAGTCCACAGTCACCCCCACGTGACGCATGGGGCTGGAACAGCTCATCCTCCAGATGGGAACACAGGAACTGGAACCCTTCTGGCACATTGCGCGGAAAACCCAGTCCAGGCTTCCAATCAGCCAGGACACTGCCGGGAGCAAAAGAAGGGGCGGGAAACAGACATTCAGATTAATAAGAGGCTTCCATGACCTCACAGCCAGAGTATTCGTGTCCAGGGTGCCACATGCTGTTGGAGACCCCCAGTCTTCAGTGCAGTCACAACCCTCTTATAACTCTGACTCCCCCAGAATGTCACTTTGGAGAGCCAGCTGCTGACCCTAACCCTTACCAGTATCCTAAAGTCCATGAACATGCATTTCCTATGTCATAGACGCCACTCAGAAAATCAGAAGGCAAACACAGCTCTGCTATTCATTGAAACAGCCTGTGTGCCCGCAGCCGTGCAGTGCAAGCCCGCCACGGGCGAGGCCAGCTGTGTACTTAGGGTGCCCGCAGGGCGAAGGGGGGCTGAGGACAGGACTAAGGACAGGAGGCCCTCGCACCGAAGGCCCATAGGCCCAGGACGCTGGGGCGCAGCTCCCAGGCCAGCACAGGGGCAGCGGGCCGCTGGAGCGAGCGCACGACGGGCGAGCCTTCGCAGGACCCAGCACGCGCCCCGGACACCCGTGGACGCTGCAGCGCTGTTCCTACGCAGGCACCGACAGGGGAGGGCGGTCAAGCAAGAGCGGAGCCACGCAGAGCCCAGGAGCCCGGGCACCTCCGTCAGGGCCACCAGGGTCTCCGGTCTCTCCGGTCCGCCCGCCCCGCCCTGCGGCGGGTCCCCTCCTAGGAGGGAGCCTCTGAGGAGTCTGCGAAGTCGGTCCCCGACGAAGCGGGCGGGGGCTCCCCGGTGCCCACAGCCCAGGGTCCACACGCACCCTGGTTACCGAGACTGCGGGAGCCTGCGGTGCGGGGCCCAGGACAGCTCAGCAGCCGACCGCGACCGCGCAGGCCCTGGGCCGGCACCTGCTGCGCTGCTGCAGCGGTGGACGCGGTGGCCTCCGACCGGAGGCCGGGCGGGGCAGCCGGGACTAGGGAACGCCCCCGCCCGGCGCTGGGCTGCCGCCCTCGGACCGCTCTCCCGAGGCCCGCCACGCCCTTAGCGCCCCGGCCGCACATCTGGAGCCGCGCCGTTGGGGTCCCGCGTCCAGGGCTCCGGGGGGACGTCTCCGCGCCAGGAAGGGGCGTTCCCGAGCGGGTTCCCAGAGAGCGCGCGCTCTGGCCTCCGCCTCACCCCCGGGGCTCCCCGCCTCTCTCCCGGCCCCCGCCATCCGGCTCGCCCAAGGACGGGGTGCAAGCCCCATCCCCTCAGGCCGGCGGGGTTCGCCCAAGGGCAACTCAGGACACCAGGGAGCCCCGCTTGCGGCCGGTGGGGAGAGGCGGGGGCTCCGGGGCCAGGCCTCCCTTTCCTGCCCTTTCATGGGCCGCCTTTGTCCTTCGCAGCCTTTGTGCCGCCCTGTTTCGCCTCGGGCTTTCTGGGGTGGGAGCGGGCAGGGGAGGGGGGGCGACAGCCGCCGGGGCCGCTGGAGTCCTCTGCCGCCTCCCTGCGACTCGGCCGGGCCCAGCCTGGCGGGGCCTTGAGGAGGCCGAGCCAAGTCCAGCGTTCCCACCCTTCCCGTCGGGGTCCTAAGGCCCCAAACTGGAAGAAAGGGCTCTTTGCTGGGCCTGTGACACCGGACCCTCCGCCCGGGCAGCGATCCCAGCGCGAGTGTCCCTGCCGGTTCCCGCCCGCGGGGTGTCGCCCAGCCCGCCCCGCCTCTCCCACCCGTCAAAGGCTGCCCTCGGCCCCCCTCTCCACCCCGCGGCGTGCACGCTGGGGGTCTGGCCACGTGGCTGCTGTTCCGCTGGGCTCTTGGGGCTGGAATTCCCATGCTGCCCAGTGCAGGAAGGGGGGTGGCCCCTGGCCAGGGAAAGGGGTGCTGCTTGGCCAAGCTGGCACACGCGGCATGTGGGGGGAGGGGCCAGAGCACAGAGACTGGACGTTCTGCGGGGCGGAGAGGCGGAGCTGGTTCTGGGCCCAGCTGAGCTGTCGCCCACCCCCGCCAGCGTCCAGGGACACATGTGCTGTCCGGCCTGGCGGGGGACCCTCCCCCTCATCTGCAGGACCAGGCGTCCCTCGAGTGCAGAGGCCTCTCCCTGGGCTCCCCCTTGGACCGCCCCCTCCCCCAAGCAGGGGAGGCAGCAGGGATGCCCGCCCAGCCGGGAGGTCACCTATCCTTGGGCTCAGGGTGACTGTGGCCATTCGGCACCTCTCTGGTGCCCTCACCTGTCACCTTGGTACTGGGACCCGCGCGACAGAGGTCTGGCCTCAGGCTGCAAGGCCAGCCCTTGGGGTCAGAGGGCAGGTCAGAAGATAGGAGTCTTTGGGTGGGGGCCAGTGGGCCGAAAGGAGGGTAGGCATTACCGTCAGGGTGGGGGCCGCGTGCGGCGGGGCGCCAGGGAGCGCAGCGTGACTCACCGCTGCGTCGTTCACCTGCGCTGGCGGGAGCGCCCCGAGGGCGGTGGCCGTGTCGACTCGCCGGTGGGCGTGGCCGGCCGAGGCTGGCGCGGGTCTCCGCCCCGCCCCGGGCGCCTTCCCGCGGCCAAGACCCGGGCCTCCGGCTCCCCGCCGCCCTCGGTCAGCGCCTGGTCGGTCCGCGCGCACCCGCCCATGGCCAAGAAGGCGCTGTCGCTGCTGCCGCCGTTGCTACTGGCCGCCGCGGGCCTCTCCGGCCTCCTGCTGCTGTGGGTCCCCACTCGCGATGTCCGGGAGCCACCGGGACTCAAGGTGCGCGCTGCGGCGCCCCCGCACCCCGCGCGCCCCGCTCCCCGCCGCCCGCCGCCCGGCGGGGTGGAGTCCGGGCCCTGCGCTCCTCTCCCCGCCTGGGTCGGTGGGACCTCGGCGGCGCTTCCGGGGAGACTCGGTGCTGGAGGCCGAAGCCACGGCTCCCCGAATCTCCGCGGAGCCTGTGCGGCGCGGCTGAGGAGCAGTCTGGGTGCCCCGGACGCGCCCCAGGCCCCGGCTGGACTCGGGGAGCCCACAGGGGTGCATTCGTTTGGGTTCAGCCTAGATGGGAGCGCGAAGGCCTGGGGGCCCAGGGAACCCTCCTTGCCTCCCGGGTGGTCCTGACAGTGCGGCCGCCGCTGTCCTTGAGGGGGGCCGCGGTGAGGGGGCTCAGACGGGGCAGGAACTAAAAGGGTTGGGGTGAGCCAGGCCAGACCCAGCCTATCCAGTCCAATCGGCTTCCTTAACCCCTTCCTGGACTTGTGGGGGTGGGGGAAGGGTTGGCGAGTGCAAGTGCATGCGTGTGCATGCCCATGTGTTTGTGTGTGCTCCTGTGACGGACCAGCCCGAGGCCCAGGAGGGGCCCTAGCAGGGGTGGGTGCTCTGCACCCAAGGGCCACCCACCGCCAGGTAGGGTGGGGTGGGTGGGTTGGTGTACTGATGCTGCAGGAGTCCCTGTAGGGGGATGACTGCAGTGGCCCCCACTGTTCAGGAGGGTGTGCTATGCCTGCTGGAGTCCAGGCCTTGGGGGCAGGTTCCATGAAGTGGCAGAGGCCGACCGGGTGCTCATGCCACCCCACCTGCCCCGGAGGCCGGCCAGCATTGCCCCCACAGTCCTGCAGGCCCAGCCCTCCCTGGTCCTGGCTCGGAGGCCCAGCATGGATGGAAGCCCCTCCCAGCCTCCTCCCTTGGGCCCTTGCTGCCACAGAGCAGGTTTGGCTGAGGTCAGAGGGCTCACTCCTGGGGCCTGGACACTGCATATCCCTAGAACAAGACTCCAGAGGGGGTCCTGGGACCCTGTAACCCTGACGCAGCTCCTCAGCTTGTCCATGCCAGGACGGCTCCTGCCCTCGGAGGGGAAGAGGCTCCTGGCCCCATTGTCCCCTGTCCAGTCAGTCACGGTGGCTGTCCCAGTTTTCTCTGAGCCTCAGAACTTCCAGGCTTGACACGGGGTGGGGTGGAGTGGAAAGCGGGAGCAGGGGCAAAGGGCATGGCCTTCAGTTCCCGCCCCTACCCCCAAGGGTGACCCCTGCACTCCTACCCTCAGTACGGCATCGTGCTGGACGCTGGCTCTTCCCACACCTCCATGTTTATCTACAAGTGGCCTGCGGACAAGGAGAACGACACTGGCATTGTGGGCCAGCACAGCTCCTGTGACGTGCAAGGTGAGGGTTCCCCCAGCCCTGAGTGCACCCCGGCCTGATGCGCAGCCGCTGCAGGGAGGCCCCTCTGCCACTGCGGGGTGCAGGGGCTCCAGGCACGGGCTGCGGGAGCCTTCAAAAGAGAGGGTGGGCCCTGGCCTCCCAGGAGCTGCGGCTACTTGCATTCTAGGAAGGAAGCGCCAGGTAGTGGCCGGAAGAGTTGAGCCCCGGGAGGCCAGGCCAGTAACAATGCCCAATGCTTTGTCCTACCACCTGTGCACGCACCCACGGCTGAGGCGGCAGCTTCAGAGACTCCGGGTGGCACGCGGGAGGGCCCTTTTGTCTGAACCTCTCTGAAGGCTTACGCCAGAGACGTGCGCTTCCGCTGCCCCCTGGCCCGGGAGCCCAAGCCCCTCAGCCTTGCTGGCCTGCGGCCCACCTCAGGGCTGACCGCCCAGTCCCGGCTCACCTCACGCCTCCGTCTAGGTGGGGGCATCTCCAGCTATGCAGACGACCCCTCCGGGGCTGGCCGGAGTCTTGCTGAGTGCCTGGACCAGGCACTCCGGGATGTGCCCAAGGAGAAACATGCGACCACACCCCTCTACCTGGGAGCCACCGCGGGCATGCGCCTGCTCAAGTGAGTGTGCCTGTCCCCTGACCTCCCCGGCCCTGCAGCCCCCTCAGTAGCCTCAGCACAGGGTGGGCCCCACCTGCCCCTGGCAGCCGCCTTCAGCGGGGACCATCCTGGCTGGCCGGCCAGACGCCATGGACCCCAGCAGCAGGGACACAGCCCTGGAAGCACACCTTTCAGAGACCTCCCTGATCACAGCCTGACCAGCCCAGAAGCCTCGGCCCAGGTGCTCGCCTCTGTGACGCAGACGCTGACCCAGTATCCCTTTGACTTCCGCGGTGCCCGCATCCTCTCTGGCCAGGACGAGGGGGTGTTTGGCTGGGTGACTGCCAACTACCTGCTGGAGAACTTCATCAAGGTGGGCCTGCTGGCCAGCCCAGGGAGCCGGGGAGTGCGGGCACCCACCCGCTGGCTGACCCTGACCTTCACTCCTCACAGTACGGCTGGGCAGGCCGGTGGTTCCGGCCAAAGAAGGGGACACTGGGGGCCATGGACCTGGGAGGTGCTTCCACGCAGATCACCTTTGAGACAGACAGCCCAGTGGAGGACCCAGCTAACGAGGTCCAGCTGCGGCTCTACGGCCAGCGCTACCGCGTCTACACCCACAGCTTCCTCTGCTACGGCCGAGACCAGGTCCTGCAGAGGCTGCTGGCCAGCGCACTCCAGGTACCCCTTCACCCCGGACCACCCACATCACTGTGCCCTGCTGGAGGGAGGGGACAGAAAGGCGTGGGGGCCAAAGCACCAAGTAGAGCCCAGATAGCAGCCGTACTGAGCAGGACTTCTCCAAGGTCAGCGGGAAGGACAGGGGGGAGGTATCCAGTGAGGGCAGAGGCTGGGTGGCTGGGGGTGGGCCTGGTGGGTGTCTGGTGGCGGGGGAAGGGCAAGGGCCAGCTCTCAGAGGGCTGGGAGGGCCTGGCAAAGGGGTTTGTCCAGCAACAACGGGGAGCCATGGATTGCTCCTGAGCACAGAAGTGAGATCATCAAGTGCAATTTCCGGGAGATTATCAGGCTGGTCCTCTGGGGAGGCCGCCCGAGGGCCCTGGGGTAGGCGGTGCTTGAAGGGGGCTGGTGCAACCCACACCCTCATCGCCCCCCCAGACCCACGGCTCCCACCCCTGCTGGCCTAAAGGCTACTCCAAGTCCGTGCTGCTCGAGGACGTGTATGGGTCTCCGTGCACCGCAGCCTGGAGGCCCCCAACCCTCAACAGCAGCGGCAGAGTCAGCTTGGCAGGGACCAGCAACTCCACCCAGTGCCGTGACCTCGTCTCGGGGCTGTTCGATGTCTCCTCCTGCCCCTTCTCTCGGTGCTCCTTCAACGGTGTCTTCCAGCCCCCTGTGGCTGGGGGCTTCATCGTGAGTCCAGGGGTCCGGGCTGGGGGCCGATGCCCTGCCATGCCGGGTGTGGGCTTTGTGTGACCGCACGGTCCTTGCAGGCCTTCTCCGCTTTCTTCTACACCGTGGACTTCCTGAGGACGGTGATGAGGCTGCCTGTGGCCACCCTGCAGCAGCTGGAGGCCGCCGTGGTCACCACCTGCAACCAGACATGGAACCAGGTGAGGCCTGCTCCCCCTCCTCCAGGACCTGGAGGGTGGGGGGCTCAGCCCCCCTCTGCTTCCCAGGCTTTCAGTTGCTACAGGAGTGGAGGGGGCCGGGTGCAAGGGAGGAGATGCTGAAAGCCCGACTGGAAAAGCGGCCGGACTGCAGCAAGGGGGCAGGGAGTCGGAGGCGTGGGGCTGCTGCTGAGGCTTCCCCCTAGAACCCAGACCTGGGCGCAGCAGGCATGGCCAGCACAAAGCCTGTGGCTGCGGGGAGGGGATGGGGCCCGTCTGGAGGAGGACTCAAGAGAGACCTAGCAGGTATAATTGGCTCGAGGGAGGGGAGAGGCATTGAGGACCATTCCCAGGGCTCTGGCCTTTGCCCCTAGCCAGGCACACGTGCAAGTACAGGTTCCTGGAGGGTTAGGGCCTGGAAGCTTACGTTGCCCACCAGGGACTTGAGTGCCAGGGTCCATGGTGGCGGAGGCCCCTGTCCTGTCTGTACCTAGTGGCAGACAGACTGGGAGTCGGGGGAGCTGGTTGAGAAAGTCAGGAACCCACAGACGGGCCCGGGGACTGGGCTGTGGCTCAGGCCTGGGGCTTCTCCTGTTCCCCTGACCACATGCTGAGGTCACTGGAGCCCTCTGCCCCCCGGGCGGTCATCCTTGCTGTCGCCTCCTAGTCCACCTGCCAGGCACACGCGCTCCCAGCCATCCTGAAGTCACACTTTCTTTCTCAAGGAGCAGCCGGCGGTGCTGGCTCCTCGGCCTCCCTCCGCCCCTTGCTCCAGCGTGCGTGCGCAGGGGTGCTAGTGCTGCGCGGGTGCGTGTGGGCGCGGAGGGGTGCTGCGCGGGTGCGTGCGTGTCCGAGCGGGGGTGCGTGTGCGCGCGGAGGGGTGCTGGTGCTGCGCGGGTGCGTGTGCGCGGGGAGGGGTGCTGCGCGGAGGGGTGCTGGTGCTGCGCGGGTGCGTGTGGGCGCTGGAGGGGTGCTGGTGCTGCGCGGGTGCGTGTGCGCGG
The DNA here is from genome assembly GCA_004026585.1 of Noctilio leporinus. NCBI lineage: Eukaryota > Metazoa > Chordata > Mammalia > Chiroptera > Noctilionidae > Noctilio > Noctilio leporinus. The sequence goes on along the minus strand of PVIW01001998.1, from coordinate 7,598 downwards.
GGAGGGGTGCTGCGCGGGTGCGTGTGGGCGCGGAGGGGTGCTGGTGCTGCGCGGGTGCGTGTGGGCGCTGGAGGGGTGGTGGTGCTGCGCGGGTGCGGGTGCGCACGCGCGTGTGCACCGGTGCGGCCCAGGGCTGGCCAGCCGCTCGATGCGGCCCAGACTCGCGGTATCTGGGCGCCTGACGTCGCCCCACCTGCGTCCCAGCTGCAGGCTCGCGCGCCGGGGCAGGGCGCCCGCCTGCCGGACTACTGTGCCGGGGCCATGTTCCTGCAGCAGCTGCTGCGCAGCGGCTACGGCTTCGACGAGCGCGCCTTCAGCCGCATCAGTTTCCAGAAGAAGGTGGGAGCTGATGGGAAAGCGGAGCCGCGGGGCGGGGCGGGGCCTCGGGGCGGCACGGATGCTGAGGCCAAGCCCTTCTCCCGCAGGCCGGGGACACCGCGGTCGGCTGGGCGCTCGGCTACATGCTGAACCTGACCAACCTGATCCCCGCCGACCGGCCGAGGCTGCGCAAAGGCACCGACTTCAACTCCTGGGTCGCCCTCCTCCTGCTCTTCACCGCCCTGCTGCTGGCTGCACTGGTCCTGCTGGTGCGCCTGGCGCGTTCCGCCAAGTCGCAGAGCGCCATCTAGGGACCGGCCGGGAGCAGGGCCGTACCCCCAGACCCCCTGCCTCGCTCCGCCGTCCTCAACTCCTCTGCTCGCGTAAGGCGACCCGGAAACAAAGAGGGGACCGTAGCGCCCACTCCCACGGGGATGCTGGGGGAGGGGGGTGGCGAAGGGAACCCAACCGGCCCCTTCGGCGTCCAGCCTGGTCTCCGTCTCAAGGCCTCATGCTCGAGCTACTACAAAGCGGGGGTGAGGCAGACACCCATATCCCTCCAGGGAGTGGGGCCTTTGTTCCGATCTGATCATCCGGGCCCTCAGAGACACCACACACACACGGGTCTGTATTAGGGGGAGGATCAGAGGCCATAGACTGGGAGCAGCCCAGTGCCTACATGTAACATTTTGTAATAAAAAGTTTGTCCAAGAGTGTGTGGCTCAGTGGATAAGGTGCCGATGTGCGAACCCAAAGGCCGCGCGAACCCAAAGGTCGCCGGTTCGATACCCAGCCAGGGCACATCACCAGGTTGCAAGCCGGGTCTTCAGCCAGGTCTTCTCCCTTTCTTCCTCCTTCCCTGCCCTTCTCTCTGAAAACAATGAGTAAAATCTTTAAAAAAAAAAAAAAAGTTTGTTGGAGAGCAGTGGAGAGGACACCACTGGCCGTGGCCAGCTCTCCCTCAGCACAGCTGTGCGGCCAGGCGGGCCCACGCCCAGTTCCCAGGGCGGACCCCCCTGCTCCTCCTTCCTCTCTGCGTACAGACCTGGGGTGCTGCTGACTCTGGTCCCCTGCTCCTCCGTCCTAGCCTGGAGCAGCTGCTGGATGGCGGGTGGGGCAGTCCCTGAGCTTTCTCTGGCCAGCAGAGCGCCCTCAAATCTGCATCAGTGATCTTGGCCAGGGTGGAGGCTGGGCCCTTGCTTAGAGGGGCCTGGGGTGGGGGTGGGGGGACCGTAGGTGCAGAGACCATAGGTTGCCTGCAAGACAAGCCCAGTGCCTAGGGTCCAGCCAGCCCGTGCTCTGAGAGTGTGGAAGGTCCTGGCTGGATGGAGCACCAGCCCTTGAACCAAAGGTTGCCAGTTCGATTCCCAGTCAGAGCACAGGCCTGGGCTGCAGGCCAGGTCCCCAGTTGGGGGTGTGCAAGAGGCAGCCACACCCTGATGTTTCTCTCCCTGTCTTTCCCCCTCCCTTCCCTTCTCTCCAAAAACAAATAACATCTTTGTATTTAGGACTGGGGAGGCGGCCCCCCCTCAACCGGAGGTGGCGTGCCAGGAGCTAAGACTGGGGTCAGGAGGGGCTCTGGGCTCCATCTCCGGGAGGGAGGAACCTTGAGAAGGGTGTGGCTGCAAAGCCAAGTCTCCCCGGTTATGTGGAGACCGCTCCCCTCCTGCCTGGGTGCTTTCCGAGGCGCGCACCCCCGCAGCTGCTGCAGCCCCTCCACATTCTTCCCCCTGCGAGCGCAGCGGTGGGAAGGCATGGTCTAGGCTGCATGGCCCGCCCGGCCCCACTTTCTGGGGAGTGAGCTCAAACACTTTCTATCTGGTCAGCGCCCTGTGTGGAGGGCGGCATCCTTGTTTTGCTCCCCACCACCCCGCACCCCGCCGCTTCCGCGGGTGTGGGAGCCATTTCATAAACCCGAGGGCAGCCAGCCGCATCTCCTGAGTTCAGAGGCAAAGGCCTGAGAAGGAGCACGGGGGTTGGGGGCTCATCCCTCTTCCCTCCGCGGCCGGAGCCAGAGGGAGGTTCCCGGGTGAGACCGGGTCGGAGGCGCGCTCAGGGGAGGCAACAAGCCAGTGGAAGCGGGCGCATCACAGCTGCTCTGCCGTCCTGGCCCCAGAGAACTCGAAGGCTGTCGCCTGGGGACCGTGGACAGCTCCCAGCTGACGCGCCGCAGCAGCTCCGGGCCACTTTTGCCCCCTGGTGGCTTCACTGGGGAGCAGCCGCCCCATTGCAACCCCAGCGGCCCCCGACGCCGGCCGGGTTGTGAGTGTGTGTTTGCTTTCAGCCGGGTCTCCGGGCACCCGGTGCGTCTCCAGGGCACAGCCGCGCGTTCCAGGTCACCCGTCCGCCAGTGCGCGCCGGTCAGCTGTGCTGCGCCAGCGGGTGGGAGTTGACAGTCCCACGGGGGGGGCGCATCCGGGGGAGGCGACCCTTGGCCAGCCCCAGCCGTATTTAGGGAGAACAGAGAGGGTCCTCGGCTGCAGAGGCCGCAGAGGCCGAGGCCCCGTGAGACCCAGCGAATAGGGGGATCGCTCTGCGCTGAGGAGGGGGAGGGGCGCGGGCTGGCGACGCGGTCCCGCCCCCGCAGGTGGAGCGCGCAGGCGCACTCCCCGGGCGCTGACTCCCGGCGCCGCGCCTGCATCCCCGATCCTTTGCCGCAGCGTCAACGCCGCCGCCGCCGCCTCTTTCCTCCTCCTTCACCTCGGCCTCCACCTCCTCTTCCTCCTCCGCCTCCTCCTCCGCCGACGCGGTGCCCGGAGCCCGCGCCCAGTCCGGGCCGCGGTGCCATGCTGCCCCGGCGGCGGCGCTGAAGGATGGCGACGCCCCTCCCGCCGCCCTCGCCGCGGCACCTGCGGCTGCTGCGGCTGCTGCTCTCCGGCCTCGTCCTCGGCACAGTCCTGCGTGGTGTCGCCGCCGGCCGCCCGGGTGAGCGACAGCGCCCTGCGCAGATCCCAGGTCCCCCCCGGACGGTGTGCGCGGGCGGGGGTCGTGCTGCGCCGCCGGGCCCGCAGGCCCCGCAGGCCAGGCCCGCTGACAACCGCGCCAGCCCGGCCTCGCGCGGGATGTGGTAGACAGGCCCCGGCCACTGACGGGCTCCGCTGGCTGGGGCTTCTCCCGGGTTCCTGGTCCGAACCCGGGGTTCACGCGCTTCCTGTCTTTGTCCCTGTGAGCCCGTCTGCGTTAGTGTCTCGGGCGGGCTCTGTGCGTGGGCTGCCACCGTCAGGCCCTCCTGTGTGGTTCTGCGGTTCCCCGAGGTGCGGGCCTGGCCCTGGGTGCTGTGCTACCCGGTTCTGTCCTGGGGTGCGGGTACCAGGGCTGATCTGCCCCATACTTTGGGTGGTATTGGACCCGTCCCTTGCTTTGCTGAAGGTTCCTACGGCGTTTAACAGTTTGTCCCAGGCTTAGGGACTTGTTTTCCGCCATCACTGGGGACAGGAGCAGGCTCCAGGGTCAAGCTTTCTCCTTCACCTTCTGCGCTGGAGGACCTCGCCTTCCTATCTTCTGTGCTAAGGGCTGAGGGGCAGGCACCTCCCCGGGTGACTCTGGCAGAGATTGGGGAGCCCTGGGGTCCTGGGAGACCCTCCCTTCTTCTCAGATGGGCACCGAGGTTCCAGATGGTGACAGTCTGCTGGGACCTGGAGCTGCAGGGGGCTGAACTGGACACTGTGCCTACACATTCACTTGGTTTTCCTGGCAGGCCCACAGGGAGGTGCTGTTTTTAGCCCATTTTACAGATGAGAACACTGAGGCACCAAAACATTAAGTGACTGGCATGCCTCATTGCTGAGCTGGGCAATGTGGTTCCAAGTGTCTGGCCTTGAGGCCAGAGCAGGGCAGGCTTCCTCCAGGCACAGCACCCCTAGGTGGGAGGCTGGCAGGACCAGGAGAGGAGGCCTGGGGGCCAGGGCCTGCCTGCCGAAATCAGCACTCCAGGACCTTTGGTTGGGGCCTCCTGAGAAGGTGGGCTGCCGCCTCTGCTGAGCTCCAGGGGCGGGCAGGTGCCATGCCAGCTGCTCTTGGTCTTTGTGGGGTGGGGTGCCAGCCACTCTCTAGTTGCCATTGTCCCAGGAACCTTCCCCTGCACCCAGGCACTGGAGCGGTGACCCTCCCAGGACTCAACAGGCAGCAGCCATGCCCTCCTGTGCTGGGGGTGGGAGCAGAGGCCCCTAGAAACCAGACCCTGGAGCCAGCCTTGGCCCTTAGGCCCCTGCCTTTGGCTTGGTGCGCTCTGGGTTCTCAGCTCCCGGGCAGGGTGTGCCTGGCTCCCCGGGCTCCCAGCGGTGGGTGCGGTCCAGACAGACCTGCTGGCATAGGCTAATGTTTAACTGGCCCAAACCCCAGGCCCAGCTCCCTGATGCTGGGGCTGCTGACCGGGTTGTGGGGTGCAGGGACTGCTGGAACTTCCTGGAGGGGATGCCTCTAGCCAGACGCCGGGGGTTCCAGTTGCCCCAGAAACTAGGCCAGACCTTCAGGTCTGCATAAGGGCATAGCTGGGCGTTCCCTGATCCCCCCATCTCCCTGCTCCGCAGTGGCCCTTCTGCAATGGGAGGTCCTTGGTTGAGAGGGGTCCTGGCCCTCCAGAAACACCCCTATGCTAGCCTCCCCCAGCAGGATTGGCGGTCCTGGGGGGTACCCCCTGGCTCTGCTACCCAGTGGTGGGGACTTTCTTTAGCTCTGAGGCAATTTGCCTTCTGCCTCAGAAGGGAAACTGAGGCAGAGAGGACCTTTGCCCTCCATCCCCCAGCATCCGGATGGGACCCATTGGCCATGTGTTTAGGTCACGGGTCAGGGATCCAGACCAGGGACGGGGCCTGGTCAAAGCCCCAGGTGCTCCCTGGGTCAAAAGTGAGTGAGGCTGGCCGACTCCGTGCCAGGTCCCCCCACCCCGGCGCCCCTGTGCCCGGGGAACATGCCAGCAGCCGGACTCTGGGGGAGTGCCTGTCTTCCAGGCTGGGACTTGCTCCGTCATGCCTTCTGGCTCTGCCGGCACAGGGGTCGGGACCGCAGGACGGGTCAGGGTGGCAGAGCTGAGGTGCAGGGAGTGGTGGGCAGCCAGCATCCTTTGCTGCCCCTGAGGCAGAGACTCGAGTCCCACCCTCTGGGATCCCAGTGTGGAAAGGCTTGTGCTGGGGCCCAGGGTGCCCAGAGGTGTGGGGTGGGGGTGAGGGTGGAGGGCTGCTCAGCCGGCTCAGCCCCGCTGGGTGCTGCTTGGACAGTGAGGGCCTGTGTCCCCACCCAGGGCTGCCTCCGGCTGGAAAGTGGACTCTGGGGAGAGGGTGGGGCAGGGAAGTTCCGATAAGTCTTAGGACTGTTTGTCTTCCTGGTTCTGATGGCTGGCAGTTGGGAGGAAGGGACTGCCCAGAACAATGGCCTGGCCAGCTCCATGGGGTGGGGGAGGGGCCCCTGGGACAGAGCTGCCTGTGTGCCGGGCCGCAGCCTCACCCGGCCTCTGCTTCCTTCCCAGATGCCACCGCCTGTCCTGGGAGCCTGGACTGCGCCCTGCTGAGGCGGGCACGGTGCCCCCCGGGGGCTCACGTCTGCGGGCCCTGCCTCCAGCCCTTCCGGGAGGACCAACACGGGCTGTGTGTGCCCCGAGTGCACCGGCCGCCAGGTACTGGAGAGCCCGGCGGCCTTCCTCCCTCGCCCGCCCTGACGCGGGACCCCCCAGCCGCGACTCCCAGGCCCCTGAGCTCTGTGGGGTTCCGGGAACTCTCCTGTCAGCCTCCACATGGCCTAGCGATCCCCTCCAGGTGGCACCGGCCCAGAGCCTGGTGACAGGCTGAGGCAGGGATGTCCGATGTGAAAAACCGGGGGCTTCTGGGAGAGGCAGTGTCCGGGGTGCCCAGGCCTAGGTCCCCGAAGTGGCTGCCCAGAGCCCTCGGGCACCGGTTTCCCGCAGTGCATCGCCATTGCTCATTCGTTCACTCCATGCGCAGAGGGGTTCCCCCACCGCCCACCCCAGGAGCGCAGTTACCAGCACCCCCCAGGCAGCTGCTGTCCCTCTAGGTGGAGGTGGGGAGACAGCGGGGCCTCTCCCCCTTCCTTAGGGAGTCCCTGCCCTTCCTGGCGTTAAAGGTGATGGGGCGCAGTGTCGTTTTCTTCCAAGGCTCTGCCCCACCTTGTTGGTGACAGGTGGCAGGTGGGGTGAGGGGCACCCTGGCACCGCTACCCCTTGCCTGCCCCCCACTCTGCCTGCCCACTTTTCCTGGGATGTCGCTGCTCATACAGAGCTCCCCTCAGCTGTCACCATGGCAACACGGGGTGGCTCGGGGCTGTGAGCTGGCACCTGGTCCTCAGGCCACCGGTGCCTGGGAGGGGCGGGGGGGCCTCTCCACCTGATGGGCTCCGGTTGTCCCCAGGGGAGGGCGCCCTGCAGCCCAGACTGGAAGAGGAGATTGACCTCCTGGCCCAGGAGCTAGCCCGGCAGGAGGCAGGGCGCTGGAGGCTCACGGCCCTGCCCCAGCCTGAGGCCCCCCACCGGCTCCTGGAGGCTGGTGAGACCCCTGCCCATGCCCCCGCCTGCCGCCCACCCCGCCTCTCTGTCCAGCTTGGTCCTGCTGTGGTAACGCCTTCTCTCTGCTGCAGCCACCCTGGGGCTCTCGGACCCCGGCCAGAGCCCTGGCCTGGGCCTGCCGTCCACGCGGGGAGCCCCTGCGCCCACGACCCGCACCTCCTTGGGTTCTCCCGTGTCGCCTGGGCCTGTGCACATGTCCCCCCTGGAGCCCCGGGGCGGGCGTGGCGATGGCTTCGCTCTCGGTAGGTGCGGGCCTGGTGGGTGGCAGGGCCCCGCGAGAAGGCCACCCTCACCGTCCCCTCCCGCCCTCCGCACAGTGCTGGTCGTGGCGGGCTCCGTGGCTGGTGCTGCAGCCCTCGCCGTGGCTGCTCTCTGCTGGTGCAGGTTAGTGCGGGGCCGGGCCCGGGGGCGGGGGTGGCGGGAGAGGCCATCCCGGCCACCCAGCGGGTCCCCGTCTGCGCCCACTCCCACCCCGCAGGCTGCAGCGAGACATCCGTCTGACCCGGAAGGCCGACTACGCGGCCCCACAGGCGCCCGGCTCCCCGGCAACACCCAGGATCTCGGTGCGTGTTCCCAGTCTGCCGGACACCCCGGCTCTCACTTCGGCCCCACATCCTCGGCTTGACCCTCCCACCCTGCCCCCCACAGCCCGGGGACCAGCGGCTGGCCCACAGCGCCGAGGTGTATCACTACCAGCACCAGAGGCAGCAGATGCGGTGCCTGGAACGGTGAGATGCCTGCCGGCGCAGCACCCCTCCCCAGAGCC